>VDFB02281492.1:901698406-901724542 GCA_007258455.2 Sequoia sempervirens
AAATTAGGAGGCATCTTGGTGTAGTTGATAGATTGAGCATTAAGGGAGGGTATTAAAATAATGTTTATTATTTATTTATTAATGCTCAATATTGTAAAATACTGTAAGATAGAGATAAGATCGTCTCCGATCTTATCTGGAGTTTCTTTTTAGAAACTTTCCAGTTTTGTAAATCTTGTAAAGCTATTTATTGAGCGTCTTGCTCATTGTTTAATACATCAATTAATTTACCAATTACTTGCGTAATAGCAATAGCTAGAAATATCCAATGCTCATTTGCAGCCATCAAACCTCACTTGCTCTCTTTAGAACTTTTTCGAGGAAAGAATTCCTCAAGCTTGTGGAAATTAGATATGTTATTTCATTTTGTTAGTGTGCATGCTTGAGCTGCAAAAGGCTCAAAACTGATGATGGTTAATCTAGAGTGATGTTAATGGTCTAGTTCAAACATTACTAAAGAAAAAGTTGTGAAACAAAAGATCTTTGATGATGATTGGTGGTCCACTATGAGGTAAGATAATTCTATTTTTTTATTAAATTATTAATTTATCAATGTTTGTAACTTGATTATCTTATTCATTCTTATATTAGCATTCACTCTATCATTTTAGTCTTAAAATCTTATTCTTTTTTGAAATTTTTGTTTGCAAATATGTTTGCTCCTTCATCTCACTTATTGTAGATGTCATTAGATTTGTTAATATGGACTTTCCTAGTCTTCGAGATATTCATGGGACATCTAAAAGCATGCTTTGATGTATGAAGCAAGCAATTTATGATAGGAATTCTAATTTGAGAGCATATAAACAACATATCAACCCATTGTGACCTAGCGATGGAAACACCTTAGTTCTCACTCTAAATCCCAAATGGTATGCGCAAAAGAATGGGAGACTACCTCCTAATGATAAAGAGGTGAAAGAAGGCCTTTTGAAAGATCTATTCAAGTGAGGAGTCAATTTTTCTTCACACATAGTGGCTTGCTAATGCTAATCTTTGTGGTCCAGCATTCAACAAACATGAAGCAAAGGTAGATAGAGCTATATTAGCTCAAACCAATCATATTGGATGGTGAACATAGCATGGCAAACACACACCAAAGTTCACTTGTCTCGTTTCACAAGTTGTTGAATCCTCTACTACAAAGAAGAATTGTTCCAAATACTTCATCCACTCTATCAAGAGAAACAAGCTTACCTTTTGACAAGTGAAGAAGTTGGTAGCCATGCATAGCGCCTTGCAACTTTAGGATCAAAAGACTCTTGAGTATTCGCAGACTCTAGCTTTATGACAAGATGTTGATCCCAAAAATGCCACACAAATTGATCAGGAGGCACGAGCAATTGGTTGAGTTCAATTGGATGAGGCAACCCTCATAGTGGCAATGACTCAAATTCAAACTCTAATTTTGATGTAAAGTTAAAGATGTTGATTAGGGGTAGTGGCATATTTTCTACATCTTTCATGATTTTGCAATTGAATCTTGCAGCCTTTGGGTATTTTATTGTGTAGAGGAGGGGGACCGGCTACTCCGGGACTCCAAGTCGCAGGAGAGTCCTAAGCAATAGGCTGCCCTGATCTACCTTAGGTTTGCTAAATGAATTGGGAAGGTTAGGATATTAAGGCTGAAAAGGAAGAGCAGTATAGGTGTTGTTGTCCTTTTGCTAAACCGAATGCTTCACAAGGTCAAAAGAGTTGATTTTGAGGGTCCAACTCACTGCCCAGACAGCTCACTGTTTGAGGATGACAGTGCAGATTACAGACTCCAACGCGACGAGCTTGCATCTCAGATGCGTGCTGGTGTCTGTACGGACAGGTCTTAGGAACAGACTAAAACACCAGAAAACCAACTGACTTCCTAACTGCTAAGGTTTTGTGCTACGGCAAAATGCCAAAAAGATACAAAACTAAAATATAACAAGAAGAATACTATACCTAAACTATGCTTGGATTGACAAAGAGGGTGAGAAAGCAATACTGAACTTCTTTCAACTCGATTCTTCAAACAGCACCACTTGAGAACACCTACACACACAAGACCAAGGAAAATGTTGGGGTTATTTTTAGAGGACTGACTTAGTTAGTCCCCCGCTTTGGTGTTTCCACCTCCATGGACAGCGAGATAGCAACAGCATATGGAAATTGATGTAGAAATAGAAAGGAAATAGTACTAAGAGAAATCACCAACAACAAGTATGCTAAACAAATACACAAAGTGATGCAAAGAGCAATAGTAAAAGACACTCCACAGCTACGAGCGCTCAAGGCAAGTAGTGGAAGGAGAGAGCTTGCAAGTCCTCCAACAGCAACATTGTTGCAACAAACAGAGTGTAGGAGCCAAGAACCAACAGCTTGCAGCCACAAAAGAGTGATGTAGAAGCTTGAGAGTGCCAGAATGGAGCTAAGAGTGTGTAGAGAGTAAATCTAAGAGTCAAGAAGCATGAAGAGAGTGAAGTGAAATCAAGGAGTGAAAGAATGAGATGATAGAGCATTTGAATGGCAAAAGGGAAGCAAAAGACCCATTTCTCATCAATCAAGGAGGCAAGAGGCGTTATGGTTCGTCGCCAATAGAGAAACATAACGCCTCTGCGGATTCCAGAGGTAGGAATCCTATCACAACGGCAGGGCGATGCGCAAATGTCAGCGCAGCGCGTGCGCATCCCCGACGGGGATTCGTCCACCAACGCCAATACAAGCTGCCAAATGGATGGAGAAAGGTGGCAGATGTGGAATTGCATCATTGGATTTTCGTTTTCTATGGTAGGGGTGATGTAAATGGGGAATTTTCCTAGAGGTGCAAATTCACTCCATTACATATTGTAATTTTAATATAATAATCATGCACACTAACAATGAAACCAATAAAATTTTGTTAGTTTGTTTGTTGACTATCATGCGAAATCTCAATTCGACTCTAATGTTATGTATTAAGGTTATATAATGTATATGATGAATGTCTTATCAATGTTATCATATAAATATTTGAAATTTTCTATATTTTTAAATTTTTCCTATTTCTAATAATCGTCCCTTAAAAACTAGTCTCCCAAAAAATCCATCCTAAGAACTCATCCCCTTATTCCTTGTTGTCCCCATTCCAAAAACTTAGTGTAACATAGCTCATAATAGCTATATTCTACAATTTACAACTCATTCACCCTACCTAACATGGTAGGAAATACGGTGATTCAGTTAGTGCTAAATAGTTAGGACATTTAGAATGTTCAATTCTTGGCCTTAGCTAATACTAGTCAAGATTCTGAACTTCACCAATTGTAAGTGAAGATCAGTGCCCTAAGAGCTTCTTGCAAGATGATAGCTAGTTGGATATCTACTAATGCAAATGGTTGGTATGATGGAGTGGCAATTTTAGGTGGTGGTGGTTGGGGTTCAAACGAAGGTTGTTGACCCTTGTAGCTTTGGTTTATTCCTTTTGGTTTCATATCTATGACAAATTTTGTTGTTCCATTCTCTCTTGTTTTTTTCTTTGAAGTTGGTTGGATCCTTTCTATTGTAGTCGGTGTACAATGTCTATTATTATGTTTCGATAAAATTGTTTATCTGACTTTGTATTAATTGGTTGTCAGCTTCGGGTAGTTATAAGCATCGATTATTTGACGTTGTGTTCTTCTTGGCAGCCATCAAGTCCTTTAAATAAATTATGTATCAAGGAAGATAGTATGATCTAGTCGAATTGACTATGATCCTTTGCTGACCATCTCTTGTCTTTTTCTGTAATAATTTCATGTGCGAATAAAGATATATTTTATGCATGTATCTGGTATGCATTTTCATCTCTATTATTAAATCATGTATTTATTTTATCAGATAGAGAAATAAACATTTGGCATTGTTGTCTTAAAAGAAATATGTTCAGATTTGAGAGATTCATGCCCTTAGACCCCAATAAAGGCAGAAAGAGACCATAACGTGGTCAAGTGATGGTTGTAGATAGTTTGCAAAGAAAGAACACACCACAGATATCTTGCTTAGATTTTATTACAACCTACAAACTGATCAACACTCTATGATGCTGCAAGCAAGAGGAATACATACACAGCAAAAGACAGATCAATTAATCTAGAAGTTCATTATTTTGTTTTCACTGCAAATAACATTCATTTGGCAAATGCAAATTGGTGTTTTACACATTCTCATCAACTTCTCTGCAATTCTAGCAATGATTCACACTCAACTAATTACCAACACCCACGTTTGGGTAAAATGGTGGCAGCTATACACAGAAACTAAATGAAAGACAGCCCAAGTTTTAGACTACGCTAAGAGTGATGGTTTTTGTAAATCATAACTAGCAACAACTTACTCTCTCCCTTCTTGCGCCCACATTCTCTTTTTCCCAGCACTGCTGTCTTCTTTTACCTACGCTAAAAACTTCCACCTTTCTCTCCTTACGCCCACCTCCATCCCCCTTCTCCCTCTCTGTCCAATCTTCTTGAAGTTCGATTTGAATCCCCAACTGAAAAAATAACTGTCCTCTTTCCACCACGTGGGTATCTTGAGGCTTATTTTTTTATTTGCATCTATTCTTAATCTGCCTCATTTTACTTCCAGCTGCAGGTAAAGGAGGTTTTAGTTATGTATTTTGCAATGTTTTCCTTTCTTTCTTGCGCCAATCCTTCCTGTTGATGCCACCTTTCAAAACTGAATTTGCAACTGATTCTTGTCTTTTCTTCTATCATGGATGTATGTGCGTTGAGATTTATTTGGCATCAACCAATATTCCTGCCCACATGAATGGTGATTCTGCCTTTGTTAAGTTCAATTTGTCTTACCAAATCACCACGCCCCAAACCACTAAGTTAAACCAAAATTTCAGCAAAGCAAAAACACCAAACATGACATAAAAGGGAAACAAAAATTGACGATGCTCCTACATCATCAAGATCAAGAGATCAAGCAATCTTTAAGGATCATTGAGCAAAGGGAATGAAGGAGAAGATAACAAGAAATATTTGAGAAAAATACAACCGTACGATTCCCAAGTTAAAGCCGAGAACACAATCAAGTTGAAAAGTCGAGACAACCTTCTCGAGACGAGGTAAGTTGGGAGATGAAGTCACAATCCTTCACAGAATTGTACGAGAGTAGCCTTCGGAGCATTGAAAGGTTGTCAATTGAAGGAGAAGAAGCAAAGCCAAGGGTGGACAAAAGAAAATCTAAAGGTGAAACAAGTGCACAGAAGCTAAAGCCGAGGAAAGAGTTAAGGATTCCTACATGGCCGAGAGAAGCACCAAAACATCTAAATCAAAACTCCCTAGCAAGCAAATTCCAAGCACTATGTTTGCAGCAGAATAAAGTCATGGTAAGCCCTAGTGGAGAAAAACAAAAGTTTCCCAAGTTTACAAGCAATGGATAGGAGGATTCTATTAGGCACTATAGGACTTGCGAAACAATCTGGACAGCAAATGGGCAAGATGATAAAGCAATTTGGCTACAATCTTTTCCATCCACCTTGCAAGGTGTAGCAATTGATTGGTATACAAAAATTGACCAAGCCTCTCAAAACACATGGGAGAGATTAAAGAAGGCCTTCAAAGAAGAGTTTAAATTGCTTCATGATGATAATGAAATAGTAGCAGAAATTTACAACACCAAAAAAGGTAAGCACGAAAACATATGAGCTTATAATCATAGATTTAAAGAATTGCTAGTAAAGTTAGAAATAGAACCAGCTGTTGGTCTCAAGAAAAGATGGTTCATCAAAGGTCTACTTTCGTCATTAAAAATAAATAAAGTTAGTACCACCCTCTTCCTATTCAGAAGCCCACAATCAGCCAATGGACATTGAAAGTGAAGATAAAATGTCCTTGCATAGTAAAAGAAAAATAGAGGAAGATAGAAGTTTGGATGACAATAATGACGATGAATTGGGAATAATACAAGTGCTCCAAAGGGACATGCTTTGAATGATGAAATAATTGAAGGCGGAGAAAGAAACTAACAAACTATGGTGTACTGGGTGGAAAATTGAGGGGCAAACAAAAGGTAACTATCCTAGAAAGATGTTTTGTGAGATTTGCCAAGTTGTAGATCATTCAATAAAGGAGTGCCCATACAATTTGAAGACTAGGAGTACACAAGTACTCTTTACGTAGGGAGACAAGTCCACTCCATTGAAGCCCCAAAGGCATCTCCAAGAAGTTATTGAAATCAAAGAGGACGAAGCCAAATACAATATGACCCCAAAGGACACCCTATCATACAATGTCAACAATATAGCAAATGGGGACACTTGGCAAGAGATTGCCAAAACAAGCATAACAAAGTACAATTATTGTGCAAATGGTGGGGACCTAGAGACCATGAAGACATTGGATGTTTGAATCAAAAGGCTAGCGTCAACATGATTGATGTAAGGCATAATGAAGTATTGGTTAGTACTCACACCCAAGCAAAGAAGGCTATATACCCAGACCCACGTACAAAAAAAGAAAGGCTTCGCAAAGCGAGGGTTGAAGTGGAGAATGCTATGGATAATAAATGTTGCCACTCAAATTCAAATGCAAGTATGGTAACAAATCAACCACAATCCAAAAAAGTTATTACAAGGCAAGTACTTCAAACTACCGTACTAGTTAAAGTAGTGGATTTACTACAAAGTATTCATTAACTTTGAAATGCTATTATATCTGGCGAGAAAGAAGAACCAATAACTGAACCCTCATTGTCAGGCGACCAAGTGATTGATCCAATGTTACTGACAGTTAACACAGAAATGAAACCAGTGGTGGTGAACATGGAGATCCTTGGAAGGAATCTCGCCAATACAATTGTTGATGGCAGGTCTGGAATGAATGTACTTTTAAAAGACACTTGGAAAAGTTTGGGCAAGCCAACCACTTGGCCCCCAACTTCTAAACTGGTGGGTGCAGATCAACAAGGAATTAAGATACTTTGAGCTTTAATGGGACAAAAGGTAATTTGTTGAACTTTGTGGTCATTTCGTTAAGGAAGAAAGCATATGACACATTGTTAGGTCGGGGTCGGCTGGTAGCAACCAAATTCGATCACAATTGGAAAAAGAATACAATCTCCATTGAAAACAAGGGTCGGAAGTATGTAATTGATTTAAAGAACTAAGTTGTCAGTGACGAAGTAGCTTCCTCCGATTCGTCAAATTCAGACTCCAAAGAAGAATAGATAGAGAAGCATGATTTGGGTCCAATAGAGTCGAATGACAAAGGGAATCTAGAATTATAGTCATGCTCAGAGGATGAAACAAATTCTCTCTGAGGCTTATTTCATTGGCAATGGAGGACTATGAGGCATTTCCATCGACTTGTAATTTTCTCGAAGCTACGACTCTCAATGAAGAGCAACTGATAAATGATTTTGAAAAGTTGGACAACTTATATGTGCCAAACACAATCCATGGTTTGCAAAAGATGACAATTGCAATAGTAGTATCTGACTTTGCAAAAGAATGCAAAATTGTTATCGGTATGTCTCTGAGTATATTAAAAATCCTGACTATAAAGCCAGACTACATCAAAAGGTCCTCTCACACCGTATGGAAATGTGAAGTATGCTCAACGAAGGGAATAAAGCACTAAACTATACGACCTAAGTTTCATTTACCTCTCAACCACATTGTATGGCCCATGTTCAGTGTACATCAGCTTGAAACAAAGGATTCATTTCGCCTACAGCCAACCCTTATTGTTTACATCGTATGGCAAGGACATTCATTTATTAGGCATACAATGAGTTCAAATTGCAGCATATGACGAGTTTAACATTCACACTTCAACGTGCAGCATGCACATACCGTACAGACTCCATCAAACTGCATGGTATGGACTTCATCATCAGATCACAGTGTATAGAAACTTCAACACAATCAATGTCATTCACTCTTCATTGTATAGTACTTCATCACTAGTGAATCAATCATCACTTGCATCGTACAACGACTTTGTGCATGGTGGTGGATGAAGAGAACAAAGCAGACCGTACGAACTAGGTGTAGCGTATGATTCATTCTCCACTCCACTATATGAACACTCAACGTACGGCCTTCACCACTTGCCTAAATTGTACAACCAGTTCACAACATCATTGTGTCGTACATCCAGTTCACAGCATCCCTTGCATCATACGCCAATCTCCAAAAAATATAGTATAGCCTCGATCCAATTTTGGTGTTTATTGTAAATTTTGCATTGCACAGTTTCCATGTTGAAAATTCTCCATTGTATGGCCATCAACCATCATACAGCAACTTCCTTCCCTAGTCATCATCATGCATTGGCTAAACACTCCAAAATCTATATTTTTTGGCTACCACTTGACCCCGTTGGGGCTATGTTGGTGTACGTTTTATCATCCACCGAACACACAGAATAAAATGTCCAAAGACACTCTATACTCTCTTGAACAAAATCACCGTATATGCTAAGATTGCGAGAAGATCATATGGCGACTCCAAGGTTTCTTTTGTCAGGTCTTGACGTGTGGATAAGCTCAATGGGCATTGTGATATGCTAGTAATACACAAAGGGACTTACGTTTAAAATCATTCACAAGTTTAGGACTTAGATGGATTTAACATTAAATGCTCCTTTTTGGGGTTTTCAATTTGAGATTTCAAAAAAGTGCAAAAGGATAAGGGTTTAGAAGTTCTAATCTATTCCTAAGAATTCAAGAGACAGTAAAGACTAGGTGAAACTGGTAACCACGCATTGCTTCGCCTCCCTAGGACAACTACACAAAGTGGGTGCAGTTTTCAAGAGGTGTGATTATAGTTTTCATGTCTTGAATAATACTTATCCAGACTAAAGTTAAGCATCCACAATCATAAGCTCAGGCTAACTTTACACATTGAATAAAAATCATCTATTCAAAGAAAGTATGAGCTAAGTTTCACCAATCAATACTATCAGATCTTTCATTCATCTAACATGCATTCAAATCAAATTCTATTCTAATTCTAATCTAATGTTGAAGAAGATATGCAACCTTGCAAACCACTTGACAATAAAAGGGATTCAAATCAAATCATGCATCAAAGCTTTTATTATCGGAAGTAGCTATACGCAACAATCTCATACTACTCTCTTCACAAAATGAAAATGAGAGATCAAGAGTTTATATAGAGTTCCTGAGAATAAATGAAAGGCCAAGATTGAAACAAATCAATGGCCGAGATCAAGACATATCAACCCTAATTAGGGTTTCCTAAAATAACATCAACATTAATTGCATGTAAGACAAGTGGCGCCTGGAGCTATTTTCAAGGAATTGCATCCCTATCCCCTCGAGCAGCAGTGTGTTCGAAGAATCTGGACACAATCGGGATGACCTCTTCCATCATGACCTGTGGCAGCATGTTTATTCTGAATTCCAGCCCGTCCAAGTCCTCAGCATATCTGGCAAAGCACTCTCCCATTCCAATTCTTGTTTCATGAAGGCATCCCGGATGCATAAGAAGTTCACCACCCTAGTGAAGTTTTGTCTCAGAATCGATCCTGTGATGGAGAAGAAGATTTCCTGAACTCTGTGCTTTAGATTTTCTAGCTGCATGTCATTCTCTCGGACGATCTCTTTCTCAAACATATCCGCAGCTATGAGGTAAATCTTACTTTGAATTTCTCTGATCTGTTCCTCAACTCTGAGCCCATCGACTTTTGCTCTTTCCAAGACCTCACTCCGTGTTGTTAATTCCCAATACCAAGTGTGGAAGTCATAGGCGGCGCCTACTGCAATTATCTTCCCATCGATCAACTCCTGTTTTGGAACTCCCCTCAGCACTTTGAGGCATGGAATGATCCTATCCTGAATGTCTGGGAGATTGTCCCAAACTTCTGTTATGACAGCAAGTTTGGAAAGCAACGAAGAAGTTTGTCCATAGGCTAGTGTCAATCTCTCCATAAGTGCAGTCGCTTCTGTGCTTTTAGTCGCCATCCATTCCTTAGCTTCCTTAGCCGTGACCATATCTTCTTCAATGTCCTTGGTCGTTTCCTGTGAGGAGTTTAGAAGAGGAGGAGTTGTTACATCACCCTAATTGAGCGGTTTGGTCAGGTGTTGAATGTACTCCTTCAGGTGCTCGACCTCCTTCTTATATTCCTTCTTCTTCGCCACTTCTTTCTCCAGTCTTGCCTTGATAGTAGAGACTGAGTTGTCCAACTCTTCAACCTCCTAACCTTTTGTCCTTGGGCCCAAGTCAATAGTGGTAATGGCGTACTCATGGGAAGCAATATCATCATGTGTCTTATCAACAGTTGGCACGACAATCTGTACGGAACAGTAGCCGGCTTCGTCCCTCTAGATGGTGGAGAATTTCTTAGCGGGCTTCTTTACAGCAACTTGCTCTAACCTAGCCAAGAAATCTGCAGTGTCATCTTCCTCCTGAGTCTCAACTGGCACCTGTATCTTCAATCTTTCCTTCAACCAGTCAGGAATTGTGGGTTGTTCAATGTCATCCTCTTCTTGAACATTTTCTCCACCTGGAATATCCAAAATTCCTTTAAAAGCGGAAATCATTCCCTCTTGAAATTCATCATTCTGGATATCCATTTCGTTCTCTGAATAAAGTATTTTTGTGCCCGTAGGAGCTGGGGGCTTGTCATCATCTAGCTGGATTGGCTCAATATTACCCTCATGAATCGGAGAAGGAATTCTCAAGTCAGCCAATGAATCATCCACAGTGACCACTATCTCATCAATATTTCTGGATGCAACGAAATGAGATGGCTCCACCCTATGTTTCTTTTGAATAGGTTTTGCATTTGTAGCTGCTTCTTTCCTCTTCTTGGAGTTGGTAATTCCAATCAACTCGACACCGTGGGATGCTCCTACATTCGAGGAGTATGATTATGTCTCATCCAGCAAATCATAAGTGAGCGTCATTCTTCTCCGTCTTAACTCCTAGACCTGCTAGTCGACCCACCACTAAGAATACTTGACCACCGGCCTCATTAATGTGGTTAAATCTGCAAGCTCAAGCTCTGACCACTTCACCGCAGGAAGAGGCCAGCTCTCATTAAAGCATGGTTGGACATACTCTCCATCATCTTCCAACTAATCAAGCACTCGGCAAAGTTCGGTCGCTCTGATCAAGTTCACCGGTGATCTAGACCATAATCTTTTCCTGATTTCATATTCGTTTGCAGCATTTGCCTAGAAGTCCTCTAGGTCTACCTTATGTTTATACTTATTTCCATCCACGGTCCGAATGTGGTTATGAGGGTCAAAGTTGGCCCTGGACTGGTAAGTTGTGAACGGATACTGTTGTATTTCCAACCTGGCACTTTCAGCTACCTGTGTCGATGGACAAGACTCCAGCATGTTTCCAATGAAGAATGGAAAGGTAACGGTTGCTTTCTATTTTGTTCTTTGGAAGCCTTGGTACATCTCCAACTGCCTAAGGACCTCTAGCAAGATCATCCTATTGGTAGGATAAATTGGAAGTCAGTAAGGATTTCCAGTGAATCCCTAAATCCTTATGTACATGAATCTTGGAAACTGGATAAACCAAGATCCATATTTGTTGATCAGGCTTTTAGCTTCATGAGTTAGCCTCTGGTGAGTTCCTCCTTGGAGTATTTTGGTGATGTACATGAGAAAAGCATCATTTGCCTAAACCGAAGTGAGATTTCTCACTGAGCTGTAGTTGCGGATAACAATCATATGACTTAAATTCATTCTCACCATTGCCTACCACGCCTTTGCATATTAGTCCTGAATATTTGTAAGTTTTGGCCCGTAGATAGACAATGTAAGAACTCAAGTGGAAAGATTTTGTCCTTTCCAAATTAATTAGCTGCTCATGGAGATTATCACTAATCATCCGGGACCAATTGAACATCCTAACTCCTGAGGTGATTTCATCAATGAAATAGTACATCCACGTCTCAAATGGTGCGCCTAGAGGATTGTTGGCCATTCTGTTTAATAATAAAATAATGTCCCCACAGTCCTCCTTGAAGTCTGTGCAAAGCAGCTTCTTGGGCATTTTCTTGGCAAAGGCCCTCAGTTTTTCCAGCCATGACTTGTTAATGTTTGCGGCACAAAGTTCGGACTGGTCTTCATATAACTTTTTGGCGTCCTCCTTAGTCTTGTATGAAGTCCGGTTATACATCAGGATGCCAAACACTTCCTGGATTGCCAATTCTCCGAGATGAGCTAATATCCTCCCATCAGGTGCAATAATCTGCCTCTCAAGCGCATCGTAATGGATGGCGCACTCCACCATTAATTCAACACATTCTACAGGTGGTGGAAATTCGGCTGCCTGGACAATGCCATTCCTCATCATCCGTCGAGCGATTGGTGTCGGCAGGAATCCATTGTGTCCATACATCCTCTTCTTGGATTCTTTGAAGTCCACATGCCCGAGATTGGTGTCTGTAATATTTTTCCACTTAGAATTAATTTTAGATTCTGGCTACAATCCCTTGCTGGCAAACTTCATCTACGCCTTTCTCGATGGTTCTCCCCGGGTGGTCATTAACCTACAATAAATAAAAAGAATTAACATTAGTGCAAAGACTTTTAAATCTGTTTTTTTCCAGGCCTTTATTCGAAAGTTTTTACTTTCAGCTTGTTTAAAAGATAATTTTTTGTGAAAAAGCAAGCTGAAAATGGGCGAACTTGGTTAAGTCTTGACAAATCTTTGCCAAAGTGATCGAATAAGGTGGAAGAAGAATAGAAGAACTTAGCCAATCCAATCTTAAACCTTTGAAAGTATCATTTGGCTGCAAATCGAATTCAACTTCTGAAAATTTACTCAAAAATCCAACAAAAGAACACACCTTTTGCTTGAAAATACGCCCTTCAGCCAAGAATTCCAATTTATTTCCTCAAAAATGACGTCCTCCAATTCAAGAATTTACTCCACCAAGAAAATCTACAAATTTATCTTTTGTAACTTTGAAAGAGCTAAGAGAAAACTTTTGATTAACCTGTGGAAGAATGATTTGAAAGAAACAAGTCGAACTTGTTATAAAGCTGGAGAAGTTGATGGTTTTAGCAACTTCGTGTTTTCTTTCTAAGTTCATCGAAATTAGACTTGTCTTATCTCTTCCAATACTGGAGATTTTGAAAGAAAGTTTCCATTTTTTATCCTGGTGCCATCCTCAGCCAAAATCCCCTAGATTTTTCTTCTTTCTTTGAGCTCAAAAATTCGCCTAAGTGTTGAATATTTATTTCAAATGTTGGAAAATATTAAATATTCAATGTACTAAATTCGATTTTCCACCCTTTCGATCTTTTAATCATGGTGAAATTTGATTTTGTCTAAGGCAAATTTGGTATTTCTCGTGTCATTTTCCATTTTCCTCTAGCCATTGAACATTTTAAATAAATTTTCCTAAGTGTTGAAAATATAAAATATCCAAAGTATTAAATTTTCAACCTCTTTTAATCTTTTCCAACCCATTTAATTTTGGCTATTTTTAATTTACCCATGGCTAAGTAATCATTTATTTTTTATTAAGTCATTTTGTTTCTCCTTTAGCCAAGGCGGACTTTATACTTGTCTTGCCATTTTTCTTGTTAACTTCACTTGGGGCGGACTTGGAAGCCTCTTTGCCATCTCACATCTCCCCCTTAGGCACTTCATGCCTTCGAAAAATTTTATCAAGTTTGAGGGCGGACTTTGTGAAGACTTAGACACTTCATCCTCAAGTGGGGCGGACTTTACCTTGTCTTTGACATTACTCCCTTTGACACTTAGCCAAATTTTTAAATTTCATTCTCCAAGGTATCCATACTTAACCATATTTTTGAGTCTTCTTCTCTCCTCTTGGCTGGGCGGACTTTATGATGGTCTTGGAAAGGATGGGCGGACTTTACCTTTACCTTGCCACCTTCCTTCTAAGCTTGGGAGGACTTCTTGACTTTCTTTCCATGATGCAAGGGTGGACTTCAAGGTTGGCAAGACATTTCCTTCTTTAAGTGGGGAGGACTTCATGTTGCTTATGCCAAGTCTTCTCCAAGGTTGGGCGAACTTTGAGACTTCTTTGCCAAGAACATGGGCGGACTTCATGTTAGCGAAGACATGGCATGGCAGACTTCACTTGTGTTTTGACATTGTCATTCAAGGTGGGGCGGACTTCAAAACAGTCTTGCCTTTTCTCCTTCCTAGCCAAGGGCGGACTTTACATGTCTTATGCCATCTTTTCTCAAGCTTGGGCGGACTTCATGATGTCCATGCCATGAATTTCATGCTAAATTTCTTGTCTTCTTCTAGAACAAAACCCTCGCCATGTGATTTTTTTTTTGCTTGCTTTTTATGATTTTTTTGTGCTTTTTTACTCTTGAAGGTGCAAAACTTTGATTTTGAAGATGAAACGTTGACACCATGACCTGTGAAAACCAAACCCTAGGTTGACTTTCTAAAAATAGAAAAAGCAAAAAGCAAAATTTCTAAAAATAGTAAGTCCCAGATTGGTCCAAAAATGCCAAAAATGAAAAAAGCAAAAAGCAAAAAAGCAGAATCCCTAAAGAATAGGAAGTGTCAGAATTGACACAGGCAATCCTTGTCTTCCAGACCTTTTGAGCACTTCCATGACGTCTAGGCACTATTGTGGGCTTGAATTACCAACTTGACCCGGGTGATTCTCAAAATTCTAACTCAGGACTCTCAAACAAACGGACCTATGAAATTGCAGTGCAGAGGACAAACCCCAAAAAGCAAACTACTGGGGGTCCCCATTTGCAATGGGGCGATGTGTGAAAAGGTCACAACAGGGTGCTACCCCCAAAGCCTCGCAAGGGGCACTACCCCTTGACCCCAATGGGGGCACTGCCCCCAAACCCCCATCACACTCATTTGGTTTGCCAAGTACACTCCATGTTTGAGTTTGCAAATTACACTTCCAAGTTTATTTACAAGTCCTTGTCTACAATATCGTCATCAGTTTGGCAAGTCTTCCCTAATGTTACTTGATGTTTACTTGTCGTTTGGAAGACGACCTTTTCTTTTAGGGGGGATTATGTATTAATTGTTTGTATTAATTGGTTGTCAACTTCGGGTAGTTATGAGCGTCGGTTGCTTGATGGTTGAGTTCTTCTTGGCAACCATCAAGTCCTTTAAATAGCTTGTGTGTCATCGAGGAAGGTAGTATGATCTAGTCGGATCGAATTTGATCCTTGGTTGACCATCTCCAGTCTTCTTCTGTAATAATTTCATGTGCGAATAAAGATATATTTTACTCATATATTGTAAGAATCCAGGTGATTCTCAACCCAAACCCTTGACTGAATATGGCGATTTTGCTGTGTTTTGTATTTTTTTGTGTTTTTGAGGGTTTTTGCAATAAATAAAGAAGAGCTGCGATTTTCCTCTAAATTGCTAATAAATTCAAAATAAATTAAAATTCTCTAAATAAGCTTTGAAAATGTTCAGAGAAGGTAGGCGCATCATTTTATTTCACTTCCAGAGCATTTACAATGGCAAATAATAATATATGAATGAAATACAAATTTATTATGTAGGAACCTGATTTCCTTCTTGCAGGCGCCAGAAGACAAATGAAATGGTACGGCTGAATGAACCAATGACCCTCTGGACTCTGAAAGCATTGCAAAGACTCCAGATATCCAAGGCGCAATGAAACCCTCTGCCAAAGAATGAATGATGAATGCGTTTCTTCCTGAGAGAGAGGTACGGCCTTGAAGGTACAGAAATGTACAGCCCTGCTGCAGCAGCAATAAAGAATATAGTACGGCCCAAATAAAGATGCCAGATCTCTGAGATAGTAACCTCTGATAGGTCGCCCCTCTTAACTGATGAAATACTCTGGATTTCCTTCCTGAAATCGATTCAATGTGATCAACTGCAACTTCTGGATGAAGCTACCAAGTAGACAATCTTCAACTGGTATTGCACAGTCTCAGTATGTCAGATTCTAAAGAGGTATCGTTCTCCAAAATCGAATCGTCTGCTGAAACCCTAGGTTTTGCAAACTCCAATGCTCAGAGCAAAAATAAGACAAATTTGAATAACATATCATAATGGTTCGATTTGTCCTTTCCTGAGAATATATACTTGTGAAAATTCGACCCAAGCCTCATTTAATAATCATTTTAATTAAAATGATTAAATGTGCGCTTTTGACTTGGGAGAAATACCTTTAATAATTGGCGCCATCATTAATGAATAATAATTATTCATTTTATAAAATATTAACACTTTATTATAAAGTATAATAAATACTTTATAATATGCCCCTTTTATTAAATATTTAAATAATTAATAAAGTGACTTTAATATAAAGTCAAAAGTATTAATTATACATTAAATCATTAAATACTCCAATATTTCTCCGTCCGACTGTCAAACTGAAGAACTGGGTCGACTCTGAGCTAAACAGCTGAACCAGGTGCCCTGCCCAAAATAGCAGCTTCCGCCTGCCCGACTTTCTAAAAATAGAAAGTATCTGAAAGACCACTCTGAAAGAGTCTGCGAAGGCCCAACCTGAAACAACTGCAACAGCTCTGAGAACAGCGAGTAAGCGCCTGGATGATCCTGCACCATAGTTGCAAAACTCGTAGAAAATATGGTACGGAAAAAACTCGGCAAAAGTTCGGCAAAAAACTCGGCAACTTAAAAAATTGCTTAAACTTCATTAAAATCACATTTTTTTTGCAAAATTCAATGATAAGATGCATCCAATGAGTCAATAAAATGAGAACATAGAAGAAACAAGCTGAGTCTAGTTATATTTGATTGATTTGAAAGAAAATTAGATACAAAATCGCATCCCCATGTGGAATGCTCAATACGCTGATAGTATACTAATAGTTTGAAACAAAATGAAAATAGCAAATTGTTTTTGTAAAACTGAAAGTAAATACAACATTAATATATTTCAGCTTTTACAAATTCACATCTTCCTCTTCCCATGTCTAGTATTTCTCAGTGTTCTCACTACGGGAGCGGCTGTAGTTGTAGGCATCTGCTGTGGCTCCTCAACCTCCATCCTGGATGCAGAGGCTACTACCGGTGGCTCTGGCACTGCCAATGACTCCTCCTCAGGATCATCCTCAATGTCATCCAATGAGAATGCAAATCCACCCTCGTCCTCCATTGCTTGTCGCTCAAAGTCATAAATCTCATTGTCAGAAAACAATGGAGGTTGCTCATCTTGCCCTATCCAATCATTGTATGGATCTATCTCATCCAAATCAATTGGATCATCTGATATCTCCTTAACTTGTTTTTTGCGCAGCCGAAGATTATATTGCACATACACAAGGTCATTCAGGCGTTTCTGAGCTAGTTTGTTCCTTTTCTTTGTGTGGATGGCCTCAAACAAGCTCCAATTGCGCTCACAATTGGAAGAGCTACAAGGCTGCGATAAGACACGGAGGGCAAATTGCTGGAGATGTGGGGTATTTCCACCCCAATTTGACCACCAAACATCTACAAAAAACAAATTAAGAGTTAGAAGAGAACCTAGAAACTTAGAAAGGAAAGTCAAAACTCAAAAGTTGAAATTTGAAAACATATTTTATCAAATTATCAATATTTGTAACTTGTAAATTTCAAAATTTATACCTGGTGGTTGATTGTGTATTGCTCTCTTTGCTAGCTCTAAAGAGAAGAGTTCACCCCTTTTTTCTCTATAACTTTGGATTTCATTAACAACAAGGTCTCCTGCATCAAGGTTAGGTGACATTCTCTGAATGCACTTCATGAGTCCCTCCATAACCTCTCCAGTAGGATCTGAGTAGGTGCTTGAATGGAAGAAATGAGGGTTCAAGAAGTAGCCTGCTGCATGGATGGGTTGGTGGAGTTGATGGTTCCACCTCCTGTCAATAATCTCCCAAATGGGATCAAATTTGAGGCTGTCCCCTTTATAATAATTTTTTATAGCCTCCTTGGCCCTATCCATGGCCTCATAAAGATATCCCATTGGGATTTTATCCCCATCCACCAAGCGGAGCACTCTAACCAAGGGCTCTGAAAGCTACAAATTACAATATAAAAATGCAAAAAGATTAGAGTTTCAAATTTACAATGAAAGACATCAAAAAATTTATTCAATTTGAATTCAAATTCAAAGTTTTGAAATTGAAGTTACCTTCACAATCTCTGCAGCCTTTTTTGCAAATTCAGCATCAAACACAATTCTTGACACGTTATCTCCATCCGGCTTCTTTGAATAGGTTGAGTCATCCCATGATTTACTCACAAACATTTGTTTTAAAGCCGTCAAAGAACCAAGAATGCTTTGCAACGTTAAGAAGATCGTTGCAAACCTTGTGACACCTGGCCTCACCAATTCTTTCCCATGGGTGTGCTCCCTCATCAAGCGAAGAACCCAAGGGTGATTGTAGATATATTTAGTGATTCTCCTCGCGTCCTCTACAATTGGTGTGACCCAATCTAGTTTTCCTATGTCCTCCAAAAGAAGGTCAAGGACATGAGCTGCACATGGTGTCCAAAAAATTGAGGGGTGTTTATCTTGGAGAAGTCTTCCTGCTGCCACATATGCTGCTGCATTATCAGTTATGATTTGCACAACATTTGCAATCCCCACCTCCATGCAAACTCCCTCCAACATCTTAGCCAAATTTTCTGCACTTTTTACAATGTGGGAGGCATCAACTGATTTTAAAAACACCACCTCTTCTTTGCATGCAACCAAAAAATTAATGATGGTACGGTTTTTTCCATCCGTCCACCCATCAGAAAGAATAGAGCAGCCATATTTTTGCCATTTTTCTTTTTGCTCCTCTACTGCTGCCCTTGCCCTTTCAGTTGCATTAGTAAGCAACCTACAAGTACAAAGTGAAATTAAGTACACAATTTTAATTTGTAAACAAAAAAATAGCTTAAATTCATTATAAATTAAACTTAAAAAACATAAATTAAATAACATAAACTAACCTCCCACTCAAGTCCGTGCGAGAAGGCGCCTTGTAGCCTTTTCCTGCAACTGTCAATGCGGTGACCAAATTGTGCCAGTAAGGAGAACTCGCCACATTGAAAGCAATATTGTTAAAATACCAAAAATCTGCACAAGCAATGTCTGCTTGCTCATGCACCTCCCTATTCCATCCAGTCGCCTCTAAGGAAGGTTGTGCACCAGTTGTGTTTCTAGGCACAAAAAAACTATCCAACCGTGTCGGTGTAGGTCCTGTAGCTGCCCTTGCCCCTGGTGCTCTACTAGAGGAAGATGAAGGGATGGAGGTTGAGGTGCCAATGGGTTGCCTTGACCTTCGCACACGTGGGCCACGAAGAGAGCCCACTATCTCCTGAATCTCCTGAGTAACATCATAATCATCATCTGACTCAACTGGAACACCTTGAGAAGAGGCAATGGTTGCTTGCATTGCTGCTCTTGCCATCTCTCTTTTCATTTTTTTTTCTTCTGCAGCTGAAAGTATGGCATTCATTTGTCTTTTTATTTCCTCTGTTGTATGAGGACATTCCTTAGCATCACGTTGAGGGATGCCTGCAAGGTGGTACTTGAGGCGATTGATGCCCCCACGATATACTTTTTTACATGGAATGCAATATACTGTGCCAGGTATGGGTCCTAGATAAGCATACTTCCAAGCAGGATCTCTAGCTCCTGGAGGACGTTTACCTACAAAGTCCGCAGGCACGGATGGGGCAGAGCCTGAGGCAGAAGTGGGTTCAGAAGCCATTATCAATTAATTATTAACCTACACAAAGTGAAAGTCATAGCACAACTTGTTAGTTTTTGATAGAAAATTTAAAAACAAACTAAATTAGATTAAATCAAGAGAGATTACTTTAAGTTTAAATTACTAAAAATCTATCACTAGATTCTAAATCTAAACATTTTCATAACAAAAAAATTGGATTTAAAAATAAAAAATAAAAACTAGGGTTTCAAAAAAATGTGAAAAAATGTAAAAAATATGAAAATGACTTCAAACTAGTAAAAAATTAAGCTAATCTAAGATTGTAAGCATGTTATTCAACAAAAAAGAGGATTCAATCATTCAAAACAAAAAAAAAAATAACTAGGGTTTAAAGAAAATTTTAAAAAAATGAAAAAATCAGCAAAATATGTTAAAAAATCAGAAAAAATCATTAAAAAATCTTGTTTTGATGAATCTAAATCTTGTTTTGATGAATCTAAATGCATTTAAATCATTTTCACACTACAATCAAATGATTTTTAAACATAGAACCAACAAGAATGAAGAATTTTTTTTAAAAAAAAGAAAGAACAAGAAAAATGAGAAACCCTACCTGGAAATCCAATTTGCCTTCTAAATTCGATGTAAATGCCCTTCAAATCTTGTCTTTTGGATGCAAAATCACTGCAAATGAGTGCACAATGCCTTGGAGAGGTTTTTTGCTGAGTGTGAGAAGAGAGTGAATGAAAAAAGACAACTTAAAATTGCTTTTTAGCGGCTGCTTGGGCGTTCTAACTGTCGCGCGGGTTTTTCTAGAAAACTCGCCGTACTTTCTGGAAAAACTCGCCAAAAGTACGGCGAGTTTTTCCAGAAAGTACGGGCGAGTTTTCTGGCGTACAAGTGCCTGAAAAACTCGCCCCCTGGAAAAACTCGCGAGTTTTTCACTACTCGCCGGGTTTTGTGCGAGTCTTGCAACTATGCTTTCACGCACACGACCTCGAGGATCGAAATAATAGGCTAACCATGACCAGCGCGGACTAGGATGGGGACATCACAGTCCGCCCTGAAATTGCTTGTCCTCAAGCAATCTCAACTCGATCAGTAAAATCTCCCCGACTCCCACGTAGCATCCTCAACTGGCAAATCTCTCCACTTGATCAGATATTCCCTGATCACCCGCCTCCGAAGGTGTCTCTCTCTCATCTCGAGGATGGCCTCAGGCACTAGTATCAATTTCCCTTCATCATCAAGGGGTGGCAAAACTGGAGAGGGTATCACATGCTGACCCAATGCCTTTTTCAGGCGAGAAACGTGAAACACATTGTGAACCTTGCTATCAGCCGGCAAGTCCAACTCATAAGCAACCTCGCCCACTCGTCTAACAACACGAAATGGACCATAGTAGCGAGGCTTCAGCTTCTCTGCCCCACTCTTCCGCAGAGTGGACTGACGATACGGCTACAACATAAGGTACACCATATCACCCACGCCAAAGGTACGCTCAACCCTCTTCTGATCAGCATACTGCTTCTGCTGATTCTGTGCCCGCTGGATATTGTCTCTAAGAGACCTCAAAATGTCCTGCTGACTCTGCATCATATCCCCTGCACTCGGCACTCTGCTATCGCTCAATATCAAATCCAAAAGGTTGGGCGCCTCATACCCATACAAAGCCATGAAGGGTGTCATCTGTATCGTCATGTGGTGAGTCGAGTTATAGCAATACTCGCACAAGTAGATCCACCTCACCCAAGCTCTCTGCTATCCAGCTATATAATTACGCAAATAACCTTCCACCCACAAGTTTATACTGAGTTCAAAGCACAAATCGAAGGTGACCAAAGGCATTTAAGTTTGATTAAAAGGCAATTGAAGGTGTTCTAAGGTAACAAGAAGGCATTTGAAGGCGTTTGTGAGAGGCATTTCGGCACCGCAATTTGCCACGCAAGTTTCTCTCTTCTCAAGTCTCACGCGGTTCTCAGGTCTCAAGTGACGAGATATCTTCACGTTTTTGCTCCTTCACCTGGTTTCTCACGTGCAACCGGCACAAATCTTCACCTAGTTTCTCACACACAACTTGGTTTTTGCTCCTTTGAACTTTCATCGAACTTCCAAGTAGGCTGCCATTTGTTTTCCTTCATGTTGAAGCATTTTCCAAATATTTAGGTTATTGTTCTGTTTAGATTTTAGATTTTATTATTTTAATTTGTATATATATTAAATGATTTAAATTTATATTAAATTTCATAGTCCAAAATTTAAATTACTAGATAGTCCAAAATAATATATAAACAAAAATTTATATTATATTAAATATATTAGTAAAACTGTAAATGTATTTTGTTGTTTAAATATTAGTAAAACTTTGTATTTTTTATGCTTTTTAAATAGAAATTAATGTATTTTAAAATAAATTTTAATGATTGTTTTATTTTATTTGATAATATTTTTTATTTTGTATTTTAAGTTAAAAAACAATTAATATATTTTGCTTTTATGTTTTGAAAAATAATGTTTAGTGCTTTTATTTTGCTTTATAAGTTAAAATAATAATATATTAGTTTTTTATTGTTATGTAACTATTCAGCAAAGGACTTTTCCTCACAACAAATTCTTTTAGACATAGCAGTGTCAGTTGCAGATGATGAATTGAGTAGTGACACAGATGATGATGATTTAGCATCTCAGCGAAGTGCTCTTGATGACTTGGAGCTTTTTTTAAGTTCTAAAGTCTTTAATGTTATTGTACCTTTTTGACAAAAGAACATCTTCACAATCGTGATTTCACATGTTTCTTGTGGTTTATATTTTATAAACATGTCATCTTTTTGTAATGATTCAAATCTATTTATCAATGTTAAACTATTTAGACAATTGTATGGATATATTACTTATATTTATTATAAATAAATAAAAATTACATAAGGCGAATTTAATCCAAATTTTATACTTTTCGAAGTTTTTCATTGTCAAACTTCATCCAAATTTCAATGTTGCCGAACTCGAATTCAAATTCGAACTTGATGACTTAGGTACACACTATTACATTTTGTTTTGTCTATAAACAAACAAATTAAAACATTAGCTGTTATTAATATTTATTATTTTCCATGTAAAAATATCTCCCTTCCTACATAACCCTTATATCTTAATTATATTGCTCTCACTCTTATTATTGGTCACTTATCTCATATATTTGATACTCCTTCCTACAAATATATAAATGTTACAAATTTTCATACATATACCTCTTCTTAATATATTCCACTCCACCTTATGGAGAATAACATGCATCTTATTCTATTTTCAAGACAGTCTATGCAAGTAACAAATATTGGACATTCTATTCCATCTAATCAATGTATAAGTTGTTTTTCTGATTGGGTCCCCAAATTGTCACATATTTCCCTATGCATCTTATTCTATTTAGAAGACAGTCTATGCAAGTAACAAACGTTGGATATTCTATTCCATCTAATCAATGTATATGTTGGTTTTTTGATTGGGTCCCCAAATGGTCACATATTTCCCTATGCATCCCATTTTGATCCATATAAGATTCAACATGAGAACCTTGTATATCTTAAAGATTTCAATAGCAGCTCCAATCAGTTGTAGATTCTAGGAATTTTTTATATGACATAATGGAACTATTTCTCTATCCCAAATTCCTCTCACAGATCCCTTGTGTCTGTTTTCTACTCAAATGACTCATAATCAACCATTCGACAGTGAAGAAATCCTCACACACACCACCTTTGATATCGACCCCATACCACTGTCGTTTGTACTCTCTACATTGTGGTATGCAGGCACAAGGAAAGAAATAAATATATTTATGTCTGCAAATGACCAAAGCAGGTCAATGGGATTAATGCAACGTAACATGGAACTATGTTCTTAGTGGACCCTGCTTTTATTTTATCGACCAGGATAGACATCGCAATTATAGACTTGGTAAAGGTTATTCTTTAATTGTAATTTTAACTTGTAGGAATATTCCAAAGGAATCCCTACAAGTCTTTTGTCATGTGTGAGGATGTAATTCCTTTATTAAGGAATATTTGTAACCACCTCCTTAAGAGGTGACACTTTGCACACACATAGATGAATGGTGGCATTCATTGAGTTGGGAGTTACATTCTAACTCCTTCTTCTCACCTCTACTTATTGAGGTGCCTCTCATCTCATTCTTAAGACTCATGCAAGCAAGCTAAGGCTGAAGCTCTCTCTCTTTGTATTATTCTTTAGGCATTTTGCCTCCATTCATAATATTGGGGTTTTTTCTTGTTTTTTCCCCTTAACAAATTCTTGTGTCTCTCTTGCTTTGGTGGTGTTTGGTTTGGCTACTTCAATTTATTTGGTAATCTCTTTCCTTCAAACAATTGCTCTTTATTAGTACTTTCCATTGCTCTTTTTTATTTCCTTTCATGGTATCAGAGCTTGGTATTACTAATATTTTGTGAGCTACATTGTTGAAGGTTTACCAGATTTTTCAACACACCATTGGAGGCACTCAAAGAGAAAAAGAGAAGAGCCAAAAGTCTAATCTTGTTTTTTGTTTGATATATTTTTCTAACCATTGTGCAGGATTTCTTATCTAAATATTTCTAAGTTTTTCAAATTTCAAATTTGTGCAATATATTTTGCATGCATGATTTATTTATTTATTTTTGCATAAAAATTTAAAAATCCATTTTTTGCATATTAAAATTTTTGTAAAAAATCAATTTTTTTAGGGGCTGTAACTCTAGTTCAGAAATTCCTTTTAGAAAAAAGCTAATCTATTTTTTTTGCAAATCTGTATATTAGATCTGTAAAAAAAATCCATTATAATTTGCATGCATGTTTATTTTTTGCAGATTTTTAGAAACCCTCAAATAAAGGATTATAGTTCAGTCTTTTTTAAATTTTTTTTATTTCTGTATGTCATAATTTGCATGTTCAAATTTCTGTAAAAAAAATCAATTTCTGTAAATAATTTTTTTTTTACGGATCTAACCCTAGTTCCAATTTATTTTATTTTTTTTTTTAAAAAGACTAATCTGCTTTTTGCAAATCTCTAAAAAATAAAAATCTCTATATTCTACATATTTGCATCTTTGCATGTTCGAATTTCTGTAAAAAAATCAATTTTTTTTTAAGCTCTAACCCTAGTTTAGAAATCTTTTCAAATAAATCAAATAAATCTTTCTTTTTCAAACTTGACACGTTCTTACAGAAGTTTTTTTTTAAATAATAAATAAATATCTAAAACCCAAATTTTTATTCATACAGTAAATAATAAATTCAAATAAAAAAACTTTTGCAGCCCTTGCCCCTCTGTTGCTCGAACCATGGCTTTTTGTTGTAATCTTGGCCCTTGAAAAAGCTGCTAAATATCCCCTCTGGCCTGCTGCTTCGAAAAAGCTGCTAAATATCCCCTCTGGCCTGCTGCTTCGTCTCTCAAAACCCTTGCTGTTGCTTCTCCTCACACTTCACCTCTTACTTGCCTCTTTTCTATTTCCTTTCAAAAAAGCAGAGGGAAAAGAGGTAAAATCTCTTTTGTTTTAAAAAAGATTTCATTTTAAATGAAAAATCTTTCCCTCCCACGTAGGAGGTAAAAGTTTCTTTTTATGAAAAATGTGTTTTTCCTCTTTTTAAAGAATCTTCCTATTTTTAAGGTTTTAAAAAAAAAGTTTAATCTTTTAAATCTTTCATTTCATATTTATTAGTTTATAACTTTAAAACTTTAATGTAGTTTTATTTATTAGTTTTAAATCAATATTATATAACTTTAGTAATTTTTCATAATTTATATTCTTAATTTAATTTTATATTTAAATCAATTAATTTTATTTTTTTTAAATCCAATTTATATTGATATTATTTAATTATATATCTTTTTAGATTGATTATTTTACAAATATAAGATATTTATTTTTTCTCTAACTAAAAGGAGATTGTTTTTAATCAAAAGTGGTATTTTTTTTGTAAGCAAATATTTACAATACTTATTATTTTTCTCATAAAGTTGTGATTTTTTATTTTTGGCAATCATGTCAACTTTAATTCCTGAAATTAAATTAAATTCTTCTAACTATCATTCTTGGAAAACTCATATATGCTTTATTTTTCGGTTTAAACATCTTTTAGATGTAGCTACAGATCTTAAATCTAAACCAGGTTCATCTGCATCCAAAGATGAAATTGAAAAATGGAATCTCAAAAATGAAGAAGCCCTTGGCCTCATAGGTATCTCCATGTCACCCGAACTTTATGTTCACATTGGGACATGTACAACTGCCTATGAAGCATGGGGCAAACTCAAAACAATTTATGATAGTACAAATGAATCAAGAAAAATTCAAATTCAAGATCAACTTGAAGATTTGAGGTATTCTGATTTTAAATCTATGGATGAATTTTTATTGAAATTTGATGCTTTAAATAGTCAATTGGATGGTTTAGGAGTTAAATTAGATAATCTTAGATTAATTCATCTTATTCTTAAAAAGTGTCTTCCTAGACAATTTCAGCAATTCATTACTAATATTCATGCTCAATTGGCTA
>VDFB02281492.1:901724642-901892454 GCA_007258455.2 Sequoia sempervirens
TAGCTTGTGAATAATAAATGAAGATGGCTTCATGCTTAAAGAAGATGAAATTTGCATCAATCTGACAACTGCAAGATTTAAAACCTCAGCTGAAAATAGAAGCCTTCTGATTGGACCCCTTTCAGTTACACTGATACTGACACTGAGTCCGGAAATAAATAATAATAAATTAATATTCATCATGCAATTTGCAAAGGCATCAATTTTAGAGATTCGCCATTTTAATGCCAAAATATGCAAAATAAATATTAAATATTATTTAACTTCAGTTGATAATTCGAATGAAGCTTTAGGCTTCACCGTTGGACTTCACCGATTCCGAAAAGTCATCATTCAAGCTTATAGGCATTCATTTGCTCAAGATTTTACACTTTTTATTAACTTCCTATTTTATAGCTGACAGCACTGTCACGACTGGCCAACTTTGACACTGATTTCCAGGTGACTGAGTGATGCTAAGACTGATCTGGAGAATTCATCGAAAAGCCTACTGAACAAGGAAGAAATGTCTGCTGGGAGACACTACTGCAAAATCCATCATTTAACCCCTTGAAAAATTAGGCGCCCCTGATTAAATTCATTTACGGGTTCCAGACTTAACCATTTTCCTAAATTGCCATCTGACACTTCAAACGGCTGCTGACGGTGAACGGTGAACCCTGCTGACAGGAAACGAAACTCACTGCATGACTAGAGATATTTTACATCCAATGACTGTATACACGACACATGAAAGCTGTGTTAAGGGACTCAAAAGTAAAAGCGCCCCTGGCTCTTAGTTGCACTGATGTCATTTTAACGAAAGTCGAACTTTCATCCAAGTACCCTGCTTTGACCTCTAATATCTGGAACTGGGATGACCCGATTCGAGCTACGTTTGTTTTAACGGACAGCCAGAAGGGCCCACAAGAGAAGTCTCTGGAGGTGATGAAGCAAGAAAACTGCTTCTAAGACCTCAAAAATTCTAGTGCATATTTTATTTAAAATTACCGCTCCAGACTTAGCCATTTTCTGGATATCTTCACTTTGCAGAATTACACCAAAGACCTCGCACGTATGAGCGTTTTCCAAATCCTGAAGGCTGACGGCTAGGCTCGTTGGATAGATAAAATGATTACACTCAATAGCCGTGAATACTTCGAATGCGAATGGGCTCATCTGACAGGCCTAAAGGCTAGGCGCCTCTAGACTATAAAAATACACTGAAAATCTTATGTTGGTCCGCCCGTGAAATTAGGTGCTTGGTAGAATCTCTGCCACGATCACCTAGAACGTCGGATCGACAGGTTGGATGGTGCATCGCTGAGCTAGGCTAGAGTAGTACTGATGTCAGGAAGACTTCGTCTGCAAATTTTACCATTTGAAGGGTCCTTTAAACCAGCACCCTTGAGTTGTACTTGCACTAGGAACCAATGGAGAAGCTCAGAAACATGAAAACTCCATTATAAGTTGATCTTCAGACGATGGCTGCCAGAGCTCTGAGACTCAGATGACTACGTTTGATAATTCATTGGATAAGTAGACTAGTCGTGAACAGATTGACTGTATTCGCCATCAGAAATACCAAGATTTACCCCTTCTTTAAGATGGGCGCCCTCAGGCTAGAGGTGCGCTTTTGCCTGAAAAAGAAAAATTTCTCACATCTGAAACTTTGGGGATTTCAACTTCTGACACGATTTACCAGAGCTGTGGGTCTCGGAAAGCTTTATCGGATAGCTCATCGGATAGCCAGACTGATTCTGAAGAGATTGACTGGATTCTTGAACACTTTCAGCAAGATCTTGTCCTTTAAAAAACTGGGCGCCCCTAGGCTATAGTTGCACTTTTCTGCTTTTCTTTGAGAAATCTTCATAAATTAACCACTGAAAACTCTGTTTCGATCACTGAAATGATTGTGTGCAATGTGAAACGCCATCGTAAGATGTTCCTCCATCATGAAAAGCTCCATTCTGAGCCTCTGCTTCAGGTTCTGTTCAATAAAACTGACATTAACTGACAAAATATTGACAAAAACTCCATGCTTGATATTGCCCAAAACTGTATTTTACATCATTTTAGCAAGGTTAAGACTAATTTATGCAAAATGCCTTGATGAAGCAAAAAATTTGGTTTGGGTACAACAATAAACACCAATGTCAATTGTTACCTAGGTAAACACCATTAAACTTTTAAGTGCACACTTCCTTTGATCCAAAAACACCTCATGGAAAACAAATGTCACCTGAACATAACCTGCAATATTCCAAAAACACCCTGAAATCTAATAAACTCCTTCATAACAACTTCTACTTGAGAAATGTACACATATAGTACACTCAAACAACTCTGTCATACACTGTAACTCAAGAAACTAACTTCTGAAGCACCAAACCTCAAACCACTTCAACTATTCAAAGTAAGATGCTAACATCATCAAAACTCGTTTAGATTTGCAAGACTTGAAACAAACTATGGAGAAATGCAAAGCAAACACATTTATCCCAGACACCTCTGCAATACACAATTCACACACTAGTGAACACAACTTCTTCTGTACATTGATCCAACACACCAAATTATGAACACCACACCTCTGAACGCCTTTGATCAACATATCCAAAATGCATAGGCAAATCTTCAACCTAGAAGAAATGCAGAGCAACACCAGAACACTACTTTGTAACCCAAAACAACACTACAACACATTGTTTCCACTTTTTATCAAATTTTCTCAAAAGCACTTGGAAACCAAGTTCCAAGAACACATCCTCAACATCTTCATCACTTCCTCATCACCATCAAGCCAACTGAAGTATAGCGACTCAACCATATATCCATAGACAAAAGCTTATCAAAGCAACACTAGAGGTTGACATTAGTAGCTTACTAATGACAACATAATGCAACTAATCAAAGCATGGATAACACCAACAATCTCCCCCAATAATGATCTTCTTCCTCCTTATACATTTGACACTAATGACAACACAAGCTTGTTGACATCAATGACAACACCAATATGCTCATACTTGCAATAGACTTGAACAATTTACACAAATTGTAGGACTCTAGATTATATTGAACTTCTATTTTTATACTTGTTTGAACTATGGTTGAACTTATCTACACTTTTATAATTGGAGAATCTACTAGTCTTAAATTATGTTTTTTTGTCTCTATATAATGTGGATGATAATATTTTTGTTATATTATTATTTTTTATTTAAGTGACTAGATTTTTCTATCAAATGTAAGTTTATCAGGTGATTCAACATTCAC
Source organism: Sequoia sempervirens (assembly GCA_007258455.2). Lineage (NCBI taxonomy): Eukaryota > Viridiplantae > Streptophyta > Pinopsida > Cupressales > Cupressaceae > Sequoia > Sequoia sempervirens. The sequence continues at coordinate 901,727,901 of VDFB02281492.1, forward strand.
CTATCTAGAATTCTCATTATATAACTTTAAATTTTTTTTATTAATGTTGTATGAATATTAAAAACTAAAATTACCTTTGATAAATTATTTGAGATATTAGGGACTAAAATCAACATTTGTAGCTTGCACATTAAAAAAAAAGAATGAAACCTTGGTCTACATGCTCAACTTATTCTCTTAATTAGTATGCATTATATGAATTCTTAAAGAAACCCCTTAAACTAAAAAAATTAAATGATCCCTTAAATTCTTACAAGTTCAATACCTATGAAGGGTTAAGAGACCCATGGTTTGAATTGTATAATGTACATGATATATTAAATTTTTTATACATGGTATGTGTAGGTCCAATGCACTTTTATAAATATAATGTCTACCAGGACCTAGGGATTCAACTTTGTGAACTAAATTTAGTAGAAAATATTATAGAGAAAACCCTCTCTTATGAACAAGGATATGATCTCCAATTTGTAAATCCCAATGTAAATCAAAATTGTTCATTCTTTCAATCTAGATACATAGGTTTATCTCAAAAAATCACATTGTTTAATATAATTAAGATCAAGTTTAGTTAAGTAGGAATTTAGATCAAGTTCACTTAAGTTGGAACGTGTGCCATGTGTAATTAAATTTAATATATCTTAGACAGATTTATTTAGTCCAAATTGTGAATTTGTATATAACTTCAAGATATTCATAGATATCGTCCTCACAATAGTTTCAAAATTGGTGTTATTCATCTTAACTTCTTGCAATAAAAGGACATCTATCTTATTCTCTAAAATATAATTTTTTAGAGCCAGTTGTTTGTGAGGGTGGTTGATCCCTCTTATATTCAAAGAGAGAAACTTTATTCGGTAGTCTTCTTTGAGAATGTCTCCAATGTCCTTTGCTTGCCAATAGCTATCTCCTTTGTTGCTTCCCTTTTCCTTGTATGCCTTTAGGAGGGTCTACCTGCCTTGTTTTTGACTCCTACATCTAACTTCTTAATCTTCTTTTTTTCGTGGGAGTGATCCAGCCATCCAAATCTAGTGGGTAGCTATCAATTTGAATACATTCCACTTCCTTTGTAGAGATAGTTGGACTAGTCACTATTGGAATCTTCAAAATTTCACTTTGTAGGAGAGGGGTTTCCTCATGTGTCTAACTGTTGGGGGAGTCACATGATATTTCCTTCTCTTCCTTATCCTTCAATGCATATGGTAACTTTTCTTTCAATTCATTCATTGACAACACACACTTCTATGGTATATCTTTTTCCATTGCTATGTTCTCAAGAGATGTAGATTGTGTTGAAGGAGTATTATTCTTTGCTTCCTTATTCCCATAATCAGGTGGGCTTGTAAGGATGTTTAGGATATCCTCTTTGAAGGGGTAACCCTCTGAGGAGTCACCCAAAAGCAACACAAGTCCTTTGAGTTTCTATTGAACCTTTACTGAGGCTTTGTATCCAAAGGTTAAGTGACTAGAATTTGATCATGTTTTTTATACATTACAATTAAATTTGGTACATTTTCATATCAAAATTATTTTCTAATTGTGAAAGGAAAAACTATAAATTTTAACTATAATATTAATTATTGTTTTTCTAACTTGCATCCACCTCATGTGACAATAAATATTAGTTAGCCCTCGAGTCAACATCAAATAATCATAATTGTACAACTAGTAATAATGATTTAAAATATTGGCTACATTTAAGACATGAAAAATAACTATTTTTACTATATTATTCAAAACTAAAAAACATTTATGAAACATTATGAACAACTATACATTAGCTCCCGGTGTGAAGTGTAGAAAAATGGGTGGCGATAGGGTGAGGATAGAGCCAAAAAACTGTGAGGAGTTCCGAAATGATCCTCTGGTCTACCATATATGTGTCAAAGGTGGGCTAGTGTTGTTAATGGAATGTGTGGTTGGTCATGATCTGACGATGTCAGTGCAGTTCATGAGATCATGGAAAGATCAAAGAGTTACAATGGGAGGTATATCATTTGAAGTCAATGAGGAAGTTATTGCTTAGGCGACTAGGCTCTCTTGCACCAGAAAGAAGTATGCTACGCACACCAAGGCCCAGGACAATGAAAGCCTTAGTGCCTTCTTTAAAGAAAATGAAAAACTAGTCCGCACCCAGTCTAGTTTTGAAAGAGAAGCTCTCCCTCAGCCATGGGACCAAGTTTGTCTAACTCTTATGAAATATGTGACTCTAGAGGGTAGATATAATATTTTCTATTTTTATCACCTACCTCTTTTAAATCATCTGTGCCACAAAATGCTTTTGAGTTTTCCTTTTTTCTTACTTATTGACTTGGAAATTTCTGTTGAGAAATGTCTAGACTCCATTTCCCAAAACCTTGATGAAACCCCGCCCCTATTGCTCCACTAGGGCCTCCCTAAGGCTGTATCATTTCCATTTGGCTCTCTGCTCGCCCAAACCCATTTCTGTTGTTCGTATTGAGGAAGTCGAACCCTCTATGCAATGCAATGTGAATCCTTCTTCGGTTGAGACTAAGGGCCCCAAAAGTAAATACTCTCCAGTGAAATATGAAGCCCCCAGGCCTAAATACCTCACCAAAAAGAAAAAGGGTGGTGTAGGGAATATTCAATTGAAAGCGGCAGCTGGGATCTGTAAGCTCAAAGCTGCTCCTCGCAAGATGGAAAACAAACCTATTGCAAAGAAAAAAGTGAAAGAGGAGGGAAAATGCCAGGTGGAGCTACCAGCCACTCACAGCAAAGGGAAGAATGTTTCTAGCAGAGATTCTAAGGAGGACACCATGGTGGCGCCTATTGTGGAGATAGGGTTAGAGAACACCAGCATTAGGCATTCTCATAGGTTGGTGAAAAATAGTAAAAAAGTGTCGGTTAATGAAATTTCCAATGATGTTGAGCATACTACCAGCAAAGGCAAGAGGAAGAAGGAAGACACTGAAGAGGAGGAATTTGTTGAAGGGCCTAGTCACCTTTTTGACCTCAACAAGATGCTCAAGGATGACTCGACAACCTAATCCTCAGACCCCCAGGCTATGGGAGAAGATAATGAGAAGATTGTGGACAAAGTGGAGGACCATAACAAGCTGCTGGAGAGGGTTGAGAAGTTTGAGAAGAAATTCAATGGTTTGTCTCGATTCCCTATCAAGTTGATCCACCATGTCGCTGGTACCCTATCCACTGTGATCAAGGAAGAGATGGATAAGAAGGCTATGGAGGAGGACCCCAACTGGGTTGGGGAGGATGTTATTAACCTCCTCTCTCAAAATGGGGAGGGTGCTTGTTAGTCTGCTGCTGCTATGTCTAGATTTGTTTGGGACCATTGGTTGTCTATTGTTTGTCCATTGTTTTTGTGTTTTGTGTTTTGTTGGTTAATATTTTGATTCTCTGGACTTGATCCTTTTTGGCCCTTGTGGCTTGTTGTGTAATGGGTACAACACCCAGTAAATGTTGCTTAATATATCAAAAACTATACATTAGCTCAAGTCATGAATGTTCTACACAAAAATTGAAATACTAATTGTGATAATAACATATAGTTATAATGTCATCACATTTAATTGTACATTATATCATTACATTGAAAATGTACACATTTAGTTAGTTTATTTAAAACATTGAAATTTGTCTGCTAAGATTAAATGAAAATGAGATGTAACACTTTTTATAGTGTGTTTTATAACTAGGTTTATTGATGGGTGATCAACTTCTACACTCAAGAATTTCCCATCCTTTGTTCCTTGCTTCCTACCACCCTGATACATTCAAGCACCTTTTTGGTTTTTCTCTCATGCTTAGTCTAGCTATAAATGGATTCATACCCTTTTTCAACAATATATTTAAGAAGATTCCATGTAGAAAATGGTTCTTGAGAATTTGATAATGTTATTTAAACATTACAATTGAATTTGATACATATTCACATATTTTTTTCAATTATGAAAAGAAGAAACTACAAATTTCAACTATATTATTAATTATTACTTTTTGTAAGCAATAAATTATTATGATTTCTAATGAGGTTCAAGGAAAGAAGTCCACTTGGTAGTGAATCATCTATATATTCTTCTTGATGACTAAGAAAGTACCTTTTGCAAGTTATTAGTTAAGTCCCTTATAATTCTCAGTGCCATCAAAATCCTTCTTGAAAGCAAGGCCATAGGAAATAGGGAGGTACATATTCCCACAATCAAGGTTTCTCACCATACTCAAAGGTGATTCTCTCCTTAGTGTAGCCTTAGTGGAGGCAATAATGGCCAAGATTTTAGCAACATTGATTCCAATGCTTGGGTTGAGCTTCATGACAAATTTTTGAGCTTAGCTCTTATAATTTTGTCACATAAGTAAATTGAAAATGAAAATAACTAGCACTTGCATCTTAAGGGTTGCGATGGATTAGTTAATGGGAAATTCAAAGGGATGTGTAGAAACTTGGTGTTGAAGTGATTTGAAATCAATCCCATTATTGTAAATGACGATGTGTATAGCTTTAAATATACACATTAGATAATAAATGAGAAATAAAGAAGGAAATATTAGTTAAAAATGAGTACTAGTGAGATGTTTTTGACTAATTAAAAGGTCATTAATGTCGTATGATTTTTCGAAAGGGAGGTTAATAGAGGTTACAATCTCTAGGCAAAGGTCATGCATCCATCACCACAAACCATGAGTCACTTGCACCATCCTCAATGTTTAAGTTAGAAATCCATAGAACAAAGAAAATAATTGTTATTTTAAAGAATTCAAACAACAAAATTTTTTATCTTGAAATGGAAAAATAATATCAACAATAAAAACTAAGATAAAAAAGATGAAAAAAATACCAAAAAAATCTCAAAACCTTACACGAACACTTATACATCTTAACACACACTTCAATTTACTTCCAAATAAATAATAACTAAAATAAATATTAAAACTATCAATATTTTATTAAAAATAATAAAATAAAGTTAATATAAAATAAAATAATAGAAATATTAAAATAAAACTAAGAGCAACCGCAATGAAAGCTGCCACAGATAAAAAAAAAATGACTGAAAATTATCTTTAAACTAAAAGGTGGTGGCGTTTGGTAAAGTCGCTCCAAATTTATGACGTGTGTAGGCCGTGACTGCGAATTAAAAAACCAGGTGGCGAGAAAATTTCGCCATTGTAAGGCACACCATTCTATGCATAGCCTCTGTACAGAAACAGCATGTGAATGACGTGCGTCGTAAAGGCCCGTATCCACAATTACGATCTAATGACTCACAGCAGGGCTGGCCGTCATAACCCCTTTTCTTCTCCCTCTGCTCTTCTGTGTTTGTGTGGAAAAAACTATCTGTGTTTGTGTGGAAAAAACTATCTTCAGAACGACTAATCGATTTCTAGCACTCCCTTGCACAATGAGTGTTCTATCCCTGTCGCTTCTATTATGCTATGCATTATTTATCACTACCACCACCTCCATACAGGTTAATTGAGCTCCTAATCGTCAGTTGCTTTTCAACTTTTTTTCATTCTACTGCTAACGAAATAGTTTCCATTTAGCTCAAATCCTTACTTGGTTTTCAGGAGAACAATTTCAACTACCTCAGAACAACTGTAATGCGTAATCAATACTTTGAAGAAGGCAACGAAACAGGTAAGTAATGGGCATGATACTATTATTGATATTGCAAACAGTTATTTTTCCTTAAAATCTCAGGTAAACTAAAGAGGAGATCTGTATTTGGCTTCTAAACTTTAGTGAATAACTGAGAATGTACCCACATGGAAAACTCTTGTTTAACCGTTTATTGAATAATTGAGTATGTACCCACATGAAACCCCCTGTATTTGGTTTCTCACAATTTAGGAAATAATTGAGAATGTACCCACATGCATTATGCAGAGACACAGTGGGATTATGGATGTCGTAGTGGTATTGGACCCAGTGAATGGGGAGAACAATCCCCAGAGTGGGTGATTTGTAGCAATGGAAGAAAACAGTCTCCCATCAGAATCCTCTCCTTTGATGTTGCTAAGGATGGAGAGATGAGTTATCTGCAAACAATGTATCATCCTGCATCTGCCACATTCATCAATGATGGCAATCTTGTCAAGGTTAATATCTCTTTTTTCGATATATGTGTGTGTATGTCAGAATTGGTGCACATACTACATACTAGAGAATACCAGATGCTACGTATATATACATGTAAATACTATGTTATTGCGTACATACAATATTTATTATTTACTTTGCATCGCTAAGTAGGGTTTTACTGCAAGAATCGGTCCCAAGAATAGGAGGTGGTGTAAATTCCCAGAGCAGGTCTATTATTTAGAAGCATACAAACCTATGTGTTTTGAACAAGATTTACAAAGTAACTCTCTTGATCTGAGAATATCTGGAAGTTATATTCAGAATGTTCTCATTGTGAAATTTGGGCTTATCTTTTGTAATTCTTTCCAGCTGAAGTGGAAGGGTGGCTTTCTGTACATTGATGGGATTCTTTATGAACTTTATGAGACTAGGTTCCATACACCATCTGAGCATTCCATCAATGGAAAAATGTAAGTTCAGATTCTCGCAGGTTTCTACCTTGTTTTAAACATGGTTATAGACAATTCTTTTAATCCGTGCTCTTCAAATGCAGCTATCCATTGGAAATGCAGATGATGCACAGGGATTTAAATAGTGGTGGGATGGCTATCTTGGCGATTCTCTTCAAAATCGATGAAAAGATAAACAAGTTTCTAGATCAGGTAGTATCCAAATCTTTTATGGTTGTCTTTATATGCAGTTTTGTTTGTTGCAAATTGCAGGAAAATTCCAAGGGATTTGTTGCAACTTAGGATAAATTGAAATTATATTAAACTCGCAATAATGACCAAAGAAGCTCAATGGTACTTGAGTGCATGGTCATGAATAATGACCGGTCAGGTAGGACAAACCCTCTTTCCAGATATGCAGAGGGGAGGCTATCGAGATAGAATTGTTCACCAACACTCTGCCACCAACAACTGGTATGTATTCGGTGCTGGAGAGTTTCTCCATGGAAAAGGTATAAACTCAAAATGTCTTAATAAGCATGGGTTATTGTGTGTTCTCCGAGCCTAGTCAGTTCAAACTATGAACATTGACCGTAGAAACACCTATAAAGGGTGCAACTCCACTTGTAAAATGAAAAGAAAACAGAAATGCATACATTCAAGAATCACAAGGATTCAAACACAAAGTATGTCTCATTCAATAACAGGGAGAACAAATATAGAGACAAATGATTGAACAGTGATTCCTACTGGGGACTAGGCGAAAGTTACTTTTTCTGTTTCGCAAAGGCAAAATAGAATGTGAAAGAAACATTGCCCCTCCCAGTCTCAATGGTATTTGGATTCTTTCTTAGTTTCACAACTTTTAATAAATATCCACATACAGCCCAAGAATCTATCCATATATTAGAATCTGAGGAAGGATTTTTCGTCATATACCATAGTATCATTTTAGCTGAAATTCTGGTAGCTTGTTTATGCACGTTAGCAATCACTCAAATGGAAAAAACGTACATGCATGTGGGATGGGATTTTGAAAATCTGATTAGAATTGAATTTTTTTAATGAGATGAGTTAGACATTCATACATAAACTAGGTTCCTCTCATAGGCATATCCAACACGTTTGATCTCTTAAACCATAGCTGCAAGAGATTCACCAATTAGCAACATACCAATTTGTCCACATGCCAAAGACATGCTTTTACAAGTATTATCAATGAAAGCTTTAAAATAGAAATGAGAACACCAAAATGCAGGTTGAATATTTGAAGTTTAAGAGAATTTTTGAGAACTTCTAAGATTAGTAGAATTTCTGTATAGGCTAAGGTCTTCAGTTTCTTTAGTAGTTCAACTAGGTAACTTTTTAATTTACTTTTATTTGTGCAATTCTAAGAGATCTAGCCTAAGGAAAGATTATTTTTCAGTAATCCCTGAATAGATGATCTCTCTTATTACTTCTTATTCAAAATTTCTTGATCATTTGGTCAAGGGTTTTGTCAATCTAAAGTTTGATTTTGAATAAAATGTTGAACACTGTTATATAAGTGTTATCTCGATAAATTATAAAAAAATGTGGAAAATAGAAATATGAAAATATAGGTTAGAGCTTTGGAAATTTAAACAAAATTTGCAAGAACTATCATATTATAGAGCATTTTTTACACAGGACATGTATTTCAGTTAACTAGCTCTATCTAGGTTTAATTAGTGTAGTCTGGAACAGTGTGGCTTACAATACTTGAGCCACAGATTATCTCTAATCTGGCTTATTTTTACTTATGAGCATTTTTGGTTTGAAATTTGAATTACTATTCCTCTTTCCTTGCTGTTTTATAATTTTTGTTTCATGTCATCTTCTTTTATATGGACAGTTTTGGCCATACATTCCCACTTTTCAAGGGAATCAAGCAGTGAACATAACAGAGTTGAATCCAAGCGATCTGGATTTGGATGGAAAGCATTTCTATTGGTATAGGGGTTCTCTGACTACTCCACCATGCACAGAGGGAGTGATGTGGGCAGTGATTAAGAAGGTTCATGACCAAATCTCTTGAGTAATTGTTTTTTGCATTCTGTATGATATGCCCTTTCATATCTTATGCATAATATGTTCCATTAAAATTAAACATCTTAGATATGTGTTAGCATTTTAATTTTAGTTTTTTACCGAAACAGTATGCAAGATAAACCTCTCTCCAGATTGGAAGTGGAAGCTCCCTTGTAACTAAAACTAATCCTGGACACTAGACTATGGAAAAAATCTACAAGTCCCGACATCACGCACAATAAATCTCTGGGTTTTTTTCTGCAAAGTGAAACAAATTAAACTTGCCCTATATTTTTTCCTTGGGTATGACCACACGACTGAAATCAGCTCTTCTTTCATAGATGAGATTTTATATTTTGGGACTCTAAATTGTATAAATCAACAACTAATATTAACAAAACAATCACTTATCCCATTGGCTAAAAGCAGAATCCAGCAAGTGTGTACATGAAAGTTTAAAAAATAAATTACTCTTAACAGACAGAGAACAAAAGATTTCGGAATCCGAATAACTGGAGCTGCATACTGTTGAGGGTGGTTTAACTTTTAGCACATCCAACTTGCTAAGTGATAATGAGTTATTGCTCCTCTTGAAAAGCAGATCTGTCTACTCCAATGTTCCTTTTTGGTCAGGTCTTGACCGTGATGGACAGCTAAGTGGTTGATGTAAAAGAATCTTAATTAAATAGACTCAGGCATCCCATAATTCATGGATCTAAAAGAAAGCTAACTGAAAGTGAAACTAAAGCACCCAGTCATGATCTGGGGAATAACTAAAACTAAACTGAAAAGTTTATACAAAACTGAAAACACTACGCTAACTTTAAAGTTATCACTTGGGTGTTGTCATTTATTACAAAATTTATTGAAATAAAGCAAAATTCAAAAGCATGATTAATCTTGGCTAGGAAAATTTTCAGAGAAGGAGGTGATGACTTCATGCATCACATCCATTGAAAGGCCCCGGTGATACTGCAACTTGATCCTTTGTGAAAATGTTGAGCTCTACATCTTTTCCTGCAGAGTGGTAAAACCCACGAGCTCATCTTGAAAGGTTTACAGTTCCTTCTTCCTAGTCATCACTTAGTCAATGGCCTCTTCAGTGAATTGACCTTGAAGTGGTTCCCTCAATTCCTCAATCATCTTGCTGGGAGAGGCAATTAAAGATGGAGTTTCGTAGAATGTGCATCTCAAATTCTTCACAAAATGTTCAATCTTTACCATAGCCAGTTCGGATATACCCCTGTTATTATTCAACTTGCTCTTGCATTTATTTAGGGTTTTCGCCCTCAGCTGTGCTTCCTTTAACCATTCTCCAGGCTTATCCTGGTCTTATTCCTCTACTACAGCTGCCTTTAGCAAGCCCTCAAAGGGACTGGCTTTTATTCTTTGCAAAATTGGGATGTAATCCTCCCATACTATTAATTCTTCATTTATGCCCACCTCTATTTGGTGTGCCAAGCTATCTTCATCACTCATGTAGTGATAATATTTTATTACTTAAAATTATGCCTGCTAAAGTTACAAAATCCTCTTTCCACTACTTAGTGGCAGATACCCACCCCTCAGGGTCAGAGTGCAGGGCTTCACCTTTTAGTGCAGCCTGCAAAACTAGCTCAGAAGCAACAACATCAATAGGTCCTATCAAGTTATTCACATATATTGTTAATTGAGCTACTTGAGACTTAAGGTCTTCTTTAGTGTTCTCATCTTTTTGCATTCTCTTCATGATGGTGGAGATAACCAATTGCAAAGATTGTTGCTCCCCTTCTCTTGTTTGAACACCTAGGTTACTGAGCGGTCCCATGGGGGGCTTGGGCTCCTTTTTTCATGGAAGCAGGCGGTCTCATGGGAAGAAAAAAATTCTGCTACAGGATTAAATGGAATCTTTTTTAGCCCAAATAAGTAGGTGGCTGAAAATTTCAGCTGGTGAGATTGGGGTGGGGCTAGAAATTGCCCCACTTGCTTAAATGTACTTTCCTGCCAATTTTAAAACAAATTTGGAGGGAAATGATATTATTTATTAATTTTTTATTCACCCACCACCATTCCAACACCATTCCACCACCAGCCTGCTTAAATTTTGAAGTTCATGGGACCACCAACTTCAAAATATTCTTCTTAAAATTTAAGCAGATTCTGCCCCAGCTTTTTAGGAAGCCCCCCTCCATGGGACTATGCCCTTAACCTACCTTATTTGATAATCCTTTGACTGGATGTCTAATTCATACTTATCAACTAGAGGGACAACTATTTGTGCAATTCTATTTCCTTGCTTGTCCATAGTGATAGCAAACATCCTTCTTGACCTTTTCTTTCTTTTAGCCAGTCGGGGATTGAAAGGCCTCTGTAAGGATATTGAGGCTCTTCTCTTCCTCTTCTTGCACATATTTCCTCTGACTCCACATATGTCCTCTGTCTCTTCTATTTTGGTTCAACCATATTGGAATATTTGAAGAGACTTCCCTTTGAGGGGAAGTAATAATCTCAGTATTGTGTGAAGCTTTAGAATTATCTTGTTTTGCCTCATGCTGCTCTACATCTCTTATTACTTCTTCTTCAGCCACCTACTCATTTTGAACCTCTTTAGTTGGTTCAATTTCTCCTCCTCCATGTGTTTTTGTTATATATTCTTCCACAGGAACTTCTTCCTGGACTTGCTTTTCTGCATTTACTTCTTTTTCAACCACCTCCTTACTTTGAAATTCTTCTCCTTGCATTTGTATTTCATCTTCTTGGAGAGGAGGAAAAGGAGTATCATGTGGATGAGATGGAGCAGGTGGAGGAATCGGGGAAGTGGTCATATGAGGGGGATAATTTGGTGGAGAAGGTGGAGGTGTTGTAGAGACATGGGGTGGAGGAGATGGGAGAGGAGGACTAGGGTTCCATTGTGGAGGAGGAGATGGAAAAGGAGATTCATGGGGAGGAGATGAAGGAGTGGGAGTTTGGGTAGATCTGGTCTATGATGAGACCCTTGTTTGTTTCCTCTTTATTAGAGGAATTTCTTCCTCAACATCATCTTCACTAGATCCTATATCAATTCTTTCCTTATCCTTTACTTTTTTAGAACCAACCTTCGAAGATGATGGCTTTGCTTCTCAGCTGTAGCAAATGAACTTTCAACTGTCTTTGTGTAATGTCGTAAAATTGCACCCCTTGCAATTTTACATGCATTTTTGTATCTGCTTTAGTGTCCACTCCCCTAGCACTTGTGTAGGCTCATTTTAGCCCTTGCATCAGCATTTTTCCCTTCTTAGGATGCTCAAGGACCCCGTTTCAACAACTCCCCTTGCGCATCAGCTTTGCATCAAACCTTGTGCTTTTCTCGTTCATGTCATTTTGTAGCGTGAAGTATCTAGACACTAGCGCACCATGCGGACGTCTTTGTGTTGCGCTAGCATGCTACAATGTTTCAACGTTCAAATGACCGCTTCCGAGCATGTTTTCCACTTGTCAGCAAGTTTTTTCGGTGGTAATGGCTAGGGACGCCCTGAAATAGCTCAAGAATCTTCTTTTCCCTCTTGAAAAGTTGTCTTTTCAATTCATTTGTGCTTCTAGCTTCTTCTCCTTTTTGGCTTCTCTCTCAAACATTCTCCCATCTTGCTCTTGCTTGCACAACTCCCTTATTTGTTACAGCAGCCTCAAGCTTTCACAACTCACTACAATAGCACTCTTGTGTTCTCACAGCACCCTTTATCACTCTCTTGGCTCTTCAATCTATCTTTTTCTTACTCTCTTTGGCTTCCTTAAGCCTTGTAGCTAATATCTCCTTGTCTTGTGTTTGCGAGCATCTTGGGATTTTACACATCCCAGATCTTTTGCATCTTTATCTTGTGATACGGGTTCTCCTCCTTGAGCAGGGATTGCTTTTATCACTTCGCATTTGCTTTTTTTTTTTCACTTTCTCTATCTATCTAGCTGTCTGTGGAGGTGGGAACACCAAAACAGAGGTTTGACTAAGGCAAACCCTTATACAGCTCCAACATTTTCTCTCAATCTTATGCATGTAGGTATTGAAGATATTCATTTGCTGGAGGCTCCATTACTTGGGTTTTTGTGAGCGTCTTCAATCTCTTATCCTCTTTAACTTTATCATTTACTTTATTTTATTTCAATTCTATTATATTCTATTATTTTCCCACATTCTAGAAGTTCTCAGTAATTAGATTGCTAGTAATCACTTAGTTGTTTTCTAGGATATTCTCACTTTCTGGTCTGTACGAGATGCCAACGCACCTTTGGGACTCCAACGTGCCGCGTTGTCATCCTTATTCCACGCTAATGTCCTTTGGCCGAGAACTCGTCAGTTTGTCCATAAAACCTTTGTGATTTACTTCAGATTCTAGAACTCTTGCTCTGTCCCTTGAGGTAGTTTAGGGTAGTTCACCCCTTGGGATTCTTGAGAATAAAGAGACTTATGAGTAGTGAATCCCCTTTCTCTACACTTTGATCTCTTTGTTGAACGTTGTGGCTTAGGCAACTCCACCATTGGGAACGGGGATGCTAACCATATTTGTGAGCAAGCCTTGACACTTGCTGCCCTAGCATCCAAATTATCATTTTCTTGGATTGAACAATCTACATTGTAGATTGGTTGGTTAAAAATACCTTGTCCACTGTAAATAGGATCTAAAACTTTCCCATTTTCTTTTAATTCCTTGGACACCTTGGCCACAATGTAGTCCTTAATCATGCTTACCGTCAGCCAACAATAATTCTTCATTCTTACCTCGAACTCTTCTTCACAGTTGGCCCAGTGGTCTTATAGGGTAGGCTCATGTTTGAAGAAGGAGCCAATTACTTTATTGATTTTACGAATAGGGTCAAATTTGGCTCTAGGATCATTGTACATCTCCATGGTGTACATTTCCAATTCTTTCTCTGCATTCTTGGCATTTTGCATATTGGTACATGAGTATACCCTTATCTTCGTCGGGAAAGAATATCTTGACTTATGCTTGCCAACAATCAATTTGTGGATCTCTATTAGTTGTCTACACAATTCTACACAATTCTAATAGGATCATTTTGTCAGTGGGGTACCTTGGCAGTTTTAGGGAAGGCTTATGGAAGCTAGCCACTTTGATATATGTAAAGGTTTTGAATTGGATATACCAATTCCCCGAATTCTTCAGTTCTTCCATGGCTTCTAGAGAAATCCTTCTTGCAAAATCACCTTCCAGTCCTTTAATAATGGCATTGTAGAGGAGATTCAACACCCTCAGGATGACGAGGTCCAAAGGGGGAAATAGTCCTCAACTACCTCAGGGATCAAAGCTCAGGTGACAGATGAGATAAAGAAGAGGTTTGTTTATATTTTATGCAGAATAAAGATAAGAGAGTTTTAGGAACCAAAAGAGCAGGTTGCAAAGGTCTTTTGGACAAACCAGCAAGCTCTTGACCAAGGACAACAACGCGGCGTGGGAATGTCCTTGCAGCGCGCTGTAGTCTTGCATGTATGAAAATCAAATTTATCACAAAAAAAAGTGCAAAGAACCTACTAATTGTTCGATAACTAAAATCTCGAGAATACACTGAAATAACAAAAAAAGCAGAGATGAAAGTAAACTAAGTTAAGTAAAAAGGAAATGACAAAGATGAAAAAGAAGAAAGGGGACACTCACAAGAGGTCCAAGAATGAAGCCTGTAGCAAATCTATAACTTCAATACTTGCACATGTAAGAACCAAAAAATGGTTGGGGCTGTTTAGGGGCTTCCCTCAGTCAAACCCCCACTTTGGTGTTTCCACCTCCATGGAAAGCCAGATAGATAGATAGATCAAAAGATAAATAGACAAGATGATAAATGCATAGACAAGGGATGTGATAAATCCTGAGATGCTCAAAGACACAAGACATAATAGATATTACCTATGAGACTTGAGGAAGCCAAAGAAAGAGAGAGAGAGAAAGAGAGAAAGTTGTGAAAGCCAAGAGAGTTGTAAGAGCAATTGTGAGAGCTTGAGTCTACTGTAGCAAGCTGTGCAAGCTTGAGAGAAAGAGAGATTTCGAGAGACAGACCAAGATAGAAATATATGTTCCAAAGAGATCATTTGGAGTGAAAAGATAGATTTTGGAGTGAAAAGATAGATTTAAAAGAGAGAAGAGAGGGAAAAGGGGGTTGCCAAGCCGTTACAAATTGTCCCAAGACGTTTCCATTGACCTAGGTAGGTGACAAGTGGCAAAACGCTCGAGAATGGATTCTGAACATTAAATGTTGAGGGACGCTAGTGCGATGCGTAGACATCCTTCTGACATGATAGTGTCCAGACAAATCACACTAAAAAATGGTGGGAGATGGGAAAATCACATGGTTAGCACAAAATTGACGCACAAAGGTAGCTGTTGAAAAGGGGTCTTGAGCATCCTAAGGGGAAAAAGGTTGATGCAAGGGCTAAAATGAGCCTACACAAATACTAAGGGAGTGGACACTAAAGTGGATACAAAAGTGTAGGTGAAATTGAAAAGGCATGCAATTTTCGACACTAAAGACATAGACAAAGTTATCATTCACCATATAATAATTCCTGTAATTTGCATCCAATTTCAGTTGTGGACAATGCTCATGGATCTTCACTTCCCCAAGCTGAAAAGATTCCACCTTGATGAGCCTTGAGAAAGTTGCTTGAGAGGCTAATAGGTATACCAAATAGGATGTCATAAATAATTTGTTTTTATGCAACACATCCTTGAGTTGTTCATGCAAATTGTTGCTTATGATGGTGGCCAAATCAATCTTCTTATTATCAAATGTAAACAACATAAAACGAACCATCCATGGGTAGAAGTTCTTGGCATTGGGGTAACCATAAACCCTGCTTAGGAGTGTGATTTGATCTTTAATATCCTCCCCAAATTCACTCCTATGTTGTGCTTTAGCCATCTTGAGGGTTGTCTTCTGTGGGTTAAGCAACATTTTGGTATTGATGAGATCGAGGCTGCTTGTTTCATGCTTCATAAAATAATTAATTGCTTTCATTTTCATGGCATCATACCAAGGGGAATAGGGGATTTTGAATACCCTCTCAATCATGTTTGAATTGATATCAAGAACTACCTCTCCAGATGCCCCTAGTATTCTCCTATTTTTTTGGCCTACTATGGCCGAGTCTTCCCCTTAGGACACGTTGGATCTAGCAAGTTTGGTAGGCTCAACGAGTTTCACTAGACTTGCTAGGTACTCGGGTCATGAGTCCCATTTGGTGTCAACTTTTTGGGAACTTTACAAGTCTTGTATGAAATATCCCCTTACAATTTTTTTCAATTTTGAGCACAAGATTTCACCCGTTAATGTTAGAGAAATAATAAACCAACTAAAAGTGACCCTTCACTTTCGGATCACCCAGATCCCGATGAGGGAAAGGTGAGAGCATATGGTGGAAAGGGGATTGTTAGATGAAATCCAAACTAAAAGTACAATATTGAAAATCAACCCTTCACTTTCTGATCACCAAGTTCCCAGTGTGGGCAAGGTGAGAGCATACGGTGGAAAGGGGATTGTTAGCTAGAAAGTACTGGACACTGAGATTACAATATGAAAGACGGCTCAGCCAATCAGCAAGATATGAAATGCAACTCGACCACTTATTCAGCGAGAGTGTACTACAAAGTACTGAAAATAAATGTGTGGGCGGCTAGCCGACCCCTTACGCTTTTCAACAGGCAGTACAAAAAGGTAAAATGCTAAATGTAAATATACGGAGAGGCTTGTCTCTTCCACCAAACGGTGGGAATGAGTAAAGAACATAATTGAAATATAAAACAGCAAGGCACGTCTCTTCCACTAAAGTGGGAATACAAAAGGTAAAGTGCAGAAATGAAATGACTGAATCAGTACTACTGATAACAGCCTTACAATATGGAGCAATCTGCAAATTACTATGGGTATTAGATATCCAGTACACTCCAAAATGAAAAGAGATGATCTCCATAATTAAGCAAGCTAATCTACTATGGAAAATAGGCCAAAACAAAACTTTTTACCAATCTGATATGAAGTTGCAGCACTAAGAAAAACTCAGACCAGCAAGCTCAAAACACACCAAAATGCTCATAACTCTGCAAGGATTCATCCAAATGATGTGAAACCAAGTGCAAAGGATGCCAAAGAGAGGGGCGACCAAGATCAAGCAATCAAACCACACCAAATAGTCTAGAAAACTTTGTCACGTTTGCCAAGGCAGCCAAAGAGAAAGTACAACCCTCAAGGAGAAGGGCAACCGGCATTAAAAATCACCATCTTCATTATAAATTCTAAAAATTTGCAAGATGAGGCGCCCAAGGTAAACTCAAATATAGGACCAATACTCAAAATCAACAAAAAATTGTACAAAGAGCTATTAACAAAAATGTGCTTTAGCCAAGCACCACACCAACACACCAAAGCTGAGAAATACACACCAAAACTCAGAAAACATCAAAGGTAATCTTCAATATGCTCAATCTGCTCTTCAATGTAAAAAACAGTCTCAAACTTAGCTAGGTGCTATCTTGCAAGCACGAAACTAAGGGCGCTGGGAGGTATGCATTCCTCGAAGCAAAGGTCTATAGAAATTTTCGGCAGCACTTTGTTATATTTTCAATGGATAGATGAAAAGTGAAGGAAAGACCTCTTATTTATAACTTTTCTCAACTCCAATTCAAATCTTCTTTTCCCTCCAAAAGAGATTCACATTCACCCTTAATTTGCATTTGCATTTCATCTTTTGACCCCTTGACCAAGTCATCCAAAGAATTTAAGAGAAATAACTTAATAAAAAATGCAAGTACAACACTTAAGTGAAATAACTTTATAACTCACAAATATTTCCCAAACTAGGCATCCATTTTTCCCAAGTCAATATTTCACTTAAAACATAATATTTCACCAAATAAGGCATCCAAAATGACTTAAGTAATAAACTTTATAAAAATCACTTATCTCTCAAAAAGTGGCGTCCCATTTAGCCTTAGTAAATATTTAACTTTATAATTTCCAACTAAGGTGTTGATATTTGAAAATCACTTAAGCCATGACTTGCCAAAACAAGCTCCAAGAATGTTGGAGATCAAATTGCCAATACTGCCTTTGCCAAAAATAGACATTGTGCTGAACGGCTGAACAACTGCTAAAAATAGCATTGCCAAAAATAGCACTTACTAAAAATAGCATACGGCTAAAAATAGTAAATGACTCCAAACTTAGAGCACAAACCGGGTAGTCGTCGCAACTTACTAAAAATAGCAAGTTCGGAAAAGTCATTTGATGCAGATGCATGTCATACCATTCAGAAGCTCTCTGAAAACGTAGAAAGTCCCAAAAACCATTATGTAAAACTCCTGCATGCAAACCCCTTAATCCACAAAAGAAGCCTCCTAGAAAATAGGAAACCCTAATTTTGCCTCTGACTAGCCTACGAGCATCCAGGAAAAGGCTAACAGTCACTGGAAAGCGTAGTGCTAAAAATGGGGACATTACATTGTAACCAAGCAAAAACCTAGGTACTCAGGTCATGAGTCCTTGGGACCCATTTGGTGTCAACTGTTTGGGGACTTTACAAGTCCTGTAACCAAGCAAAAACCCTTCATATTTTTTCTTCTTCCTTCCTGATCTCCATTGCTACCTCTTGAGCCATGTGCATCTAATACAATTAGTACTCAAGAGCTAGGATTTGATCTCTTTCCTTGTACTACTTGTGACTGATTTGAAGTTTTTGACCTCTTTCCCTTGTTTGTCCCAATAGTTTGCTTGCTCAATTTTGTTTCTAGAAAGCCCTTAATTTTGTCCATGGCCATTTTATTCATCATTTCAGCTGAAGAATTTTCCTTGATGGCCCAATTGATAGGTGATAGAGGCTATTGATCAATTTGGGCAGCTATGAAGCATGGTAATAGTACTTCCTTTGAATCTAGCAAATCTTTAGGCACATTCTTTGTTGTATAGGAGGTTAATTGATGTGACATCATTCAACTATGTTTCCTCCTAACCTCATAGCCATCTATTCAATTTTCCCAATAATCTTCAATATCACTCACATGGGCAAAGCGAGAACCAAGCCTCTCAAACATATAGCCTCTATTTAAACTCAAAAATCAAAGTTAAACTCGAAAGTCTCAAAATCCATACTTCTAGCATCCAATATTGAACAATTATATGACCCCAATCTTATGTCATTCTCTCAAAGATGAAATGAGCATTTTTCAACTATAGGCAATATTCCAGGAGAACTACTTGGTCACCAGGTTATTATGGGAGCTTGTAAGGAAAAGCATCAAATCTGCACTAAATGTAGGGAATGGGATAAAATATTTATCCCACTTTGTGATCGCTGCTTTGGCATGACCTGTGACCTTGACATGACTTTGATTTCTCAAACTTTGCATTGTGATCGTGTTAGTGAACAGATTTTTCTTTTACAAAAATAATTACAAATGACTCTATAACGCCCAAGAAGGACAAAATCAATTCACAACAGTGGGAGAGATTACCATTGAATTGGTAATCTACGAATCTTCCTTTGAATTTTGGTTGAGGTGCAACTCCCTCTTCTAATATAATTTTATATTTTTTGAATATATAAACTTGAGGGTATGCTTTTAACTAGAAAGCAGGAAAGACAAACTAACACTTGCTCATAGCCTTGATACAAGCGCAAAAAAAAATGCTTGAAATTGAATTGCTACTGAAAATGAAAGGATTGGCAAATCATCAGTATCATGACTCATAGATAAGACTACTAACACTTGCTGACTTGACTCAATACAATTCCAACCATCTACTGCAAATAAATGAACTAAATGTCAATGAACAACACATTCTCAAAGGAAAGGTATATCCAAATCCTTGTCAAAGCTCACAAACTTTCTCACAAACATTAACATTTAATTCAAAATTACTGCACACAGAGAATAACATTCACAAAAAATGAATTGAAACTGCAAAATTTGATCCTTTATTAAGATCAATTCTCACTCATGCATTACAGTGCAAGGGGGATCAAAATGTTGGACCCTTGCAACATCTTACAATTGAATATTTAAACTTTTACATCTATAATGGTTAAGATTTCTTGAAACTGTTTTTCGGACGTTAACCGCTACCTGACCAAATAAAAGGTAGCTGAAAATTGACTAACCCTATCAGATTATGACAAGCTCTTCATTAATTGTTGTTTTTTTTGGGGATGGTTATGATTACATCTTGTTTCCCAATTGATAGGATAGGAGGATGAACAGTCACTTAATGTGAGCAAACCATGTGGCCTTCCTTCATGCGAAATGTTTGCCACCTTAACTTCCCGGTGGCTATTGATATGCCACCTAAGATCATTCCATACAGCTCTTTAAATGCTGAGGACTGTTTGAATCCAATTCACTAGATCTCCATCACATCACCTTGCTTGAATTAATTAAGTTTAAAGCGATTTGCATGTACTTTGGCATTAATTGCTTTAAATAAGCTCCACCAATTTGCCTCTGTCACTCTATAAATCCTATTCACGGCTATTCATTATGCGCAATGCTAGTTACTTCTTCAAGCATGTTGAGCTCGTCAAGTGAAGTAGTCATAGAGAGTGACTTTGTAGTAGTGGAAGGCGTTGAATGCAGTGTTGTTCACAAGTTGGTGCTGGATCAATTGAGGGAGGTCTTCCTCATCCACAGTAATATGGAACAAGAAGTCATCCGCAAGGTTATTGGTGAGCACTTCCTGTCGCAAGTGCATGTTCACAATGCTAATCTGCTTGAGCGCTTCTTATACAATATTGTGCGCACTTCTGGTCTTTTTGAATGGGCTTTGCGGGTTGTCAAGCATGTGGTTCACCCACGGTACCTACAGTGAGTTGAAGCCGCCTTGAGAGGACTTTTCGTTCATCTACAGGTGGGTTTGATTGGCAACGCTATCTGTATCTCCTATGCGCTGCGTAATGAGAGGATCAACCAAGCTGGTACTCTAATGCGTGTTGGCCTTGAAAGCAACAATATGGAGACGTTCACTCATTACGTTAAATACAATGAAAATATTTTCTCTTCTACACAAATTGAGTGAATGCAAGAGGTGATCGAGGCTATCAGAGTTATCATATTCACCCTTTGTGTCTGAAAAACCCCTGCTATGGAATCACCTTTTTGGAAATGTAATGTGAAGTGTTTGTCGATATATATATATATATATATCTTTTTGCTTTCTGAATCACTCTGTGTTATGAATATCTTTGTTTGCTTTACATTTATTGTTTGCAACTTTTAATTTTATGCTCATATGGAATAATGTATGGAATGTTGCATATTCTTGTAAACAATCTTTCTATTTTTCAAATTCATCCTCAATAATGAAACAAGTTTCGGCCACAACTGTATTGGATAAATATTTTTGGTAAGTTTTGAAAAAGTTTCAAAGTCCGCCATAGTTGTAGAAACCCGCCTTTGTGCCACTGTATAGAATTAACTTTGAAATTTCAAATCTGCCCATTAGTCTTTTATGTAAAGCACTTAGAGAATAATCACAAATAATTTTATAGTTCCAGCGGAGATGAGGAAGTTTAGAAAGCCCTGTCGAGGCCGACAAAGGTTTCAAAACTTTACAAAGTTCTGCCAAATCTCTGTCGCTTTGCTCGTGTGATTCTTTTCTTCAATTACAACATGCCTTACAATCCTTTGAGCCCCTCAAATTGGCCCATGAAGTTCTACTATAAAGCCCGTCGGGAAAAAGGAAAAGTTCGAAAACTAAATCAGGAACCAACGTAGGTTTGAAAATTTCATCTAAAACCGACGAACACACTCCTTTAATTTTCAAAGTGTTGAGGAATATATATATTTATATATTTTAAAAGAAGGATAGGACTAAAAATGATGATAACAAATCGTTAGGAAAGCATCATTGACTCAACTATAGTGCTTTATCCCTTCTTGGTATTTGAACTATGGTTACTTTTTGTAGAGAAGTCATTCTTCCTTTATACTATTCAATCTGGAAAACTCTTTTCATTGCACCAATACATGTACACTAAGTAAGAAACTATACGTAAGTTGTGTCTGGAAGAAGTTACAAAATTGCTAGTGAATGCTATCAAGGAATGTTTTACCCTCATAGATGATGTCGATGATGTAGTACATTCAATTTTTGAATTTCCTTGTAATTGCTCAATTACTTTGTTCAACGAAGCTAAGTTACCGATTCAGGTTCGTGTTCGATGGTTCGGTTTGCGGGTTCAGGCAAAAAATTTTTGGGGGTTGGGTTAGTTAATACAAAAAATATAAAAATCAGAACTATATACATATTTGTAGCAGTAATTAAGTTCAAAATACACTACCATATTAATAGTCAAATAACATAGAAAAATACACCACCAATTTCATAGTTAAATTATAAAATATTAGTGAAACTCGAATATCATGATATAGATTAAAGTTCAAGCATAATAATGTCAAGTGTCGACTATCAGTCATCATTGATCATTGATCAAATATCATATGGGTCAATCAAAAATATCATCATCACCATCCATACTAGATGATGTATGTAGTGGTAAATTAGAAGAACTGCAAATAGCGCCAGTGGCATTGGCACTGGCACTGGCACTGGCACTGACACTGGCACTGACACTAGCACTCTTATACTCACTAGCTGGCTCATTGTCATCATCAACATCAAGTGCAACAAAGTGGCTTGTGGAAGCATCCAAGTCAAGATGCTTTGGTTCGATATCCCACTTCCTTGTGTTTCCTTTGTAGGCACTTTGTTTTTGCACAAGGAGCCACAAGTTTGAATGCACATACACCAAGCCCTCTGCCTTTTTTTAATGTAGCCTATTGTGCTTCATTGAGTGGATGGAGGAGTATGTGCTCCAATTCCTCTAAGATGAAGATGAACTAGCAACCTATTAAGACCAAATTAAATAGTTAAGAGTTATAAAATTTAACTAATTAAAATATAAATAAAATTATAAACTATAAAACTTAAATTTAAAAGATAAAAGATTTTGACTGTAAAAATTACTTGGGATAAAATTTTGATTGCAAGAGGTTGTAGGTATGTGTATGCTTGGCCATGGAAGTACCACCAACTATGAGCATTGACCATGTACTTGTCTCGAATAGCATCAAGACCACAATCACTAGAGCTTGCAAAACCCATGAACTCAGTCTTCACTACACGTCGGTCACGCTCAGTGAAGAGGCTACGAAGTGTTTCCTTGTACCCTTGAGCCACTTCAACATCTCTATATGGGGAAACTCTTGTTTTCATAGAAAGTAACTAAGCACTATAGTATTTGGGAATCAATGCAAAAGCAAGAAGATGCAGCAGAGTGGTCATTTTGTTCTATCTCTCTACAATGATTTTGTGTAGCTCTTTGAAGAACTTTTCTTCAATATCTTGCTCTTTTTCATTGATGATGGATTTCATCTTCTCAATCATTGAGTTGATGCCATCATATACTTCACCCAAACAAGGTCTATTCATGTTAGTGTAATAGATCATCCTCAATATGGGCTCAGTGAAATTGAGGAGATACTCAACATGATCCCACTAAATGTCATCTAGGATCATTTTCTTAACCTTTGTTGCCCTTGTAGTGCTAGATTGCCTCCATATGGACCAATTAGGGATGATGACCATGTTAGAGAGTGCCTCACGTACCTTCACAATTCATCTCAACACAATTGTGTTGGAGGCAAAACGGGTCTCAGCGACCTGTTTGAAAATCAAAATAAAATAAAAATTTAAATTTACAAAAATTAAATAAAATTAAAAATATTACTAAAGTGAATTGTTAAACATGTTTACTATTTAATTTAACTTCAACAGCTCCAATTTTGAGAATTTCCTAAATATTCCTTGTGACATATGGTGGTTGGTGATGAACATTGGATGTCTTCGGCCTTAGCATACACTTGTTTGACCTAATCAATTTTGTTGCCAATTTTTTGTAGCATTAGGTTGAGGGAGTGGATAGCACAAGGTGTCCAAAAAATGTGTTAATTCCGCTCAACCAATAACCCAACAACCCTACAATTTTTTGCATTGTATGTTATAACTTGCACAACATTTCGAGGGCCCATTTCATCAATAGCTTGACCAAGAATGTTAGCAATAAATGCACCATCCTTACCCTCTCCTTCACAATCCACTACTAGGAAAAACATTGCCCCTTTAGGGTGTTGTACCCAAACCAAATATTTTGCTTCATTAAGGCATTTTGCTTAAAAGAGTCTAAACCTTGTTAAAATGATGTCAAAATAAAAATTTTGGGCAAGTCAAGTATGGACTTTGGTCAGTGTCATGTCAGTCGTCAGCAACAATTGGTCAGTAGGTGGAGGTCAGAACCTAAACCTGGGACTCAAAGCAAGACATATTATGATGGAGAAGTGTTTCATGATAGAATTATACTCCTACAAGGTCAATTCAGTGGCCAGAACAGTGTTTATGGAGGAAGAAACAAATAACGACATTTTGTAGGAAGCATATCTACGCCCCTTTAGCTCAGGGGCGCCCTTCTTTTTGAAGGCTCAGATTTAGATGCTTTCACTTGCAAATATATTCAATCTCTTCAGAATTTGACTAGCTTTCCGACGAGCTATCAGGCAAAGTCATCCAAGTTGTAGAACTCTGACAATTGAAGTCAGAAGCTGAAGGTACAAGGAGAATGCATGTCACAGAGGCTATCAAATTTACAATTTTTGCGCCCCTGTAGCCCAAGGGCGCCCTTGAATTTGACCCCTCAGATGGATGAATCTGTAAAATCTGTTTCTAAAGGATCTTTTCTAGTTCAGTTTAGCTCCGCAACGCACCAGTTCATGAGGTGATCCGACATACTGAGTGATCGTGACAAAGGTTCTACTGAGCACGTAAAATAGAGGGTGAAAAAATGTAGAAATACACACCTGTACCTCTATAGGCCAGGGGCGCCTAGCCTTTATGCCTACCAGATGGAGTATTTTCCAGTCACAGTCTTCACGAGACTTGTGTCGAATTCTCCCAGCTATCTAGCGAGTCCAGCCATCAGCCCCCGGGATTTTTCAAACGCTCGTACATGAAGGGCAGTGGAGATCGCTGAAGAAATCAAACAACCAGAAAAATGGTTGTGGGAAATACACACTCCCTTGGAAAAGGCGCCCTTCTTTTTGAGGTCTTAGAAGCAGTTTTCTCGCTTCGTCACCTCCAGAGACATCTCTTCTCAGTACTTCCAGCTACACAGAGAGATTGTCAGTACGTGAATCAGAGCACTCCAGCTCCCACTGTCAAGGATCAAAGTATGGCGTCTGGATGAAAGTTACACTTGTCAAATTAGTGATTGTGCCTTCACAGGCTAGGGGCGCCCTTGATTTTGGGGTTCCTAATGCAGCTTTCAGATGCCTTACATACAGTCGTTGGTTTCAGAATTCTTCCAGTCACATAATGAACCTTTCATCTAGTCAGCAGGGTTCATCGTTCACCGGCAGCGATAGTTTGAAGTGTGAGATGGCAAAACAGAGAAATGGTTGTCTGGAGACCTTGCATCAATTTAATCAAAGGCGCCTAATTTTTTGAGGTGTCAAATGTTATTTTTAGCAATTGCAGCTCCCAATAGACATTTCATCTTTGCAAAGACGGCTTCGCGATGGATATCTCAGCTCAGTCACAGCATCACTCAGGCATCCAAAAACTAGAGCTAAACATAGGCAACTGTAACTTTTAGTGAGCTATAAAGTAGGAAGTTAGCAAAAAATATCATAACTTTTGCAAATGGATGCCTGGAGAGTCAAATTTAGACTTTTTAGAATCAGTGAAGTGCATCCAGATGTTGACATTTTTGTTAACTTATTAAAATAATATTAAATTCAACTTTTTGCATGCAAGCATTAAATGGGCGATTTTCTTCAATTTTTCAATATTGGCGCCCTTTGTAATATTAAATTGCAAATTCACATGTAAAGGAGAACTGAATATTTTAATATTATTTATTTTTCGGGATTCTGAGTCAGTGCCAGTTCGAACTGAAGGGGGTCCAATCACGATTTTTCTTTTGAAATAAAGGTTCTATTCTTGCAATGGCGCCATTATGGTACGAATTTATCTATTTATTCAACATGGCATCCACCATTTCATTCATCTAGCTTGAGCAGAGGCAAATTTCTTCTTGAGTTGGGAAAATTCTCTTCAGCAATCAGTTGTGAAGACATCAAAAATATTCTTTTGCAGGTACAAGTCCAGATTCATCAGCAAAATTCAAGACTAAGTGGTGACTTTAGCAGAAGAAAAAGCATCAAAACCTCAATCTTTTGTCTCAAATTCTTCCATTTCTCATCTTATTTTATTTCGCATGTTCAAGAAACTAGTGACTTTTGACAAAACAAATCATCTGGGTCAATTCAGAATAGCTTCCTCGACAAAACCCATGTGCTAGAATTTTTCAAGAAAATTTGTACCAGAGTGTCAGTTCTGAAGCTCTGATTTTCTTAACTAAAATTCCTTTGCATGGTGGCGTAGAGTCCAATTCTCACAAATCTAACATTTTGGGTTGTCTTAGAATTTTTTTCTAGACAAAACCCATATCTCAGAATTTTTCATGAAAATTGCCCTTCGATAGGCTATTTTTAGCTTTGTAGAAAAGTTGTC
The DNA here is from genome assembly GCA_007258455.2 of Sequoia sempervirens. NCBI lineage: Eukaryota > Viridiplantae > Streptophyta > Pinopsida > Cupressales > Cupressaceae > Sequoia > Sequoia sempervirens. Next base: position 901,754,037 of record VDFB02281492.1, read on the forward strand.
AGAATATAGTCGTGTTCACAGTCAATAGGCAAGTTTTTCATAATGCAGTAAACACAGCTCGAATTCAAGACTAAATCAGTCTTGACTCATGACTTCATCGGAACAGTTGACATGAATCTACATAAGGTGCTTCCAGAAGCAATCTTGGATCCAATCAAGATAAAAGATTCAATACTTCAAAACATTTAGGAATCCGGGTTGCTAGAGGCTGCTTCTATCCCTATCTCAGTTCATTGCATAGAGTTCATGATGTCTTGTGTTAAGCATTACAATTCTACTAATCAAGAAATACAGTCTGTAGATGGACAGGTGATGTGCAGTCTCAAACCCCTGGATATCGAGAGATGTTTTGGTTATTCTCAACATCCGAGTAGTTTAGTCATTGCCATGGACTAGTGTGAGAGAGCATTCAATGCTGATATGGACAAGTGTCAGAGTAAGATGGCAGAGAGATGGTTAAAATAGAAGAAGAACAAGTTGTCGAGCAATGTGGGTCGTGGTGAATACAAGGATGAGTATATGATTTTGATCACACTTCTCAATCACGTCTCAAGTCATGCAGATGCAAACAGATTCCAACCCTGGATGTATTATATCATTGGTAAGATCATCTCCGGGCAAGAGCATTATGATTGGGCATCCTTCATCAACGACATTCTCCACGAGCAAATCATTGGTTTTCTAGTTGCCCACCAGTTTCATATGTGTTCTTATCTCGTATACTTGATCGCTTATCAGGGTCAATTTAGAGGATTGAACATAGTGGGCGTACTCAGTGTACAGAAAGTCTACCATTACTATGACCATTTTGAGTTCACAAAGGCTAAACGACATTTCAATCATGTGCATGAGGCTTTCTTGACGTACATAGTGAGGAACCTAGACTGGGAGTTGCATGTTCGTATCTCAGCTGTTGTTAGGGCAGCGATGGTAGATTGGGTGGACTGGTTTATTCAGTTCCCTACATACACCTACATCCGCCTCTATGGATACACAGGAATCCAACTATGCTTCCACGCTATCCCTCAGATAGTACAGTCTTCATGTAGTTCCTGAGGAATTTGTACGATGTTCATCTACGTTTGCGCCACAAACGTAAACCAGCTACCAACTTTCCAATGCAATTCCAAATCTATTGGTGCAAGACAACAATTGATGCTAAAGCTGTAGGACAAGAGTCAGAAAAGTTTCATCTCAAGTATCTTGTTGATGCACGCACATATGATCCTTAGGGTCATTATTCAACACGCCTTGATGGTCGCCCTTACCATAAGCCTACAATGGAGGATTATTGGGTGAACTAAGAGGATGACTTTGAGGTGCACAGACGCAGCGACAACACTCTCTCTCGCCGATTTCTTTCTTCTTGGTAGAAGATGTGGGAGGTTTGTCAGATGATGAGGGAGATACACTTCCTCAATTTTTTAGAGAGCGGGTTGATACACAACCACTGTTGACTGTTGATTGGTTCGCCAAAGAGTATTCATCAATGAAGGAGAGGTCGAGTAGGGTTATTCAAAACAACATACTCTACCTCGAAAGCAAGAAGACCAGGAGGGTAGTCATGCCTAGAACAGAGCTGCCATCGGTGGATGCTTCACTACCATCCTCGTCTAAACCTAAACAAAAGAAAAGGAGTAACCCTCCTAAGAAGAATCAAGTCCCTAACAGTTCAAAAGGGAAGGCACTTGCCACTGAAACAAAAGTGGAGCCAGTCAGAGTGCCTGTTCAAAGTTTGCCAGAGTCCGAGGTTCAGCCTCACATGCCATCACCAACACCAGAGCAGTCTTTGGTTCCTATTCGCATTGATTTGTACCTAGACTCACCACCTTGTAGTAATGCCTCTAGGCGTTCCTCGTAATTCTCTAAGGCTGTGAACCTGTACCGGTGGGATTAGAACAGAACTATCTTGGCTTGAGAATCCCGTTTGGTGGAAGAGAAGCTTGACCATCTTATGTCCTTGATCGTAATACGCAAGATCGCTGACAAAGGGATAGAGGCAGAGGTCCACTAAGCATGAGAGAGGAGGAATCAAAACCAAGGAGATTAGATCGCGAGAGACCCCATTTGCACCTCCAGTAAGAGTCTGAGGCGGGGATTCGGGGACGGAACTTTGGAAGTGATCTGATCCAACCTTGGTGAAGCACATGCGGACGAAGGGTTTGGTCCCTCCCACAAAAATTTACCTTGATAGTGCAAGGGATAGCAGGAATAATGGCGGAGAAGAAGGCAGCCCACCTCAGGCTGAAATTCATCAACTTCATCGGCCATCTACGCTTTGTACACCAGGCGAGAATGTCACTACTTCCGCCACGTCATTGGAGCCACCAGCGAGCAGTTGGCTTAATCCTGGCGTTACGCCAGCGGAAGCGTTTGAAGAGTTGGGAGAATAGTTTGTCACGGAGAGGTTTTCATATTGCTTTGGGAGTTGCTATTGGTTGTGGTACAATACTTTTTGGCTCTTTATTAGGATGAGGAGACTTTGGCGATGCGGGGCGGTTAGATCCAGGAATCATGATTACTCACCTGAGGATGGCATATGAATCAGTCACAGATGCAGAAGACAAAGAGGCTATCTACACTTGGAGGACACAATTGATCTTCAAGGCGAAGATAGAGGAGACAATGTCATCAGAGTTGGCTGAGAGCAGAGAGCACATTACTAGCGCACTCCAGTACGTGAGAACTCTCGTGTCTCGCATAACATGCCGGTATCAGATTGAGGGTGGTGTGTATGTTGAGCTTGTTGACGTACAGTCAGAGCTCCATGCACTCATTCATAGTATTTTCAATGGGGAGACCGTTGGCTGTAAGATGAATCAACTTACAGTCATGTGTCAGCGTTGTTCAATGGTGGAGTTAGGTGTAGAGGTGGGCAGTGCGAGATCATGATAGGGACATGTGCTACGGGCTTTGTACCGCCGGTGATGCTCGGTTCCCGGATGGTGAAACGTCTTTCTTAACCTCATGGAGGGTTCGGGCCTTCAAGATCATGAGTGTAGTAGACTTGAGGGTCTACCTTTCGAGGATAGATATAGATCCTATGATTAACTTCGATGCTTCTTTTTGAGTTAGCTAAGTTTTTCCATCTCATGCATGTATTTGGAATTATCTGTATGAGTTGGAGTTTTCATTTAGGGTTTTGCCCCAGTTAAGCTGACAGTTTTCGGTTAACTTGCTTTCAATAAGGGCGTGCATGCTTGCACATTGTCCATTTTTAGATTAATTGTACTAGTTAACTGATGGCAGCTTTCCAGTTAACTGTATAGTTTTCTTTATTAGGGTTTAGCAATAAATCTTGCATGCATTGCAAGACTGTAGTTGACTCAAGGTGATTTTAGGGTTCCCTACACCTTTCGATGTCTATAAATAAGAGCTTTCAGCTCATTTGTAATTAGGACTGCGGTAAATATATCTTTTGTCAACCTTACGTAATATTGCTTATTTTGTGTACATGCGTTTCCGCGAGTTTTTCTATGATGATGAATTGTTATGTGCCACTTTCGGGTTTCATGTTATTATGGTGATGCTTATCTTGGTGTCGCAGTGGCGGATTTGATTGTGTAATGGAAGTGTTTAGCCTATACAGTTTTCGCATCCTGAATTGGCTATCCTTTATGTTTTGTTTCTAATAAACCCTATTTAAATTTGAGCAAATGGTGCATGCGCCATATATTGAGAATTTGTACTTTCAAGCTTATCGTTTGATGTGTGTTAATAAAACTGCTGACTAAAGCGATATGGATTTAGCCACCTTGCCTTCATGTTTAAGATACATTTTGAAGTTGTCATTATAGAACATTCTTATCCGACACTCAATAACCTTTCTTGAGGCTGGATAGAATTCAAAATGGATTAGTTTGGATTGCCAGTTAATGATCACTTTGAAGCCGAAAATCTTGAACACAGCGTTGGTGACACTATTAACCTTGAAATTGCCTCTTCTAGCTGAGAACAAAAAGATAGGATTAGTTTACTTTTCTTTTCCAATCATTTCAACAATACGAGGGAGCTTCCCCTCCTGATTTGAAGAGCACTCATTACGCAATGTGCATAGTTTTCCATACCAATTTGCACTCCAGAGGTGTTAATTGTTACGCCAAAAGTTTTTTGGCGCCCACCGTGGGGCACGAGGCAAGAAAACTTCACAAATCTTACGCTTTATGTAACGGGAATGACCATCTGGCATCCTACTGCTCCAGTACATCAACCAAGACTAATTCCACCTATTATACAGCCGAATCTAGTTTTCATCGAAGCAGAGCAGTCAGACATCGTCAGTAGGTTGCGCACTTTTATCTTTGAAAATCATACATCTACCACTCAGTGGAGAAACGCGGTTACCACTCTGGATAAAGAAGAAGAGAAAGTAGATCTTGCAGCAGGTAGACCAGTCTTGCCACCTCCCGCATGGAATTAAGCACCCTGGTGTACTGAGTATATAAAAGGAGAGGTAATCCTTCTATCCAGCCAAATCTAGTCTTTCAAGAAGCTCCTGATCAATTCACTGAAGGAGAAATTTTAGAAGAAGAGATTCCATTCCAGCAGAAGAAATGGGTGATCATAACAACAATGATAACCACAACGGTCGAAATCGAAGGAATGCAAGATGTCCAGCCCCCTTGCCTTGGGGCGACAATATTGGACCATTGGCTTTACAACGACACCATGAACTACCCAAGGGTTCATGCAAGTTTTTCTCGAGATTTCATGGCGATTGTTCTAGACATCCTGATGAACATCTTTCAGCATGCACGATGGCGTGTTCCATCCTGCATGTTACACACAAGGACATCGCAATACGTCTCTTTGTGGAGACTCTTGAAAACAATGCAACAAACTGGTTCAACAATCTTGAACCAGGCATCATCACCAGTTGGGTAGTCATGAGTGAGAAGTTCTTGGCGAGACTCAAGCCCGCCGAGGACAGTCAGACTTTTTGCACAACTCTCAAATTCGAAGATGAAAGCACATGAACCGATGAGAGAATTTTTAGCTAGGTTTAACCGCCTTGTTACATGTCTTTCTCACACTTTAAATCCATCTGATGAGTTCCTTCATCAATGCACTACCGTTAGAAATAGCCTTTTTCTTGAAGATAAGTGAAGAAGATAGTCTACAGCTCCTTCAAGAAGAATCAATCAAGCTCGAAGACAATATGATTATGATGGGCAAGATGAAGGATGATTCAATCAGACCGCTCATGCAAGCGTCGGCTGATCCATTGCTACAGAAGGTAGAAAACGAGGTGACTATACTGAAGAGACAGTCAGCCCCTCAAGGGCAACCAACCTTGCCCGCACCACCACCATTTCAACCTCAACAATAGTACCAGTCGAGGAGAAACAACTTCCAGCCATACAACAACTACAAGTCAAAGTTTCTACAAGGACAACCGAAGCAAAACAATGAAGCTGAGAAGCCCACAGTCTTTTGCACTTTCCATGGTTCTGTTGAACACACCGGGACTACATGTTCGGAGAATCAAAGAATGAATCAGCTCATGGGATTTTCCAATGTTGCTCCAGTTCAGGATTCATACCTTCAAGTTCAAACGTCATCTCATCACAGATGAACGACTTTGATGGCGACTCCGCAACGGGGTATTTTAATCGAGAACCCGTAAATGAAGAACAAGAAGAAGAATACCGCCAATTTTCTCTCGCGATTAATCATGAGAATGTTACCTCACCTGTGTTCACATGTGTGCAGTATTTCAAAGCAAAGGAGGAAGAAGAGAAGCGGAATTCAAATGGAAAAGGAAAGGAATTAGTTTCTACTTCCAGTCCTCAGACTTCACAAGAAAACATTTTGCCGACTACTCTAGATTCGTCTTCAGCAAGTTTCAACATCATTTCTTCTATGATGAAGACAAAGGTACAAATCTCTCAGCTGGAGTATCTACAAGATCATCCAAAACAACTGGATAGAATCTTAAAGGTTGTGAAAAAGAAGGTTGTTGCCCAGCCAACATTACTACAGTCATTTGTGCCTGTAGAAGAGAAGCCAAAACCGTTCTATATATCCTTATATAGGAGGTTTCAAACTGAGCAATTGTATAATTGATAGTAGAGCTTCTGACAACGTTATGCCTTTACAGATTATGAATGCTTAGGACTATCGTGCACTCGTACTCAAGAAAAGTGTTACTCACTTGAGTCCAAGCCGGTGTCGTTAGTCGGCCAACTTAAAGTTGCACAAGTAAGGCTAGCATCATGTCCTGAGAAGAAGATCATGATGACCATCCTTGTGGCTGATATTCCTACCAGCTACGGGATGCTACTTAGCAGGAGTTTTTGTAAAGATCTTGGAGGAGAGATTCAAATGGATTGGTCATTCGTGATAGTTCCATTAAAGAAGGGCACATTGAAGCTGGAGCCTGAGGAGAAGTCAAAATTTACGGTGGTAAAGTCCCAGGATCCACATGCTCAAGTGTTGTATCAAGACACAGGTCCAGGCACATATGCTATGGTGTCAGAAGTGACTGAAGATTGTCAAAATTTTGCACTTTCCATGGAATTGTCAAATGAAGAATCTAAAATGTGGACAGTGCAGTTTGATGGTAGTTGCTCAACATCAAGCTCAGGAGCGGGAGTAGTGATTATCTCTCCCAAAGGTCGTCTATATCCATTCTCATATAGGTTGCAATTTGAATGCACCAATAGCACTGTTGAATACAAGGCACTTTTATTAGGTCTCAAGAACGTGAAGGATATGGGGATCAAACTGCTTAAAGTTGAAAAAGATGTAGAGCTAATTGTTAAACAAGTCAGAGAGCAGTTTCATGTTAGAAAGAATTGCCTTCAATTCTACAGGAAAAGGGTGTGGAATCCAATCGACTGGTTCGATGCATTTAACATCAAATACATTCCAAGAACGGACAATAGCAAAGCTGATGCTCTTGCAGTATCAGCCGCTCTTTTCATGCCACATTCTGACTTTCGTCAGAATTCTTTTGCTATTGAGCTGATTTACAGGCCAGCTGTACCAAATAACTCAGACAATTGGAAAATCTTTGATGACGATGAGGATATTGAAGAATTTCTCATCATGGGAGATAACTACAAAGAATTGTTCTTTGAAGGAAGTTCTACTCCTTTCAAAGAGTCAGTTGTTGAAGACTCTGAAGCTACAGAATCCGGGATCATACAACTGAAAGGAAATAAAATTCCCAAGGGTTTTGTATCTTTAGAGGATATTTTTGATAGAAATGACCGATAAATCCAAGATCAGAAGAGGTCAAGTGTTAATACTTCTGTAGAATACAATCAAGTCAACAAAGGCACTAAAGACAAGCCTCGGTTTGTGAATTTAGGCAAGTGTTGTACTCCAGAAGAGACTGAGAAGTTTATTGCCTTGTTCAAACAATATAAGGATGTATTTGCCTGGTCTTATGAAGACTTGAAGGTCTTCACACCCATAGAATTGTCACATACAATTCCTCTGAAGTCTGATGTCAATCCTTTCAAGTAGAAACAAAGACATTACAATCCGCGAATTCAAGGGACTATCTATGCGGAGATTCAAAAGATGGTGGACTCGAAGATAATATTTCCTATTTATCATTCCACCTGGGTGTCCAATATAGTTCATGTGCGCAAAAAGAGCAGTGAGATTAGAATTTGTGTGGATTTCAGGAATTTGAATAAATCGTCCTTGAAGGACAATTACCCATTACCAATCATGGAGCATACCTTGCAGACAGTCACCAGATCAGAGATGCTATCACTTCTTGATGGTTTTTCCGGTTACAATAAGATTGCAGTGGCAGAAGAGGACCAGATTAAGACAGCTTTCACCACGCTGTAGAGGACGTTTGCTTATGAAAGGATGCCTTTCGGCCTTATCAACGCCGGTGCTGCATTTCAGAGGGCCATGGACTTGGCATTTGGGGGCCTCAAAGACAAGATTATAGTCGCCTACCTTGATCACTTAACCGTTTTCTCAGATAAGCGGGATGATCACTTTTCACATCTCGTGGAAGTGTTCGAAAGATGCAGGTATCACAAGATATCATTGAATTCAAATAAGACCATCTTTGTAGTGATAGAGGGCAAGTTACTTGGTCACATTGTTTCCAAAGAGGAGACTAGGATTGACCCAAATCAGGTGGATTCAATCAAAAGCCTGTCTCTTCCAACAAACAAAATTCAAGTGCATTCCTTTTTCAGAAAAATTAACTTTATCCGGAGGTTTGTACCTGATTTCTCAGAGCTGACATAGGAGATTTCAGCAATGATGAAAAAGACGCCGACTTTTGTATGGACAGAAGAAGGCAAACAATCCTTTATCAAAATCAAAGAAGCTATTGCTAATGCACTAGTGTTAGTTTGGCCTGACTTTCAGAAGGATTTTATCCTCTATTGTTATGCGTTGGAGCACACACTGTCTGCTCTATTGACTCAGAAGCTCAATGAAGAAGGAGAATCTCCAATTGCTTTCATGAGCGCCAGTTTCAAGGATGCTGAGATGCGCTATTCTCAAATTGAGAAGAATGTGTATGCTATCATTAGAGCTATCAAGAATTTCAGGTTCTATCTTTTGAATTCACATACAATAGTGTTTGTCATCGATCCGACAGTTAAAATTGTTTTAACTCAATAGGAGATGGGCACGGAGAGAGGGAACTGGATAGCAAATGTTCATGAGTATGATCTAGAAATCAAGTCGACGAAGCTCGTTTGTGGGCAAGGTCTTTGTCAATTACTGGCAGAGGATGGAGATAAAAAGTTTCATAGCAATGGTGGAATTGATCATGAGCAAGAAATTGAAGAGGACCTTCCTTTGGTCCTATTTGTTGATTCTACGGAAGAATGGTACACACCCTTGTGGTATTATTCAACATATGGAGAATTTCCACATCACATGGACAAATAGCAGAAGAGAACATTGAAGTTGAAAGCACAAAACTTTGTGCTTATTAATAATGTTATGCACAAGTGTGGCCTTGACGAAACTTTCCTTTTATGCGTCGGTAGAGACCAGCAATAGAGATTGTTGGATGCTTTTCACAGTCAAGCATGCGGAGGACACTTTTCATCGAAGGTCACTACATTCAAAATCCTGCGAGCACAATTTTATTGGCCGACTATGTTCCACAATGCATATGATTGGTTATATAAATGTTAGCTATGTCAACAGTTTGTTGGTAAAGTCAAATTGGCAGCTACTCCATTCAAGCTAGTTATCATCGATGCTCCATTTCAGCAATGGGGTATAGATTTTGTAGGTCCTATCAACCCGAGTTCTAATAAGGGGCATGTCTATGTCCTGACAGCAACAGATTATTTCACGAAGTGGGTTGAGGCAGTTCCTACCAAACGAGCTACTTCTGAAGTGGTTTGCAACTTTCTGAAGGAGAACATCATTTCCCGCTTCGGAGTGCCTCGTAAAACTATGGTTGATAACGCAACATGTTTCTCGTTAGAGGAGATTCTGAATTTTTGTTTTGATCATGGCATCATGTTGTCGCATTCATCAGATTATTATCCTCAGGGTAATGGACAAGTCGAGTCATCAAACAAAAACATAGTCACAATTGTGCATAAGCTGGTTGAGTCAAATCAACGGGCTTGGCACACAAAGTTATATGACACTCTTTGGGCTAATAGAATCACTCCCAAAAGAGCCATCGACACCTCACCTTTCATACTTTTGTATGGTATAGAAGTAGTTCTTCCCATCACATTGGAGTTGTCTGCTTTACAGCTGGCATCTACATTGGAGGATGAAGAGTTCAAAGACCCTATTCAGAAACGGATATTGTACCTAATGAAACTTGAAGAAGAAAGGATGGAGGTTGTTGATAGAATCACTTAGCACCAAGAGCGAGTGAAAAAGTTTTTTGACAAGAAGGCTCGTCATAGAGACTTCGAAGTCGAAGATCAAGTCCTTTTGTGGGACAAAAGGCATGAACCTAAAGGAATGCATGGTAAATTTGATTCCTTATGGTTGGGGCCTTTTCAAATCCATGAATCTGTAGGAGAGAACACATACATTCTCTCGCATCAGGATGGAAGGCTCCTCCCACTTCCTTATAGCAGGCAATATCTCAAACACTTCAACCCTCCGGGGGAGGAGTGATACTTTGTGAATACTTTTGTAAATATATTTTATGCATTATCGTTATGTCATATTGTGTTTCCCCATTCTGTGATGTTTTGTCGTGTTTTAAGTACTCTTGTTTTTAGGTGATTTTTAGGTTAGGTGATTAGGAAAACTCCAAGTGTTTTAGGTGATTAGGGAAAAGTCCTGACTCTAATGCCCAAATCATAAGTCACTGGTCTACATAACTGTTGGCGTAACAACTAACACCTCTGGAGTAGAAGTTGTTATGAACAGCCTATGCACACTACGCAATGAGTGCTCTTCAAATTATGGAGGGGAAGCTCCCTCGTTATGCTTTGACAAATGTACTTGCAAAGGAAAAATAAGCTAAAACTATGTCCTGTCTTTTTGTTTCAGCTGCTAGAGGCACAAGGCTTTCTTGAAAGAACTTACACGTTGCAGCTGAGTTTTCTCTGGTTTCGCAAATCAACTAAACTACAACTTATATCTATCCAATCTCCCCAGGAAAACAGAGCAAGAGGAAATGGAGCAAGGTTATGACTATCAGACGATAAACGCATTCAGATTCTCTACTTGAAGGCAAGGTGGCGCAACTATCATCTCAATCTGAACAAGTCTATTAAGCACAAAACAGATTTGAGAATTTGCTATGATAATCTTATGAAACCCTATGTGGCATAACACTCAATCAGCATAGTAAAGACTCAAAACAGCTTTTATCATTAAAATCTCTATGAAACCCTATGTGGCATAACACTCAATTGTAATGATAAAAGATTCACAAAACAGATTTTCCTAATCTAAGAGAAGATTCACCATGAAAACTTTATGAAACCCTGCGTGGCATAACACTCTATCAGCATAGTAAATACTTCACAAAACGGTTTTATCATTACAATCTTACGAAACCCTGTGTGGCATAACGTTTGATCATAACAATAAAAGATTCACAAGACAGATTTCTCTAAACTATGGAAGAATCCAGCATTACAATCTTTCGAAACCCTATGTGGCATAACAATCAATTGCAATAATGAAGACACATGAACAAATACCATAAAGAGCAATATTGAGGGCAAGGTAGGCGCAGCATATATTTCTCTCTCAAGCAAAAGTTATTTACAAATGAGCAAAAGCTCTTATTTATATACATCAAGGTGTAGGTAACCCTAAAATCACCTTGAGTTCACTACAGATTCTTGCAATGCATGCAAGTTATTGCCCTAACCCTAATGAAGTAAACTATCACGATTAAACTGGGCAACTACCCTCGTTTAAGCGGGTACAAATAACCCTAATTGGACAATGTGCAAGCATGCGATCCTTATTTAAAGCAAAGTTAGCGGCCACTACCTTGATTAAGCTGGAAACCCTAACCCTAACTCATGTGTTGATAACTTCAGAGGATGGAATAAGCATGTGTTAAGTCGCAAGTGTGAAACGGAGTCTAGTTAAGCTGCTCGAGGAACTCAACCCTAGAAATTAACTGCACGTTCTAACTGATAGATCACTCCATGTCAACTCGGTCTAACACTTCGACCAAGAACTCATCGATCTCCCTGTCATCTGGCACTTTGATGCTGCTAAAAATAACAGTCTGTTCTTTAGTTCTCTGCCACTTTCAGTAATTGTGTGCACACCATCTTTGCATTCTTCAGTCGCCTTTCTCAAACTGGCTGCAATCACTGAAACATTTTCTAATTTTGGCGCCCTAGGTTCACCTTCAAGGCTGTCAAAAATCAGCTTCTCGAATTCCGCTTGAACTTTTTCCAACTCAACATACGTGCCATCTTCGAGAAGATAATGACACGGGATCTGAACAACGAAGCCACTGACAAGTGCAAGCACTCCAACTTCGTCATCCTTCAGTGAAAATAACTTGGAAGAGATTTTCTCACATATTTCTGTTCTGAGAAGGTGCTGCTCTTTCCAAGTGAAGACTTTCTCTTGATCTTCGATCTCCTCCAAAGCATCGCATGCAACTGATAACTGAGATACAAGAACGCGATCCTTTGCCAAGCTCTCTGCAACTGCAATATCCAGCAACTGAATACCCTGACGGAGTTTGTGTGCCTCACTCCTCAACTGATATAAATCTGCAAGAAGAGTTTACCAGCAGCAACTAAACTGTCAATCCAATCATCCAAAAGTCTGCCATGACTGACCAACTGATCCAATTTTCGTTTCTCTGCAGGTGTGTGCTGAGGAAGAACCGGTGCTCTATTTGGATTCCCATGAACAAGATCAGAAATGTATTGACGAAGTTGACTAATTTCAGTTTTGAGTAAAGCCTTATCTTCTCCATCCTTCGTGATACGCTCTTCAAGATTATTGGTAACAATCTTGAGAAGAGATACATCTGTCTCTCGTGTGGCCCTGCCAAGATTTGCCTTAGTGAATGTAAAATCACCCACTTCGACCTCGTCCAAGCTTTTACCTTCTGGAGGCACTGCAACTTCTATCACAATCTCTGATTCAGGGGTCTTTTCGATGTGCACTTGTTTCTTAATCTTCTTGTTTGATCTCCTCTGATAGGGCTCACCAAACTCTGACAAATCAAGATTGTATGACGGTTCACGCCTTTGTCTCCCAAAGACTTCTCGAGCCAACAAGACTGAACAATATTTTCAATTCGTGGAGAGACTGTCCCTGATGTATCAACCTGTGGTGTTTCAGTCGTCTCCGATCCTGCTTGAATTTGTGGCTCGGGCTCAGAATCTATATCAATAGGCGGAACGTGAGGTGAACTAGGAAGTGAAACGTGAGGCTCAGTCTGGATAACTGTCTCTACTGGAACTTCAGGAATACTCTCAATTTGTTTCTGCTTCCTTTTACCAGTAGCTCTTTTCCCTGTGTTTCCACTGAGTCTAACTCCTTCCGGAGGTATGATAATGGCTTTAACTCTGGGTTTTGCTCTAGAAGTAGAAGGCAATGACGAGAAATCCTTTGGCGGCTCTGCTACAGGAACTGACTTCCGCGTTCGCTTGCTCTCCAAGAACAACTTACTAGTCTTGATCACCGATCTGGAAACCTCTTCAATAGAAGTATTCTCCTTAGCATACCAATCAGGTGAGCGAAGTGGCTGCCTAGCAACTTGATCCTTAACATAAGAATTGAGAAGAACTTCTCCATCATCATCCGACAAACCATCAACATCTTCTGACAAGTAATCAGAGAGCTGTCCACAGTAAGTCTACAATAGTGACGACGAACTTCAAATTCATCTTCTTGCCCAGAAGTCTTCACAAGCTGGCGCATGTGCAATCCCTCGCTCTAACCGATTTGCATAATGACCGAGAGGATCATAGGAACGTCTCTCAGTATAAGGCTTGAATTTGAACCTTTCCATCTCAGTAGACATACGCCTGGCATCTGTTGCTGCATCACATGTGAAAATTCCCAATGAGAATGGAAAATTTGCCGCAGCCTTATGACGACTACGGAGAAAGAAGTGAACGTGCTGCATTTGCCTGAGAAACTCCATAAAGACAATCTTGTCTGACGGATATCTCGGCAACATCAGAGGCTCTCCAACATAACCATAAACTCGGAGGTACGTGAAAGTAGGAAACTGTATGAACCAATCTGCCCAAGTCTCCATTGCTGATTTGGCCTCGGCTGAAATACGAATGTGCATCTCATCATCAAGATCTCTCACAGTTCTCATGGCAAAGTGATCATTCACCACTCGGAAGTCCTGCTCAGACTGAGAAAACTCTAGCTGTGGATAATACTCATGAATATGCTGAACACCGAGAGTACCATTGGTTTTAAGAAGTCTGAAACTACCTTGAAATGCCACCAAGTAAACCAAATAAGATATCATATGAAACTCGTGATGCTTGAGAAAGTTAGAAATCTGCTGATGTAAGCAATCACTAATTAACATAGCCCAGTCAAAACGCTCTGTGCCATCAAGGATTCTGGTAATCAGGTAGAACATCCATGGACGGAAAGTATTAGCATCTGACTGGCCGGTAACTCGATTGAGTAAGGTGATCAAAACAGCAACTTCTCCTTTAAATTCACCACGACCAACCTTCTTAGGCAAGTTAGTTTTCTGAATTGTCAACCATTTCTGAGCAACCTTTCTCTGTGAACGTTGATGATCAGCATCCCATATTTTCTCACAAGCTTCAAGATCAACAGTAAAGTTATCTGAGCGAGGAGAAATAGAAAAACATCTTTCTATGTCCTTCGGCTTGAGACTGCAAACCACTCTTCCATCAACCGATCTGATCTGTCGTGAAGACGAGTCATAATGCTTAATGCAAGCAAGTACGAACTCAAGATCGAAGATAGAAACAGGAATGGATGCTGCTGCCAGCAACCCGGAACGCTCAAGATTCCTCATCGAATTGCTGCTAACACCTTCTAAACTGCTCAGATTGACCACTGGATAAACATGGTTTAGGTCCGTATCTGAAGTCTTGGTGAAATTATGTGTAAGGACTGATTTCACCTTGTAATCAATGAGATTGAACTGCATTTTGAAAATGGTGACTTTTGACTGTAAAGTCGAATATGTTTGAAGAACTTTCTGAAAAACTCTGAACAAGGCTAAAAATAGCTTCTGACAGAAGAAATTTTCGAAGAAATTCTGGAACATGGGTTTTGTGCACAACTGAATTCTGAACAAACCCAGATAGCTGGATTCTCGAAAAAATGTGATTCAAGCCCACATGCAAAGAGATTCTCGGAAAAAGGCTCAGAGCTTCAGAATGAAGGCTACGGGGCGATTTTCTCGAAAAAATCTAAGAAGTGGGTCTTGTTGCAAACGCTGAAATATGAGAACCCAGATGAACAGATTCTGAAAATGTGTTGAATTACTCTGGCGCGAAGAAAGTACCTAAGGTGAGAAATAGAAGAAATAAGACAGAAGATAGAAAGTTTTGCTTGTCTGCTTCTGAAAAATCTGCAAATCTCTTCTTCGAATCTTTATAAAACCTGCATGCAAAGTGGAAATAAAGTCTAGAATTGACTTCCTCTGAAGAATCTGAGCTCGTAGCTTCGAAGAACGCTGAAAACGGACACCTGAATCACCTTAAGCTTGCTGGTTGCTCAAGAAAATACAAGCTTTCAGAGCAAAAGATGATGCAATAATGGACGCCACTCTCTGAATATATAGAATTTCATCATAGAAATTCGTACTAAAGCAAGCATGCATTAAAAATGGCGCTTGGCTTCTCATTGGACCTCATAATAGTTAACTAGAACTCAAACAAGCTCAAAAGGTGGACGTGCTTTAGGGTTTGCCCTTTCAACACTTCAGTTGAACTCATCATGCGATTTTAGCTTCAGTTAAGACTTGTCTTAAGTTCGCCATCTTCAAATTTGCTTTAGATTCATCAATTTGACCTAAAGCGTACCCTTTAGATAGCTTCAGTTAACAACAAGAATAAGATAAGAGTTCGCCATCTTCATGCAAAGAATAAGCTAAAAATAGCGACCCTTTTGGAAGTTCAGTTTGGCCTTCAACAAGTGCGCCAACTTCACATGCTTTAATCAATTAAAATCTAAAAATAGCAACCCTTTTGAACTAAAGTTGCCTTCCTTAAAAAGTGCATAGCTTCACACAAAAATGCTTCACTTTTCAACCTTAAATATGGCGACCCTTTTGAAACTCAAGTTGACATGCAAATTCGCCATACTTCACAAATCTTATGCTTCATGCTTCACAAACTAATGCTTCATCAAAATATGGCGTCCCTTTTCATGACTTCAGTTAACATGCAATGAAGCGCCATCTTCACAATCTTGACCAAATTCGCCATGCATGCAAACTTCAGTTGACATTTAGTAATAATCTTCAGTTAAACTGAACATGCAATCAAGTTAACTCCACATGCAAGGTAGTTAACTGAACATGCAAACCAGTTAACTGAACATGCAAACTGAAAGATTTCTCCACATGCAAACATATGAACTGAAGATGACAACCCAGAAATCGTTCAGTCTAACTGCAGTCAGAACTCCAGTTAAGGCGTCCATTCAACTCACTTTCGAAAATTTCAAATTTGAACTCTTGAGCGAATTCCAGACTTAGCCAAATTTCATGAAAATTTAGGCTAAAACCTCTGCCGGGACCTCTGTTCATCCTCTGACACTGGTTGACTGACTTCTCCGATTGGCTGGCTGACAGGTGCATTGCGGAGCTGAGTAAAAATTGATCAAATGATATCTTGATACTGCACGTCATAAAACTGACATCTGAAGGCTCAAAAATCCAAGCGCCTTTTTGAAAAGCTGCGCTTTTTCTCAGACTTAGTCAAATTTTGACTTCTGCATCTCGAACGAAGGGAAAAACAAAATCCTTCATAACTTCTGTTTTATCAACTTTCAGGACTGGAACTCAGGTTCACTGCGAAGCTAAGCTCGTTCTGCACGATGGCTGCAAAGACACATTTCCCCAGAAAACATCATCTGAGAGGTGAAAAACAAGAGCACCCTTTTCAAAAGTTGCTCTTTTGATTCCAGACTTAGCCATTTCTGGAAACGACAAAAATAATATAAAAACTTCCACTGCAAGCTGACGAGACATCTTCTGATCTGACGGAGACAGGCAACGGAAAGCTGAACGTAACACGGACACATTAGGCATCTTAAATCATCAGAAAGAAAGCATTGAAGGCCTGAAAAGCTTGGGCGCCTTTCTCAAAATGTGCTCTTTTGCTCTTTCTTCTGATAGTTTGACTAAGATTTGACCCCACGTTTGACCTCCGGTTCGGCGCTTCAGCAACTCAGATTCACCCACTGACGGATGCGTCGCGAAGCTTGAACGAATGTGAGATAAACGTCTTGGATGGCATTCAGCCAAAAACCTACGGCACCTCAAAAGATGCGCCTTTCACGGCTTCACGCTTTTCTCGATGTAACCAATTCTTGCTTCGCCTTGATCCGCCAATTCTTGCTTTTCGCCTTGATCCGCCTTGTATCTTAAGTAACTTGCTCAAAAGCGAGGTCGTTTGACAGGCTTGATAGCTCACTGCTTGAAGCTGACGTGATGCGGACAAATGTCTGCTGGAGGTGACAAACCCTAAAAACAGGATCTGAGCCCCTAAAAGATAGGGCGCCTATTTCAGAATGTGCTCCCTTCTCCACAGAGAGAAAATTTTGATGTTTTTCGTTCAGATTTTCATTTTTCTTAAATCTCTTCGGTAACAGACTGACATAGTACTGACACCAACTCCATATTTAAAAACCCCAAAAACGACCATTTCACAACACTTTAACAAGATTAAGACTCAATTAAGCAAAATGCCTTAGTGAAGCAAAAATTTTGGTTTTGGGTACAACAATAACATAGAGATTCTAGGGTTCTCCTATGTCGTAAGTATCCGACATGGTCACCAGACGGAGCCTAACGTTGTACCCAAACCAATTTTTTTGCTTCATTAAGGCATTTTGGTTAAAAGAGTCTAAACCTTGTTAAAATGATGTCAAAATACAATTTTTGGGCAAGTCATGTATGGACTTTGGTCAGTGTCATGTTAGTCGTCAGCAACAATTGGTTAGTACCTGGAGGTCAGAACCTGAACCTGGGACTCAAAGTAGGACATATTATGATGGAGAAGTGTTTCACGACAGAATTATACTCCTACAAGGTCAATTCAATGGCCAAAACAATGTTTACGGAGGAAGAAATAGATGATGACATTTTGTAGGAAGCAAATCTATGCCCCTTTAGCTCAGGGACACCCTTCTTTTTGAAGGCTCAGATTTAGTTGCTTTCGCTTACAAATATATTCAATCTCTTCAGAATTTGACCAGCTTTCCAACGAGCTATCAAGCGAAGTCATCCGAGTTGCAGAACTTTGACAATTGAAGTTAGAAGTTGAAGGTACGAGGAGAATGCCTGTCACAAAGGCTGTCAAATTTACAGTTTTTGCCCCCCTAAAGCCCAGGGCTCCCTTTGAATTTGACCCCTCAGATGGATGAATCTGTAAAATCTATTTTCGGGGGATCTTTCCTAGTTCAGTTCAACTCCGCAAGGCACTAGTTCATGAGGTGATCCGACATACTGAGTGATCATGATAGAAGTTCTACCGAGCACGTAAAACAAAGGGTGGAAAAATGTAGAAATACACATATGTACCTCTATAGGCCAGGGGTGCCTAGCCTTTAGGCTTGCCAGATGGGGTCTTTTGCAGTCACAGTCTTCATGAGACTTGTGCGGAATTCTCCCAGCTATCCAGCAAGTCCAGCCATCAGCCCCTGGGATTTGTCAAATGCCTGTACATGAAGGGTCAGTGGAGATCGCTAAAGAAATCAGACAACCAGAAAAATGCTAAGTGTGGGAAATACACTCCCTTGGAAAAGGTGCCCTTCATTTTGAGGTCTTAGAAGTAGTTTTCTCACTTCATCACCTCCAGAGACATCTCTTCTCAGTACTTCTAGCTACGCAGAGAGATTGTCGGTGCGCGAATCAGAGCACTCCAACTCCCAGTGTCAGGGGTCAAAGTATGGCTTCCAGATGAAAGTTACACTTTTGTCAAATTAGTGATTGCGCCTTCACAAGCTAGGGGCACCCTTGCTTTTGGAGTTCCTAATGCAGCTTTCAGATGCCTTACATATAGTCGTTGGTTGTGGAATTCTTCCATTCACGCAATGAATCTATCATCCAGTCAGTAGAGTTCATCGTTCACCGGCAGTGGCAGTTCGAAGCGTGAGATGGCAAAACAGAGAAATGGTTGTCTTGAGACCTTGCATCAATTTAATCAAAGGCGCCTAATTTTTTGAGGTGTCATACATTGTTTTTAGCAATTGCAGCTCCCAGTACACATTTCATCTTTGCTCTGACGACTTCATGATGGATATCTTAGCTCAGTCACAGCATTACTCAGGCATCCAGAAATCAGAGTTGAACAGAGGCAACTGTAACTTTCAGTGAGCTATAAAGTAGGAAGTTATCGAAAAATCTCGTAACTTTTGCAAATGGACGCTTGGAGAGTCAAATTTGGACTTTTTGGAATCAGTGAATTTTTTTGAGTGCATCTAGATGCTGAGATTTTTGTTAACTTATTAAAATAATATTAAATTCAACTTTTTGCATGCAAGCATTAAATGGGCGATTTTCTTCAATTTTTCAATATTGGTGCCCTTTGTAATATTAAATTGCAAATTCGCATGTAAAGAACTAAATATTTTAATATTATTTATTTTCCAGGACTCTGAGTCAATGCCAGTTTGAACTGAAGCGGGTCCAATCACGATTTTTCTTTTGAAATCAAGGTTCTATTCTTGCAGTGGCGCCATTATGGTACAAATTTATCTATTTATTCAACATGGCGTCCACCATTTCATTCATCCAGCTTGAGCAAAGGCGAATTTTCTTCAACAATCAGTTGTGAAGAGATCAAAAACATTCTTTTGCAGGCACAAGTCCAGATTCATCAGCAGAATTCAAGACTCAGTGGTGATTTTAGCAGAAGAAAAAGCATCAAAACCAATCTTCTGTCTCAAATTCTTCCATTTCTTGTCTTGTTTTTCTTTTGCATGTTCAAGAAACTAGCGACTTTTGAAAAAACAAATCATCTGGGTTGATTTAGAATAGCTTCCTCGACAAAACCCATCTGCTAGAATTTGTTAGGAAAATTTGTTCCAAAGTGTCAGTTCTCGAACCTCTAATTTTCTTAACTAAAATTCCTTTGCATGGTGGCGTAGAAATCCAATTTTCGCACATCTGACATTCTGGGTTGTCTTAAAAAAAATTTCTGGACAAAACCCATATCTCAGAATTTTCGCGCAAATTGCCCTCCTATAGGCTATTTTTAGCTTTCCAAAAAAGTTGTCAGAATATAGTCATGTTCACAGCCAATAGCTGAGTTTTTCAAAATACAGTACACACAGCTCGAATTCAAGACTAAATTATTCTTGACTCATGACTTCATCAGAACAGTTGACACAAATCTACATAAGGTGCTTCTAGAAGCAATCTTGGATCCAATCAAGATAAAAGATTCAATACTTCAAAACATTCAAGAATCCGAGTTGCTAGAGGCCGCTTCTATCCCTCTCTCAGTTCATTGCATAGAGTTTGTGATGTCTTGTGTAATACAGTCACTAGATGGACGGGTGATGTGCAGTCTCAAACCCCTAGATATCGAGAGATGTTTTGGTTATTCTCAACATCCGAGTAGTTTAGTCATTGCCATGGACTAGTGTGGGAGAGCATTCGATGCTGATATGGACAAGTGTCAAAGTAAGATGGCAGAGAGATGGTTAAAATAGAAGAACAAGTTGCCGAGCAACGTGGGTCGTGGTGAATACAAGGATGAGTATGCAATTTTGATCACACTTCTCAATCGCGTCTCAGGTCATGCAGATGCAAACAGATTCCAGCCCTGGATGTATTATATCATTGGTCAGATCATCTCCGGGCGAGAGCATTATGACTGGGAATCCTTCATCAACGACGTTCTCCACGAGCAAAACACTGGTTTTCTAGTTTCCCACTAGTTTCATATGTGTTCTTATCTCGTATACTTGATCGCTTATCAGGGTTAGTTTAGAGGATTGAACATAGTGGGCGTACTCAGTGTACAGAAAGTCTACCATTACTATGACCATTTTGAGTTCACAAAGGCTGAACAACATTTCAATCGTGTGCATGAGACTTTCTTGACGTACATAGTGAGGAACCTAGATTGGGAGTTGCATGTTCGTATCTCAGTGGTTGCCAAGGAAACAAAGGTAGATTGGGTGGACTGGTTTATTCAATAACCTACATACACTTACATCCGCGTCTACAGATACACAGGAAATCCAACTATGCTTCCACGCTATCCTTCGGATAGGACAATCTTCATGGAGTTCCTGAGGCAATTGTACAATGTTCATCTACGTTTGCGCCACAAGTGTAAACCAACTGCCAATTTCCAATGCAATTCAAAATCTATTGGTGCAGGACAGTAGTTGATGCTAAAGCTGCAGGACAAGAGTTAGAAAATTTTCATCTCAATTATCTTGTTGATGCACACACATATGATCCTTGGGGTCATTATTCAGCACGCCTTGATGGTCGCCCTTACCATAAGCCTACAATGGAGGATTATTGGGTGAACTGCGAGGATGACTTTGAGGTGCGCAGACACAGCTACAACAGGTTCTCTCTCTCACAGGTTTCTATCTTCTTGGAAGAAGATGTGGGAGGTTTGTTAGATGATGAGGGAGATACACTTCCTCAATTTTTTAGAGAGCGGGTTGATACACAACCACTGACGACTGTTGATTGGTTTGCGAAAGAGTATTCATCAGTGAAGGAAAGGTCGAGTAGAGTTACTCAGAACAACATACTCTACCTCGAAAGCAAGAAGACTAGGAGGGTAGTCATGCCTAGAACAGAGCCGCCACCGGTGGATGCTTCACTACCATCCTCGTCTAAACCTAAACAAAGGAAAAGGAGTAACCCTCCTAAAAAGAATCAAATCCCTAACAGTTCAAAAGGGAAGGCACTTGCCACTGAAACACACGTGGAGCCAGTCAGAGTCCCAGTTCAGAGTTTTCCAGAGTCCGAGGTTCAGCCTCATATGCCATCACCAACACCAGAGTAGTCTTCGGTTCCGATTCACATTGAGTTGGACCTAGACTCGCCAACTCGCAGTAATGCCTCTACGCATTCACACTCATTGGAACCTCTCATGACTAGCACAAACCCTCCCAGTGGGATTAGTCGAGACTCATCTTGGCTTGAGAATCAACTTGGTAGGAAGAGAAGGCAGCCATCTTACGTCCTTGATCATTCAGATTTTTATCATGTCTACTAGGATGCGCCCGACAAGAGGATCAAGAAACAGGTCCATGTAGAGAGGAATGCTGACAAGGAGATTATCATAGAGACAGCTGCACCTCCAAAGGGTAAGAGTCTGAACGAGATTGAAGTTCAGGACTTCGAAGTGATCACAGTCAACCTTGGAAGAAGCACACGCCAAACAGAGGTTGATCTCCTACAAGTTGCAACAGATAGTGCAAGGGATAGAATAATGAAAGACGAAGAAGAGAAGGCAGCCCTCAAGGCTGAAATCCATCAACTTCGTCAATACCTCTCTAACCTTGTACACATAACGGGAAATGTCATCGCTTCACTCCCACCGATGCTAGAGCCACCAACAGAATAGGGTCAGCTTAATCACCTGGTTGTATACGGCAAGCATTTGGAGGATTGGGAGGAAGAGTTTGTCACCAGGGGCTTCTTTGTGCTTGCAAAGTTATATCAGTTGCAGTACAATGCACACGAACTTCGTCTTCATCTCCAGGATGAGGGGCGAGACTTGGCGATGGACAGACCCAGAGATGAGATCATGATTGCTCACCTTAAGATGGCATATGAATTAGTCATAGATTCAGAAGACAAAGAGGCTATCTACACTTGGAGGACACAATTGATCTTCAAGGCGAAGATAGAGGATACAATGGCATCAAAGTTGGCTTAGAGCAGAGAGCACGTCACTAGTGCACTCCAGTACTTGAGAACTTCCATGTCCCGCATACCTTGCCAGTATCAGCTTGAGGGTGGTGCGTATGTTGAGCTTGTTGACATTCAGTCAGAGCTCTACGTACTCATTCATGGTATTTTTAGTGGGGAGACCGTTGGCTGTAAGATGAATCAACTTACAGTCATGTCAGCGTTGTTTGATGAGGTAGTTAGGAGCAGAGGTGAACTTCAATGCTAGATCATAGGTGGTGAGGACATGCTGCACAGACATAGTATACTTCAGCAAAGTATCAATTCCCCGGATGGTGACACAGTCAATAACCTCGTAGAGGGGTTAGTTGCTCAAGATCACGGCCAGTAGACTTCAGGTTCCACCTTTTAGGATAGATATCAAACATAGCAGTTAACACAATGCTTCTTTTCGAGTTAACTCGTTGTTCCACATCTCATGCATGTCTGTTTTGGAATTATCTATGTACAGTTGGAGTTTTCATTTAGGGTTTTCGTTAACTGATGGTAGTTTTCCAGTTAACTTGCTTTCAATAAGGACGTGCATGCTTGCACATTGTCCATTTAGATTAGATGTTTTGGTTAACTGATGGTAGCTTTCCACTTAATTGTATAGTTTACTTTATTAGGGTTTAGCAATAAAATCTTGCATGCATGCAAGGCTGTAGTTGACTCAAGGTGATTATAGGGTTCCCTACACCTTTCAATGTCTATAAATAAGAGCTTTCAGCTCATTTGTAATTAACTTTTGCACGAGAGAGTAATATATACTTTGCCTACCTTGCCTGTAATATTGCTTATTCTGTATCTGTTCACGAGTTTTTGCTATGATGATGAATTGTTATGCCACTCGGGTTTCATGCTGTTATTATGGTGAATGCTTATCTTAGTTAAATATAGTAGCTAGTTTGATCGTGGATTGTATGCATGTTTCACCTATGCAATTTATTGTCCTAGTTGGCTATCCTTTATGTTTTATTTCTAATAAGCCTATTCAGAGTGAGCAAATAGTTGTGCCACCTTGCCTTCATGTTGAGAATTTGTACCTAAAGCTTATCGTTTGATGTGTGTGATAATAAAATTCCTCCCAGCCAAGCAAATAGTTGCACCACCTTGCCTTCATGTTGTGAATCTATACCTGAAGTTTATCATATAGAACATTCTTGCTCCATTTCCTCATGCTCTGTTTTCTTGAGGAAACTGGATAGATTTAAAGTAGTTAGTTTAGTTGTAGTTAATGATCTGTGAAACCAGAAAATCCTTAGCTGCAACGTTCATGGTTTTTCTTAACCTTTTGCCTCTTCCAGCTAAGAACAAAAAGATAGGATTTAGTTTACTTTTCTTTTCCAAGCATTTTAGCAATACGAGGGAGCTTCCCCTCCTAATTTGAAGAGCATTCATTACGTAGTGTGCATAGCTATCCATACCAATTTGCACTCCAGAGGTGTTAATTGTTACGCCAACATAGGGGACACTTCAATAACATTGATCAATGGGCGATTTTTTGCATCTTTCCATCCATTAGAAATGATGGTCACCTTTGTTTCGATCCACGAATCCCTTATGGGCTTCAAGGAGTCCTCTATAAATTTCACATCTTTATCTAATAAGGTGCTACACACCTTCTCAAAACCTATCTAGACCCTTATACCCATTTGGAGCCTCATTAATAGATTTCACCATTTTTTGCCAATATGGTGAGTGAACAACATTGAATGCCAATCCATTCGTATAGACACATCTCGCTATGTCTTGATTGTCAATCTCTCTAGCCTCATTCTAAAATGAAATTTCCAATGGTCCCTTTGATCTTTTATGTGTAGAGGCCACAGTTTTCTCTTTAGGTATGGACATAAATGGATGGCTCTCTGTAGGTGGAAAATGAGAAGGTGGTGTAGGGGGCTTCATCCCTTGAGATCCTTTCTTTATCAAATGATGATTTGATCTACGTCCTATTGCTTGGTTTTTTTTTTCTTGCTCTTCCATATATGCCAATACTTGCATTTTTGGAATGTCTTTATTATCTTCACTTGGAAAAAATTTGATGCCTAGTCTAGGGATCTTGCACAAATGGTCTTTCACTCGATTGTATGAGCTCGAATATCTAACTTTACAATGACCACAAATCCAAACATAACCTCCAGCACTTGGAAGTTGTACCATTTCAACATATTTCCAAAGGCAAGAGTTAGGGTATGTTTTGAAACGAGATTAGTTTGTCGAGCTAGAAATGGTTGCCATTGTAATACCTAAGGCAATAAGTTAAATAAACAACACATTCCATTTATTCAAAATTTCAAAGTATTGAAACTAAATAACTTAATTAATTTTAAAAAATTAAGCATGTGTTATGGATACCTAGAAGAATGAAAACAAAACAAGAGAGTTCGTTTGTAAAAAAAACCAAAAAATTTCAAAAAGCCTACCTCTTTTGAAAAAATCTTCCTTACGATCTTCTTGGCAACAAACAAACACTTGCAAATGCTTAGGAATATCACAACAACCAATTTCGAACATTCAATGATCAATCTTCAACTCTATTCGTGCAATGGTAAGCAAGAAAATAAGTTCAGCAATGGAGGTAAAAAGTTTTGTTTTTCATTCACAAATTGATAAATGAGTTTGTTTTTGCCTATTAGGTGTTTTAAGAGGCATAAATTAGGGTTGGAGGGCTATATTAATGTTTTAAAGTCAAAAAAAGTCAAAAAATTATAATAAAAGTGAAAAAAACGTCATAAGTGTGCCTGGGCACGTGAAGGGGCCAAATTCGCCCCAGGTTCACCCCAAGTTTGGCAAGGCCAGGCTCATAAGCTGTGGGCTGGACCCTGTCCGGACGCACAGGGAACCAGACCTGGACCCTGAACTCAGGCCAGATCGGACTGGAACCCAGGCCTTCACTCCTACAGACCAGTAACATAGCAACAAAGTAATAATGATACTCAACTCATCCTTGAAGTCATTTCACAGCAGTACCTTATGAAAAAAAAATTGTTCTTCTGAGCTCGAGCAACCACTTCTTTCTCAACTCCTTTTCATATTTTTTTAAGTCAACAATTTCTTCATATGGCTGTAAACCAAAAACAACTTCAAAGAAATCATGATCAAACCTACAGACATCCTGGTCATCAAAATTATGAGTTTCCCTTCTTTCTGGGTCATAATGATATACACGTGCTACTATCAATTCTTGACATTGAATTGCAACTGCAAAGGAAGCTACTTTTACGGGATCACTGTCTCTCAATCTCTTAGCAAATTTTCTTCCTTGCTAAATCCTCTTTGCCTAGATGCAATTCAAGAATATTTACATGACCAAGCAAGGTGTCTTTGACATATAGATATTCATTCACCAACAGACATTTCAGCAATATTTATATGACTGGGCAAGTTGTCTTTGGTATGGATATTCATTCACTAACATAGATGTTGGCTCCATAGCATGCTCTTGGAATTCCATTTCAAATGAGACCCGAGCTGCCCTATTCAAATGGAATTTGGAAACTTTTGTTTTGTGTTGGAAAATGGCCAAAAACTGTTGTAAAGAGTGTGGAAATGACTGTCACAAAACTGCCACCTAAACCCTTATTTTAGATTAGAAAAATCGGCAACCACAGATGTAAAATACTTGCTAAAATCAGACCCTCATGAAAATTGCCAAAAGCAAGTCATCAAACCCTTAGGAAATCCTGAAACCCTAGCACTTGAGTTAGAGATATTTGTTGATAATCCTAGGTGCAAAAACCTAGAGGACAAACTGAAAACTGTTCTAGAGCGTGGGTTTTATGACAGAAAAACCTAACAATTTCACTTAGATCGGATGAACAACTTCTCCAAATTTTTACATAAAACAATAATAACAAACCTAAATGCCGCCTTGGAATGGTGGAAGCTCCTAAAATCTGATGGAAATTACTGTTGCCATGCCCTAAAACCTCGAGCAAACTGAAAAAATCTTGTTTCACATCCCTTAAATTCTCCAACACTACACTTGGAAGACTCAAATGGAATGACAGCAAAAATCATTCTTTTGCTTCTTTATATCTTTCCTTTGAAATGTGCAATGCCTGGGTGAGGATATTTTTTACCTTCTTGCTTTTGTTTTTGTTTTTCAAGTGGTAAAGACTGCTTGAGCACACACCTTGGAGGGTTTAGCCACTTGATTTGTATTCTTTCGAGGTGATAGCTTGGCAATAAAAGGAGAAGCATGTGCCTTGAGACCTCTTATCACTTACTTTTTTCTCTCATAAAAAGTGTGCTCCTAGAAGTCTTTTGAGACTTAACATTAGGTTATTAACTTGAGAAGTGTGTGCTTGGGAGTCATTTGTCACTTTTCCTTGATTTAGTCACTTTTTCCTGATTTTGGGCAGTTGCTGTCATAAAAAGTGTGCTCCTAGAAGTCTTTTTAGACTTAGCATTGAGTTATTAACTTGAAAAGTGTGTGCTTGGGAGTCATTTGCCACTTTGCCTTGATTTAGTCACTTTTTCCTGATTTTGGGCACCTACACATGAAGTGTGTGCCTGAGGCTACTTAACCCTTGCAAAACACCCAAAAGTGTGTGCTTTTGAGGTTTCAACCACTTTTCTGGACAGTCATTTTTTAGCATTGTCAAACACACCGTAGGGATCATTTTTCCATTTTGTCCTATACTTCTCAATTTTACTGTTTTAACAACTTTTCCACTAAGCCGTGACCTCTAGACTTTGACATTTTTTGATCAACTTGACAAAACAATCAATATGTCCCTTAAATGATGGAATCCACCACTGTATCAACGAAGGGAGATCCAAGATGTTTGGCAATTTTTCATGTCAGAATGACAAATTTTGTAAAATGAACTCTAGTATTCAAAATTTCATCTGAGTGCAATATTATGCATATGAAAACCTTCATCCAAATCAAACCATCACTTAGTTTATGATGGAGAATTGTGTTAAATGAAAACTGCAAAAGTTTTAAATCAAGTAAACCAACCAATGTTCAAGAAACTTATTCTTAAATTAGTCTTTCTAAACAAATAGACACAATGATAGCTCCTACAGACGATGTTGGCCTAAAGGACATTAGATTTATGTCTCTGTGTTCTCTAAAATGTAATTTCTTTACTAGAATTTATATGTATTGAGATATAATAGTGAATGCTCCCTGCTTCTCTCTCTCTCTCTTTTCTAGAATTTATATGTATTGAGATATAAGAGAGAGAGAGAGAGAGAGAAAGAGAGATTCTTGAACTTAAAGTGATTTCAAAGTAAAATTTAGGCCGCAATGCCAGAACATCCTTTCGGAGTATGGTACGTAGAGGAAATTATGGATACAATATAATTGTATATATATATATAGAGAGAGAGAGAGAGAGATTCTTGAACTTATAGTGATTTCAAAGTAAAATTTAGGCCTCAATGCCAGAACATCCTTTCAGAGTATGGTACGTAGAGGAAATTATGAATACAATATAGTTGGTCACAAGTCTTCTACAATGACTAAATCTTTTTGAGTTTTCAAGGAATACATGCATTATGGGATAAATTTGAAAACAATATATGATGTATATATGCAGATTTTAGAAATAGCATGGAAGATTCACAAATTATTTTGAAAAATGTCGGCTCAATGAGAAACAACTATTTGGCAAAAAAAAATGTCAGCAAAGAGGTCTTTATTGGTTATATCTTGATTGATACAGACATACAAGGTCTCTCCAATGCAAGTGGATCTGTTACATGCTGCCCTTGAGGTAAAGTGCAATTTAATTTACATTCTATATGGTTTCTCTCTCTTCATTGGAATGGGTTTGAGGTTATACAGCACAAAATGTATTTTAGTAGACTCGACTGGATCTCTGAGGGATTTATCATTTCTAGTATAAAAGTTGAGGATATGTTGGTGATTGCAGCGCGCCAATTCTCGTCCAATTCAGTTTCTCAATGCAAGGTCTGTATACAAGGGGAGATTTTCTTGATAGTTTTATGGCTGAAGAACAATGGCAGAAGTTTATACTTCAAGATTTCTGTGTCACATGTGGCATGTCAGTAAGACTTCTTAGGAGATTAAGACATTCCCTACTACAGCTGGAAGTTGGTATTTAGTTTGAAGAATATAATGAAGTTTCTTGAATAAGCTTCCTAAAATAACTACATACGGTATTATTTAGCTCATAATTGTGCTCTTACAGTAGTTACAATAAAAAATATTATGTGTGATGATCATATAACTGTTACTATTCAGGAACTTTTATATGTTGAGTAGATATTTTGTAATTTAATTTTAACTGCTTGTATATATAATATGGTCTGTTTTAGATTTTTAATGGCTCCTTTTAATTATTGGAAGTAGCAACTAATGGTTCTACATGCACATCAAACATTGAATATTAGTCTTTAGATGATTGAGAATATTGTATCAAAGTGAAAATTTGAAGAATATGTAAGAATGCGAATTATAATTTTCGTTTTTTCCTTCAACAAAGCTCTAGAATATGGAAGGAATGGGAACCTAGAGCCAAAGAATTACAATTTATTTTTTCCTTTGACAGACAAAATCTTATCTGAACTACTAGATCACTGCAAAGACTAAACTGTTCTGTGTATTCTCCCGTGCCCAGAACATTGGGTAAAGGGATTTTAAATAATAATATTTACAGAGAGAAGGAATAGAAATGTCTACAGGAAATAGAAACAGCAGAAACAGAATTTCTAAGAAGAGGACTCTTTCCGTCTGTGATGAGATCATCCGGAGAATCTGGGATTTCCGTGATCAGCACTGGATGTTTCCATATGCCCCCGCAAGTTGAGCGTGGGTGTTCGTACGGTCAACTTGTTCCGAAGTAAAGCAAATTGAGCAGAGCTCAACCCCTTAGTGAAGACATTTGCAACCTGATCTTTTGTAGAGATGAATCGGACAACAAGACCTTTGTTAGCAACTTTCTCACGAACAAAATGATAATCAATCTCAATGTGCTTAGTCCGTGCATGAAAGACTGGATTAGCTGTGAGATACGTAGCACCAAGATTGTCACACCATAGAACAGGGGAAGCAGTGGGAGAATATCCAAGTTCAGAGAGGAGGGATTGAATCCAAATTAGCTCAGCAGTGGCTATGGCAACTCCTCTATATTCAGCTTCAATACTAGACCTTGAGACGGTCTTTTGTTTTCGAGCACTCCATGAAATCAGATTTGGACCAAGGAAGATGCAGTAACCGCTAGTAGAACGGCGGTCATCGGGGCAGCCAGCCCAATCTGAGTCAGAAAAGGCAGTAAGAGTGAGAGGCGCAGACTTGCTGAGTTGCAGTCCATAAGAGAGAGTTTCCTTTAGGTACCGCAAGATACGCTTGACAGCGTTCCAATGATCATCAGTGGGCTACTGCATAAACTGACAGACCTTATTGACGGCAAAAGCAATATCGGGTCTCGTAAGAGTGAGATACTGAAGAGCACCGACAACACTCCGGTATAGAGTTGGATCGCTGAACGCGGAGCCGGTGAATTTAGACAACTTTTCTTGGCTGCAGATAGGAGTGCGAACCGATTTTGCCCCGTCCATCTTTGTCTTCTTGAGAAGATCAAGTGTATACTTTCTTTGAGATAGGAGAAGCCCTATAGGAGTTGAAAGAGCTTCGATGCCCAAAAAATAATGGAGAGAGCCCAAGTCCTTTATGGAAAAAGCGGACTGAAGTTGAGATATCAAAGCCTGAACACAGTCCACTGTAGATCCAGTAATGATAATATCGTCGACATAAACAAGCATAAAAACTGTGGAGTGGGCGGTTCGCTTAATGAATAGCGAAGTGTCAGCTTTGGAACCCACAAACCCAACCTGTTGGAGAAAGGTGCTCAGGCGGTGGTACCAGGCCCGTGGAGCTTGTTTGAGACCGTAGAGAGACTTGTGGAGTCAACACACATGAGTAGGAAACTGGGGATCAATGTATCCAGGTGGTTGCTTCATGTAAACCTCCTCCTCAAGGACACCATGGAGGAAAGCATTTTGCACATCGAGTTGGTGAAGGGGCCAACCCATAGAGAGTGCAATAGTGAGAACTATATGAATGGTGCAGGGTTTTACCACAGGACTGAAAGTCTCCCCATAGTCAATTCCTTCCTGTTGATTGAACCCCTTGGCAACTAGTCGGGCTTTGTAGCGATCAATGGAGCCATCTGCTTTCTTTTTCAATTTAAAAACCCATTTGCACCCAACAATATTTAAGTGGGGCTTGGATGGGACTAGGCTCCACGTTCCATTCTGGAGAAGAGCATTAATTTCATTATCCATAGCCAAGCGCCACTGTGGGTCCACTTTGGCTTGGGAAAAACATGTGGGCTCATCAATATCATCAGGAGATAAGGGGTGCTTAGTAGCACTGTATGCCTTGGGCCGAAAAATGCCATGTTTGGACCTTGTGACCATTGGATGCACATTCGTAGGAGGAACCATCGAGCTTGGCGAAGGTAACGGCAAAGGGGAGGAAGAGGGGTCATGGCTAGGAGATGGTGGGGCCAAAATCACTAAGGCAGGGGAAGCAGATTCAATTCGGGTAGGGAGGTCATGACGAGAAGGTGAGGCATCTAGGGGAATGGAGAGGCCATGGTGAGGTCCTTGCAAGGGAGGTGAAGACACACTAGATGGAGGTGAGTGATAAAGTGGGAGAGTGGATACGAGGGATGTTGCAGAGATCAAGTCCGGTGATGGTGCGTTCTAGCGAGCAGCAAAACGGATAGGTCCCTTCATCAAACACAACATGCCGAGAGATATATATTCTGTTGGTGGGAAGATGGAGACATTTATAGCCTTTGTGAACCAAACTGTAACCCAAGAAGACACAAGGGAGAGAACGTGAGTCCAGCTTATTAGAGCTGTAGGGATGAAGGTAGGGAAAACATAGGCACCCAAAGACATGCATCGCACGATAGTCAGGACCCGTGTTAAACAGACACTGAAGGGGGGACCGATTGTTGAGGATGGGGGTGGGCAACCGGTTCACCAAGTAACAGGCCGTGAGGAAAGCATCAGTCCAATAGATGAAGGGAACAGAAGCCGTATGAAGGAGGGTAAGGCCAGTGTCCACAATGTGCTTGTGTCGGCGCTCGGCTAAACCATTTTGTTGGGGGGTGTAGGGACAGGAAAAACGTTGTGTGATTCCTTGGGAGGCCAAAAAGGGTTTAAATTTAATAAATTCCCCCCCATTGTCGGATTGGAAGGTTTTGATTTTATGGCCAAGTAGATTCTCAATTTTAGTCTTGAAATTAATGAATGTAGGTAGTGCGTCAGATTTATGAGATAATGGAAAGAGCCATGTATATCTACTATAGATATCCACAAAAATTAAATAAAAATGAAATCCATCATAAGAGACATAGGGAAAAGGACCCCAAATATCGGAAACAATTAATTCCAAAGGATGCGTACAAATAGTAGAACTAAAAGGAAATGACAATTGGTGACTCTTACTGACTTGACAGGGACTACAAAGACCCAATTTATTCTAACTAACAGGAAGCGACTCGACTCCGACAATATGCCGAACAGTTCGTGGCATAGGGTGACCTAAACGCTGATGCCATCTCTCAAGAGAAGTTCGTTCACCAACAAAGGCTGTAGAAGGGGTCTGAGAGGGTGGAGAAACACTTGAAGAGAGGCGATAGAGACCATCCTTATGCTGCCCGCGAAGAACTACCAGCCCCGTGCGCCGATCCTTTACAAGGAAAAAGTGTGGATGAAATTCAAAAAAGACGTCATTGTCAGAGGCAAATTTTGAAACAGAGAGAAGGTTAGCCGTGACATTAGGGACATGCAAAATATCATTGAGATGAAATAAATGTGAGGAATGAGAAATTTGTGATCTACCAATGTGAGAAATAGAGAGTTTAGAGCCATTACCAACGCGAAGCTTGTCAGGACCATCATACTCATGGTGAATCTGTAGGTTACTCAAGTCTGGGGTGACATGATTAGTAGCTCCATTATCAGGATACCAGGTAGGATCAACTGAGATCTGAGACGGCGCATAGGAAGAAGACTGCTGATGAGGGACGCCATAGTGATGATATGGATAGGGTGCTGCCATGTATGCAGAGGGGGGGCAGCCGATTGGGGCATCTCCTGATAGGTTTTATCAAATCTGAACCAACAAGTGTTAGTTGTGTGGTTCTTACGTCCGCAAAGCTGGCATGGTCCTGTTGCTTGAATAGGCATTGGTGGAGGACGTTGACCACGATAGGTGTTCCCACGACCTCGATTATTGTGGTTCCTTCCGCGATTATTGTGCTGAGAAGGAGGATTGGGAGCACGATTACGGGTGGCGACATTGGCCACCGGGTGCTGCTGAAGGAGGGCATGTTGGGAATCAATGTGCATCTCAAAGGCGAGCAAATGGGCTTGAAAATCATCCATATCAATAGTGTCAAGCGTGGCTGTCATAGAAGTGACGACAGCATCATAGGCGGACTCGAGACTGCTCAAGATAATCTGCTGCAGATCCGAATCGCAGACTGTTTGTCCTGAAGCTGCAAGGGTGTCGGCCAATTGTTTGGCACGCTGGAGGTAGTCAGCCATGGAGAGAGCTCCCTTACGGATGGTCTGGAGGTCACGACGAAGTTGCATGAGTCGTGCTTTGGAACGGGAAGCAAAGCGCTTCTCTAGAGCAAGCCAAACAGCACGCGAGGTATCAAGGCCAACAACAGTCGCCAGAGTATCAGGAGCAAGGGCAGAGAGTAACCATCCAAAAAGGATCTTGTCCTGCTTGCGCCAGGTAAGATAGGCAGGATTCGGCGTCGGATCTGTCGGAGAGAGAGTACGAGGGGGACAAGTAATGGTCCCATCAACATAGCCTTCCAGGTCATAGCCTTGGAGAAGCGGGAGAAACTGCGTGCGCCAAAGAAGATAGTTTTCCCGATCCAGTTTGATAAAGATTGCGTGGTGAAGGGGAACCGGTTGGAGAGCAGAGGAGTGTGGGGAGCCTGGGGAGGTGGGTGTGTGGGCGGCACTGGTGGTAGAGTCAGCCATGACAGAGATTCAAGACTGCAGGGTGAGATCCGAGAAGAACAGAGTAATGCAAGGGCAACGCAGACGGGAGGGGAGATGGGCAAATAGCAACGCAGAGGATCGCTGCTGTTATACCATGCAAAGACTAAACTGTTCTGTGTATTCTCCCGTGCCCAGAACATTGGGTAAAGGGATTTTAAATAATAATATTTACAGAGAGAAGGAATAGAAACGTCTACAGGAAATAGAAACAGCAGAAACAGAATTTCTAAGAAGAGGACTCTTTCCGTCTGCGATGAGATCATCCGGAGAATCTGGGATTTTCGTGATCAGCGCTGGATGTTTCCATAATCACAACCCAATCAGAAGCTCCCATGAATTCTTCTAAATTTTTTCTTACAAAGAGAAGGCCTTTTTGGACATTTGATTTTACTTTATATTTTCATTATTTCAACCAAAAACCTGTAATCGATACTCTAAAAGTGGGGCAAAAAAGAACAGCCCACACCAATTTAATGCCCCTAACAGACGAGAGCACCAAGAAATGATTTTGTACTGTGAAAATGCAAGGAAAAAGCAAAATTATTCAAGCACCATATTGGGAGAGACTTGTTGTGTTAACACTGAAAAATGTTTCGAGCCTACGAACAACATTTTTACACTAATTTGCATCTTTTCTCTCATAATTAAATAATTTTTAATTATTCTTTAATCCTACTTTCTTTTATTAATTAAATAATTTATATTATTTAATTAATTCATTTTATCTTTATTCTTCTTCTGATTAATTAAATAAATCTTATTTATTTAATTATGTTATTAATTACTCTCTTCTTTTTTTATTAATAGGCAGCTATCTATATTAAAATAAAGATAAAGTTACATATTCTAAAAAAAAAATGGGTGGTAAGAAGGCATGCCCTAAGAGTTACATATTCATTTTTAGGCTCCTTCTTTTCTTTTATAATTAAATAATTGTTTTCAATTGTTTAATTATTTTCACTAATTGTTTCCAATTGTTTAATTATTTATCATTTCCTCTCATTTATAATTAAATAATTGTTTCTAATTATTTAATTATTTATTATTTCTCTCCATCATCACTCAACCTTCATCGTTGATTTGATTTGGATTTTTGTAAAAGCAAGCTATCAATTCCATTCCAAGATTAACCACATTCTTTGAGATTTTTCTTTCAGTCATTTATCTTAAGGAACCACAATCTTCAATATTTTGCTATCATATCACTCATATCATCCATATTGAGATCTTGCTATCAATCATCTACATTGAGCTTATTGCAAATATTGCACACTATATATCTGAGAGAAAACAAGCAAAATTGAGAAGAGCAATAGAGGAGAATCAACATTGGCATAGCTTTTGAGGTATTATTGGTTTATTATGTGATTTATATTGCCATCTTGTGCTTCATTGTTAGATTAGGGTCTCTATGACTTGAATTTTGGTAGTTTGTGGTTGCTATCAATGATTCATGTTTCCCCCCGATTTTTCTAGTCGACAAATTGGTGAACCTAATGTGAACTAACTGAAATTTGCTTGAATTTTGAGAAATTGTGATTTTGAGAGTGCACCACAATTGTTATGCGTAGCACCACAATTTTCATCTTAAATGTTGCAATCATTGTAATCTACAACACATCTATTCAAACCAGAATCACATTAGACTATTGTGTGATGCATCCAAGGTTTTCAACACTGCATTTGTTGCCTTCTGCACCACATCTGTCGCCTTCTACACCGCATCTAATTGTTATTTTGCAAATTTCAAAATTGTTCAATTATTACTGTTACAGATCATTTTTTAGGGTTTTGACCACTTTTTTGACATCCTGAAAGTGAACTTATATTTTATGGGTTGTTAGATTTGTTGTTTGGAAATTTTTTGTGAATTTTAGGGTTGATTTGTAGTGTCGCATCTATTTCATTCAACACTGCAATGTCGCATTCGTCAGCTTCTGCGCTGCAGTTGTTAGATCTTGCGCTACATTTGTTAGATATTGCACAACATTTGATCAATTTTGCACCACATGTGATTGTCAAGCAAAAAGAGGGTATAAAATTGTGATTTTCATTTTTTTCTTTTTACATTCAATAGGGCAGAGGTTTTCTTGTTACTAATATATGATTTCTAGTTGTGTGGCGATTGTTGGGAGAAGACTAAAAGCTACTAATCCAATTTCTTGCAGGTTCCATTGTGTGTGATTTTAATTTAGGAACATTTGGAATTGGTGCTTAAAAAGAACAAGTGTCTTATGTGTCTTGTGCACCTACACGCATATGAATTCTGAAGGCTTGTCGGCTACATATAATCTCCACCTGTGCTTCGTGTGATCTTGGGTGATGAAAAATAGTAACACAAGTCTTCTTCTTTTTCTTTTAGGAGGCCCGCCTTGAGACACATCCTTATAGAGAACTCAAGGTTTTGACCTCAAGCGACGTTTTCTAGTGCGCTATAGAAATGGAATGAGAGCGAAAGCTATAGTTCAATCTGTGCATGTAGCGCACCAGACTTTGGCTAGGGGACAACGACTATTTTTGGTTTCTTGAGGAGACGTCTGAGTGGTTGGTGGTGTTCTTGGATTTCCCCCACTACGAACCATTATTTTTTAGAAGCCTAAAACGTTTTGGTCGTTTTCTATTTGTGGTGCAACATGATAGCATCGTCACATGAAGTTACTCACCATGTACAGTCTTTGGTTGAGGTGACACTGTTCCTTGCTAAGATTTCATCCTTTTAAGGCAAGGGGTGTTAAGGTGGTAGATGACATTGGAATACCCTAGTTACCCACTCCTTTGATTTGTATTAACACACAAGTGTGGTGGGCCTACTATAGTAGATAACCCATTATTACTAGCTCGGTTATGCTTGTTTGAAGTGTTTTTTCAGCTAAGGCTTAGTGAGTTTTGAAGAAGAAAGCTTGCAAAATACCTCATTACCCAAGAGTCAAAGAGTCAAATGAGCCAAATTTGTATTTTGAGTGTTTGCTATGTTCTATGACCAAATTTACAAACTATCCAAAACAAAAAATCACTTGGAAACCATTGATTTTAGGTCATAAACTAATCCACTGGATCTGTCAAACAATGAACCACAATTGTTGAAAACTAAACCACATCTATTAGATATAGCACCACATTTGTCAGAAAACCCTAAGAAAAGCCAAAAACCTGCACCTATCTATGCACCACAATTGATCAATTATGCACCACAATTGACCAATTATGCACTGCAATTGTCAAATTGTGAACTGTCTCTATCATTTTTTGAACCGCAATTGTCAAATTTTGAATTACATTTGTAAAAAACTAGAACACTGCATCTGTTAGGTCAAAAAAAATTAAGGCAAATCTTGAGTACCCAATTTTTAGTCCCATTTCAAACAATGACCATACATTCAGACTTGAGACTTGTTCAGTTTACCTTTTGCTTTCAACAAATTTTCCATTTACCTAGTTTAGCTTGCATTTCCTAGCTTTTTCATTTTCCATCCTAGATCATTCATTTTCATGTCTGAGTCTTGAAATTAGGAAGCTTATCAGACCATTGATCAAACCATAGTCACATATTTTGAGTGTCTTGACCTTGTCATCTTTCATTTATCTTATCCTCAAGTTGGGCCTTAAACTCATGAGTCTAGTTTAGGTTCACTTTTATCCAATTATCATCATCTTGGTCCTTGTCCTTTAAGAGGTCTTGAAATTCTGATTTGTTACCTTGCGTCATCATTGTTTTCCTAGCATTCTTTTTCAAGATCCAAAATAAAAATATCCAAAAAATCCCAAAAACATAGGATAGTCTCGTCATTTTGCATTCTCATTTTAGTTTGCATCCATCCCAAAAATCTCAAAATCCAAAAAAAAAAGAAAAACATGCCAAAATTCAAAAAAAAATGACGTCTTATATGGTCCTCACTAGAGCACAAAAGAAACAAAAATAAATGGATCACTCAAATGGTCCCAACTTTAATCCTCCTAGCACCATGATTTTCGAGTCAACCTCAAACGAACTACCAAGGTCATAGCCTCAGTTTGCAAATCCTTTTGAAAATTTCACCTTACATAATGTGGAACAACATTTAACCCAGGAAGAGATTGACGATGCTTCTCAAGATCCCAAGATATTGTGCACTATAGAAGAGATGGTAGCTGCAAACCCCAATAGGTATCTCTTGCAACTCCTCCAAAATGGTGACAAACTTCCTCCTAGTTTTGACATTACCACAATCATAGGGTCACCATCAAACAACACAACACAAGGTCAAAGTCATGCCCCTATGACATTTCCACCAAACCATCCCACTTCACAACAAATGCACACTAGTATGCCATTTGGAGGAACTACACATAATACAACGATTGTTAATATATCTCCTACTTCGACATTTGGGATGAAAACCACAAATCCATTTGCCACGACATCTCACACAGTGGGTACATCATCCACTAATCCATTTGGCACATCTTCATCTCAAGCTACCGTACCATCAGCTAATACCATATCTATGAATCAAAGCACTACAAATTCAAATCCACCCACTAAAACTCGAAGGACACATTTTTCATTTCCACGACAACAATGCCAAACAAACATTACTATGCCAAACAAAAACACATTAAAACACAAATCCACCCCCATCACACAATTACTTAAACACATTCAACATGAAGACCAATCCCCTCGTCTCGAATGTAGGTTATCAAAATGCATATCCATTCACCTCAAACACGGGTCATCAAAACACCAATCTATTTGTGTAGCCTCAACCAAACACATCACCATCACCCATGGAGACTTTAGCGCAACAAATTCAAACATTGCAACAATAGATTTACAATATGTAGGTAATCGGGACAAAGAAAACTTACTCTATTAAAGAGATATGTCCATATCCTTTTGATCTGAGTATATACATGCCTCCCTTTCCTCAGAATTTCAACGTACCAAACTTTAACAAATATAAAGGGAGACCCAATGGAGCATGTATGAGACTTTTATACTGCTTGCATGGATCTTGCATTTGACCATATATACTTAATAAGATTATTCCCACACAGTCTCGAGGGATAAGCACTTGAGTGGTTTGCACATCTACCTCTCAAAATAAAGACACGAAATAAACTAGCTGACAAGTTCATTGCACATTTCTCCTACAATATCAAAAGTGACATGATACTTGCAAAATTGTGTCAAACAAAACAAACAGGAGGAGAATCATTTACATCTTTCTTCCATAAATGAAGAAGTATGGCTAGTAAATGCCCATGTCACATACTTGAGAAACTGTTGGTACATATCTTTGTCGAAAATCTCAATACCAAACTAATGTACCAACTTCAAATCCATTGTTGCAATAGAAAAAGGAGGAGAATCATTTACATCTTTCTTCTAGAAATGAAGAAGTATGGTTGGTAAATGGCCATGTCACATACCTGAGAAACTGTTGGTACATATCTTCAAATCCATTGTTGCAATACATTTGAGGATGTCATTGAAAAAGGTGTTTCCATTTAGAAGGCACTTGTGGCAAAAGACTTGGTCAAAATCTTCAAGGAAAATCATAACAACCTGAATTCTTCTAGTGACAAAAACAAATTATGGTCTAGAAACAAGAATGCCACCAATGATGGAGTAGTAGATGCCAAAGTGATAAACAAAGCTCAACCTAGCATTACTCTCAAAGGGCCTTCTACATCAAACAATCAACCGCCTAGTCATGAACAATCCACAATGATGAGGTCCTCAAAAGCCTCATCAGAGATGAACATACACACCCCTAAGGGAATCCATTGAGTCAGTTTTGAAAAAACTATTGCAATCAAATGTTATCCAACTTTCAGAAGTCAAAAATTATGAACCAGGGCCTTTCAAACCGTCTTGGTGGAACAATAATGACTTTTGTGAATATCATCGAACCAAAATACATAAGACATCCTCATGTTACAAATTGAAGAATATCATTTAGGATCTCATTGATCAAGGTGATATATCTATAGATAATGCACAAGGGTCCTCAAAAACAGATCATATTATCTTCAAAAATTCCTTACAAGATCATGGGTTGGAAAAATCCTCTAGTTCAGGGACATGCAAATGATCAATCCAATTACACTCATGTCGCCTATGAGTACACCATTAATAATATCTAGTCATTTGACAACAATGTCTCCACAATCACCATCAAGAAAAATCCAAAATGTATTGTTACAACTCGAAAATTCAAAGTGACCTTGCAAGGGGCCCCTTCCAATCCACAACCGAAAGCTCAATACAATCTCTTAGATCATCTAGGGAAAACCCCTACACAAATATCCATCCTTGAGTTACTTTGCATATCCCCTAAACATAAATCCATTCTAGAGAAATCCTTGCAAAAGTCATTCGTTCCCACATACCTTAATTTCAATCAATTTTAGGCTATGGTAGGGTACTTAGCTACCACCCACCACGTTACATTTACTGATCATGACCTTCCTTCGCAAAGACCTAGCCATAATGATCCACTACACCTCAAAGTATTCATTAACAAGCATAAGATCAGATGAGTCTTGGTAGATGGTAGAGTAGGTCTGAACATATGTACCTTAAAATTGGTTACCACATTAGGATTCTCTAAGGCTTGTGTAGATACATGTAAGAAAATTGTTATAAAGGCTTATGATGATGCAAAGCGTTCTTCCAAGGGTGTAATTTCACTTCCTATACAATTTAGACTAGTTGCTCAAGATATTGTATTCTAAGTGTTGGATTTGGATCTACCATATAACCTCCTTCTTGGCCACTCATGGATTGATGCCATGAAGGTTGTTCCTTCCACATACCACCAATGTCTCAAATTCCCCTATAATGATACTAAAATCACAATAGCAGGTGATCTTGACCCCTTTCAATACTATTGTAATCTAAAAGGAACACCTGAACAACAAGTGCCCATCAATAGAGAAATTTCACCTTCTACCTCATCTCATTACATTGATCCTTCTGATCTATCCACATCTTCCACTCCATCCATTCCTTCTTCTGAACCTAAGGTCCAAATCCATGACATAGGATGTGGAGAATAAACACTGGGAGTTCCTATTGCATTGGCAAGCTACCTGTGTCATTGAAATCTCATGGAAAATTGTATCCTATCTAAAAGGACCCTAAAGTCGTCATTCATCTACCTCCAACTACCTTCACTAGGTGGGGTGAGCTGAGTAAGGAAACCATAGGTGATGATATTTCTACACGGATCTATAAGGATGAAGAAGATATTGAACCCACACAATTACTAGTTGAGCAGTATGGAAAAGGTTTTGAGATCATGAAACAAAAAGGTTATGATGGACATAGTGGACTTGGCCCACATAAGAAGGGAATGGCATAACGCCTGTTGCCTAACAAGTTACCAAAAAACAAAGGGTTAAGGTATGCACTGTTGGCAAAACAAGGACAAACAACTGAGAGGTGGGGGGTGAATCAGATGTCACAAATTATTTAAACTTTTCAATCTTAACTCAATTTCAGATTTGATGCATAAACAATAAACCATAGACAATCGACACATCAAAAACACAAAGAACACCAAGATTTTTTATGTGGAAACCCTATTAGGGGAAAAACCACTGCGGATGTTAGTCCACAAGATTATACCCTGTTAAAAGTATAAGAATAATAATGGGAATGCACTTGCATTTAGGAAAACTACTCAAATACAAGAGGGCTCACTGCCCAAGAAAGAGAAATACGGATTAGATCCGCAGGGTATGAACTGAGAAAATAGCTCTCCAAAAGCCTGATTATAGTTCTGATTAAGCACAAAAATACTCCACATTTTGCTCAAACTTCTTCACACTCTGCTCAAACTTCTTCACACTCTGCTCTGCAATCGAATGATATTCGCACATACACACACAAGAGCACACCAAGCACACTTCAATTTGAACAAACAACCGCTCTTATATATCTGCAACATAGATTTCATCAACAACTTCATTGATCAATATAAATATGAAAATGTAAAACATATATGCAATGTCGGCCCAAATTTACAAATAAAATTCCAATGCGAATCAAACACTGTCGGCCAATATTATGTTGTGGCCCAAAACAACATCCTCGAGAACACCAAACATTCAAATTTTAATCTCCAAGGATCCACAACACATTACAAGCACCATGTCAACCAAGAACATGAAAACCCAAACACATGAGAAAAATCTTCGACCACAAACACACCAATCAATGCGGATGTGCGATGAAGATAGAGAATGATCAAGAAGCATCCACACGCAACAAGAACCAACATAGAAACATCTGCAACAACTGAAATTACTAAAATCATATCAACTTCACTCAGGAATACTAACTAAAACCACAAAAAAACTGTCAGAACACAACTGTTCATAACATGATCAAAACTTCATGCGGACCTCTGAAACTTTTGATGGATAAACTAGATACTTTCAACAATAAAACCTTTAGTCCACAACAATTGATCATCGACGTATGGATCAAGACACCTTAATTACCTTCACTGTTCCACTGGCAACCTGCAACTTTTTCTTTTAACAAATTTTTCAATATCCACGACATATACAACCTTCAATACATAAATGTTAATAGTGTTGAAATCAATGACAACCACATATCAGCAACACAACCATGACATCCAACAACACATCCAACAATCTCCCCCTTTGGCATTGATGGCAACACATGATGTGAAAAATACCATCAACGCAATTCTCAATCAACACTTACTCCCTCTTAGATTTTGACTCTTCTTCCTCAACTTCTTCTACATGATCTTCTCCCCACAAGACTCTTCTCCCCAGATAATTCACAGTTTTTCACATGACTCTTCTCCCCCTTTGACATCAATGGAAAAGATAAACATTATCTTCCCACATACAAGCTCTAAACCACATATCTGCACATCTGCCTACTCCCCCTGAGTAGCAGCCACGAAAACATCAATCTGGATCAGAATATAGCTTTGAAGCATACAGATTGATGCAAGTAAATGTATCTCTAGTTCATATCAGGAGGGGTAATCACCCCTAGCATTCCTTTGAGATACTCAAAAGTATCCTTTGGCAACGGCTTGGTGAAAATGTCTTCAACCTATTCTTTGGTAGGCACACCAATCGACTTCTTTCTCATTCACTTTTTCCCTTAGGAAATGAAACTTGATTGATATATGCTTGGTCCTAGAGTGTAGCACTAGATTCTTTGATATGTTTATTGCACTTGAGTTGTCACAGATATGGCAATAGGTTCATCATATACTACTCTGATATCTTTCAGCATCTATTTCATCCACATCACTTGAGTACAATTATTTGCAGCAACAATATACTCTGCCTCAACAGTAGATAGGGAAATGGAATTCTACTTTTTGCTCAACCAAGACACCAACTTCTTCCCTAGGAAGAAAGCACCACCACTAGTACTTTTCCTGTCATCTACATCTCCTACCCAATCCGCATCAGTATATGCACTCAATGTAAGATCATCTTTAGGATACCAAAGCCCAAAATCAACTGTTCCTTTCAAATATCTAAAGATTCTCTTTACAGCAGTCACATGTAATTTTTTAGATCATCCTGAAATCTAGCAACCATACATACAACATTCATGATGTTTGGTCTGGTCTGAGTTAGGTAGAGCAATCCGTCAATCATTGACCTGTATCTTGTTTTATTTTCCTTAGGAGAATCATCATTCTATGTTAACTTGCATCCGGTTACCATGGGTGTACCAACAGGCTTTGAGTCTTCCATGCCAAACTTCTTCAGTAACTCTCACATATTTGGACTGAGATATGAAAATCCCATTATTTGTCTGAGTGACTTGCAATCCCAAAAAGAACTTCATCTCACCAATCATACTCATTTCAAATTCACTTTTCATTTCATCAGCAAACTTCATGCATAAATCATCATCTCCTCCAAAAATAATGCCATCAACAAAGACTTCAATACTCAATTCTTTAACATGATCCAACTTAAAATACAAGTTGTTTTCAGTAGTACCTTTATTGAATCCAAGCTTCAGTAAGTATTTATCCAATCTAGCATACTAGGCTCTAGGAGCTTGCTTGAGTCCATATAGAGTTTTCTTTAATCGGCAAACCATGTCTTCCTTGAAAGTCAGTTGAAATCCATCCGGCTGTTCAACATATACTTCTTCTAACTCACCATTTAGAAAAGCTGACTCTACATCCATTTGATAGACTTTATAGTTCTTATATGCATCATAAGCAAGAAATAATGTTACAACTTCAATTTTGGCAACAAGGGCAAAGGTTTCTTCAAAATCAATACCTTACATTTGTGAATACCCTTTACATACCAGTCTTGCTTTATTCCGAATCACTTCACCTTCTTCATTCAACTTATTCCGAAAGACCCATTTAGTACCAATTACATTTTTATCTTTAGGTCTAGGAACAATAATCCATGTATCATTCTTTTCAATCTACATTAGTTCTTCCTTCATAGCTTCCATCCAGTATTCATCATTGCAAGTTTCATTGACATTCTTAGGCTCAGTTTTGGAAATTAGGCAATACTCTTTTGTAATTCTTCTTCTAGTTTGTACACCTTTATTCTTATCTCCTATAATTTGATTCTCTGAATGATTCAATCTCGCATACCTTAGAGTTTTAGGATTCACTCGCATTTCTGGTTCTTTTGTTCTTTCTTCTACACTTCCATTTGTCTCTCCTTCTTGACTTTCTTGATTTACTGGAACAATTTGAACTTAATTATGTGTTGGAGCATTCTTCCCTTTGTTTGAACTATCTTGCTGGTTATATGAATCATATCCACAGTATCTAGATGATCTAGCAGAATCCTCATCAACTCTGACATTTGCACTTTCAACCATTTTCCTCAATCTTTTGTTATAGCACTAGTAAATCTTTCTCTTGGTAGAGTAACCTAGAAATATTTCATCACTCCTTACATCAAACTTTCCTATGTCCTCATCTCTCTTAATGTAGCATTTGCTTCCAAAAATCTTGAAATATTTAATAGTAGGCTTATAACCAAACCATAGCTCAAAATGAGTCTTACCAGAAATACGATTAACATTTACTCGATTTAAAGTCTACACAGCAGTGTTTACAACTTCTCTCCAATAG
Source organism: Sequoia sempervirens (assembly GCA_007258455.2). Lineage (NCBI taxonomy): Eukaryota > Viridiplantae > Streptophyta > Pinopsida > Cupressales > Cupressaceae > Sequoia > Sequoia sempervirens. The sequence goes on from VDFB02281492.1 coordinate 901,798,674, forward strand.
ATGTAAGGCACATTTCCTTCAATCGTCATTGTTCTAGCAACATCCAGAATTGTTTTGTTCTTTCTCTCCACAACTCCATTTTGTTGAGGGGTTTGGGGAGCAAATAATTGTCTTTTGATTCCATGCTCTTCACAAAAAGAATTGAACTCCCTAGAGGTGAACTCACCACCTCTATTTGACCTTAGGCATTTAATCTTCAGACATTTCTCATTCTCTTCCATAGCTTTGAAATGTTTGAACTTCTCTAATGCTTCACATTTTTCTCTTAAGAAAGCAACCCATATCATCCTAGAGTAATCATCAATAAGCAACATAAAATACCTTTCTCCTTGTAGACTTCTGATTCTAGAGGGACCACATAGATTAGTATGCACCAGCTCTAGTAATCCATTAGAATGATGCTTTTTACTCCAAAAAGAGACTCTAGTCTTTTTACCCATTTGACATTCCTTGTATATTGTGTTAGCAGGTTTCACTAGCTTAGGTAGATCTCTTACTGCTTGAATGGAACTTACCTTGACAATGTTATCAAAATTCACATGACACAACCTCCTATGCCATAACCAACTTTCATCTACTTGAGCAATTAAACAACTTACATTACCAGCACTTAGGTGAAAAATGTTACCTCTTGTCTTTGTACCTGAAGCAATCATATTTTTCAGACCTTCCAAGTATTGTGCATCTTCCATCCTTGAACTGAAGATCATAACCCTTGTCCACCATTTTTCCAACACTCAACAAGTTATGCTTTAAGCCTTCATGAAAACCCGAACACATATGAGAAACATATTCAACCACGAACCCACTGATCAATGCAGATGTGCGACAAAGATAGAGAATGATCTAGAAGCATCCACACGCAACAAGAACCAACATAGAAACATCTGCAACAACTAAAATTACTAGAATCATATCAACTTCACTCAGGAATACTAACTAAAACCACAAAAAAACTGTCAGAACACAACTGTTCATAACACGATCAAAACTTCATGCGGACCTCTGAAACTTCCAATGGATAAACTAGATACTCTCAGCAATTAACCCTTTAATCCACAACAATTGATCATCGACGTACAGATCAAGACACCTTCATGACCTTCATTGTTCCACTAGCAACCTGCAGCTCTTTCTTTTAACAATTTTCTCAATATCCACGACATATACAACCTTCAGTACATAAAGGCTAATAGTGTTGACATCAATGACCACCATAACATCCAACAACACAACATCTAACATGAACCATTAAAAGTCAGTCCTCGTACTAAGTTATTATTGGGTGGAGATGCTAATGTTTCTAAGGATGTCGAGACATCTAGGAAAAATATCAAGACGAATTCCTACGAACCTAAGCAAAATGATGGTTGAGCTTGGATTGAGACCTTTTGGGACCTTGATGATACCTTAGAATTTTCCATATCCACCCTATCCTTGAGCTAAATTGATATCGATGATGATTTACCCTTAGTCTACCCGCAATTGATATATGGGACCAACAAGGACCTCCAAGTTTAGACATATTTAAAAATGATGAAGTGATAGCTGAGTTTATGGGACTTTGAGAAGGAATACCTAGTGGGGATCACAAAGTTGTATTCAACATAGATATCGATGCCACAACTTACTTTGGGGAGTCCACTCTGCCCTCTAGTCGGAAAAGTGAAAATAAAATAAATAGAATAGGTCTCTAGGTTAAAACTGAATAATGCCTTTAGACCATGAAAAAGTAAAAAGAAAGGACGTATCTGAGGGTGAAAACCTCTTTCAAGTGCCTAAGGATGGAGGATTGGACATATTCCCTACAATTCAAGAGAGATCACCATTGCTCGTAGAAAAGTCAGAGGAGATAAATATTGGTACGGATGATAGTCTTAGAATTGTTTACTTTGCAACATCTTTGTCAATCATTCAAAAACCAGAATTCATCAGCTTATTTTCGACAAGACAAATCAATTTCGCTTGGTCAAATTTTGATATGCCTAGGTTAGATATTGAGTTATTTTTGCATCATTTTCCATTGTTCTCAAATGCAAATCCAGTCAAGCAAAAGCTAAGAAAAATGCATCCTCAGATCGGGCTCTTAGTGAAGGCTAAATTGAAAAAGTTATTGGATGTTGGCTTCATTTAACCTATAGATTATGTAGAGTGGATCTCCAATATTGTACCTATAACCAAACCTACAAGAGGAATCAAAATTTGCACAAATTTGAGAGATTTAAATAAAGCTTGTCCCAAAGATGATTTCCTGTTGACAAACATTGACATCATAATATACCTAACAACAGCATATGAAATGTTATCACTCATGGATGAATTTTCAGGATAAAATCACATCAGAATTTCCCCCGAAGATCAAAACAAGACAACTTTCACTTGTACTTGGGGTACCTATTGTTGGAATTTCATGCCTTTCGGCCTTAAAAATGTTGGAGCAATATATCAAAGGGCTATGACTACAATATTTCACGATTATATGCATACACTCATGGAAGACTATGTTGATGACTTGTTGGAAAAATACCCTTCAAGGGACAGTCATTTAGATGTGCTAGATAGGATTTTCAAAATATTGGGAGAGTACAACGTCAAATTAAATCCAAAAAAGTGTCTTTGGGGTAACCTCTGACAAATTGCTAAGATACATTGTGTCTCGTAGAGGTATTAATGTCGAACTGGAAAAAGTAAAATTTATCATTGATATGTCTCCACCAACAAATATTAATCAGTTACATAGTCTCCAAGGAAAGCTACAATCAATATGAAGGTTCATAGCTTAGTCGGCCAATGTAGTGTCATAAAATTGCATCTTGTGGCAATTTCACCTACACTTTTGTATCCACTCTAGTCTCCACTCCCTTAGTATTTGTGTAAGCTCATTTTAGCCCTTGCATCAAGCTTTTCCTTTCTCAGGATGCTCAAGACCTCTTTTTTAGCGTTATTTGTCTGGACACTAGCATGTTGCATGAATGTCCACATCTCATGCTAGCATCCCACAACATTTCAACATTCAAACGGTTGTTTCTGAGCGTGTTGCCACTTGCCAACTTTTGTCGATGGTAACAGTTCAAGATTCCTTGTAACAACTCAAGAACTTTTTTTTCCCTCCTATTCTCTCTTGTAAATCTATCCTTTCAATTCATTTGTCTCTACTAGTATTTCTCTCTGGATTATCTCTTAAACATTCTCTCTTTTCTCTTGCTCTCTTGCTTGCACAACTCTCTACAGCTTGCTACATTGCTCTCACATTCTCACGAAACTTTTTGCAGCACTCTTGGCTCTCATTGTTCTATCTCTCTCTCTTTGACTCCCTCGAGCCTTGCAGGTGATATCTCTTTTTTCTTTTGTCTTTGAGCATCTTGGGATTTTTCACATCCCTTGTCTATACATTTTACTATCTTGTTTGTTTATCTTTCTATCTATCTGTCTATTTGGTTGCCCGTGGAGGTGGAAACACCAAAATGAGGCTTTGACAGAGGCAAGCCCCTAAACAACCCCAACATTTTTCCTTGTTCGCATGTATGCAGGTTGTTCATGGGGATCTTGTTGGAGGTTTCGCAAGCATAGGACCTCTTGTAAGTTGATCCCTTCCTCTCCTTTTCATTTATCTACATTCTTGCTTTTTGTCAAGTTAATAGATTAAATAGACCTCAAATGTTGAATAGTTAAGTAGACTCTTTGAGTTCTATTTGAGGATTTAAGTTCTTTGTTTGTACGAGATGCCATTGCATCCCTGGGACAACAACATGCCATGCTTATTTCCCATTCTCACTTTGTCATCCTTTGGCCGAGAGCTTCTCCTTCTGTCTCAAAAATCTCTACAATCTGCTCTTTTAGTCCTTGAAGTTGTTTGTCTGTTCACTCCTAGAACTTTGCTTTTAATACATTTTGAAATCTCTTTCATCTTGTTCCTTTCAGTTAACTTCATTAGTTAGTCTGAGGTGACTGAGGGAAATTCACTCCCTTTAGACCCTGCTTGTCTTGGGACTTGGGAGTAGCAAATCCCCTCCACATTTGGGTGAACTCAATGTGAACGAAGTCATATTGGATATTTTTCTTTAATGTTTTAATGTCTACGATAATGCATTTTCCAAGGAATATTTTTATTTGTTAGATGATGCCCTAGATGATTTCTTACAGGCATCTTCTCCTATCCATAGATCTCCCAAACAAACTTCATCACAACCGTCTATATTCTCTTTGCAAGTTGAGAAGTCCATGAATGTAGTGACTCACTCTAGCTCCTCAAAGGCCTAAGAGACATTATTTACTTGACTTCGACTAGCCTCTCTCCTGAGAAGATTCATTCTATCCATGGGGTTCTAGTCTCTAGGGACTCATCTAACCTTTACACAAGATTCTTAAAAGCTACAAATTCTTATAATGTCATACGACACACGTATAATACTAGAAGAAATAAAAAAAGTTTGAATAAACTTAATTCTCAACCTACTTTTGTTTCGACTTCTTTACCACCTTCTCAACCATGTCTTCCTTTAGCACCTAAATCTACTATTAAAGCACCTAGTGATTATGATCTTATTGAGCAACTCTGTGTTACTTCGGCCAAGATCTCACTATTGGATTTGCTTCAGTCTGCTCCACTTTATCAAGGTATGATGCATGAAGCCTTGCAAAATATATTTTTACCTTATTTTGCTAGGCTGATGGATGTTAATGTGTTGATAGTCCATATTCGTGCAGATTTACCGAATATTACATTTTATCTCCAGGAACTCCCGCCCCCCCCAGAAGTACAAAATCAAGCAGATCCTTTAATGATTATAGTCAATATTAATATTGGTATTAGGCGTGCTCTCATTGACATTGGTTTGGCTCTCAACGTATGTATCATAGATTCATTACCTAAAATTAAAATTGATTCAACTTCTCTTGATGCTTCTTTGTATATTCATGGATTTGATAATGTTGGTTGAAAAGCTTTAGGAATGATAATATTGCCTTTAATGTTGGGACCCATTACTGTACCCACCTTGCTATATGTTATGTCAAGAAAATTACCATATAATCTTCTTCTCAATAGACTGTGGATTCACGCCATGAGTGTAGTCCCGTCTACCTTGCATAAATCTATTAAATTTATTCATAATAATCAAATAGTCACAATCAAGACTAACACTGATGTCTTACACTTATGTGAGATGGCAATTGCTGGTCAGGCTTTGGGTTGCCCCTACTCTTAAAAATCTTGTCCCTTCACTAGTGTCTTCTAATGTGTTGATGCCTACTTCAGTAGTACCTATTACAACAAATACTTTTGAGACAAATGTCCCTGAAGAAGATCCTCCTGAAGTAAGAATTTATGAGTCCACTCCTATTTCTTCTCCTAAATCAAATGCATGTCAGTGATTATTGGGATCCTTATACTTTACATCATCCTTCATTGGGGAATATAAAGTCGACTTGATCCACTTAGACATTCTGACAATATCATTCACACCTACTATCAAAAATGATTATTCTTCTATATCGCGAGATATTGTGAGTAACAATTGCAATGTCCTTAACACTCACCCTCCCTCTTTTGAGGAGTTGCAGTCATGATATGGATTTGGATTCAATATTCTTTCAGAGAATGGGTATAAAGGAAATAGTCTTGGGTGCATGGAACAAGGAGTTAAGGTCCCTTTGGGACCAACACCTCGCTCTTTTGCAAGGGGCTTAGGTTACAAGCCTTCTTGTTTGTCTATATCCCCTCCTCTATCATCTGCTATCTTCATATCTTCTTGTGAGAAGATAAAATTTTCTACACTAGAGAAATGGTTGCTTTATGCTCATCATTCTTTATCTGAGTAAGAGCATATCTTGATGATGCTTCTCAAAGCCTACTCAATAACTCTTCCTTCTCTTACACATAAGCATGATAAAGCAAATGATCTTTTTGTGCATAACATCAAGTGCTTGACCATTCCACTAGTAAATGTTAGGCCTTGAAAGACAAAATACAATAACTTCTTGATTCGGGTGCCATCACTCTTCCATCTTTTGATAGACTTGTCTCTTTTTCGCATGATAAGTGATATCGAGGTTTACCTCTATCTTGTCCATGTCGTCTTCTAAGAATTTTCTCATGAGTTGCTTACACCTCCCTTCTATTATGTCGCCACCCACGATGTGTCATTCATAGATTTTCTTGCTCACTTCCATTCATGGTCATACACTATTGTGTGCAACCATACTTTCTTTGTGGTAGTGACACAATACCATCTAGCATGGTTATCCTCGCCTATACATTGGGGGGTTGGGATAACCTATTTTGGAGGTGTGTGTCCTTCTTGAGGACCCCTCTCATCTCTCTATCTTTCTCTTCTCATAAGAATGACATGTGCTCCTCTGCGTAGCACACATCATTCTAAGGGGGCATATCACATCTGCTTAATTTTTCACAAGGAGTATTCTTTCAAAAGGATTCCTTGATGACAGATTCACTTGCTAAAAATTAAGCCCTCCTCCAAAAAGCATGTTCTTTCAAAAGGGTCCCTTAATGCAAACTTCTTTTGGGTTCCCCAATGAAGGAACCCCTTTGTGACTTTCAAAAGAATTCTTTGGTGTCTTATAATTTGTCTTATTTCTAATATTTGACATCCTTGTGTCTGGATTTCTTATATCTTGGCGTCTAGCTTGGGGGAAACCTAACTAGACCTGTCTTTTCTGTGACTTTCCTGTAACGGAATTTGCAATAACCACAAGCCTACACTCTTGTCATATGGCATCTAGCCATGCTAGCCATAGGGTAAAAGCACAAAGCTATGTCACACTTTTAGCCAACTTATCAGCACAACTGAATTTTAGTATTTCTAACTATAAATCAATTTTGGTCAAACATATGATCTAGTAAGATTCATTCTAGCTAAGTTAGATAATTCTACAACTTTTTCAACTAAAATTGTTGGCTAAAAATATATGGAGACCACTTTGAGTCCAATTTACCAAAAAAAAAAATTATTTGAAAAACTTGAAGTTTCAATAACTCCCCTAATGTAAATAACATTTTTAAAAATATAAAAATACCCCTTTGTAGATCCATAAGTGTAGTTTTCAAAAATATATTTATTTTAATAGTTTAATTATTTTTTATAGTTTATTTTTTATTTTTACTAAAAGTAGGTTATCAGTACAAAATATTAGGTTGATTACTATGCCAAGGAAAAATACTAAAACTTATTAAAAAATATGAAAAACATGATGCAATAGATAAAAAATCTATTTTAAGATGGTATAATTTTTTTTCCATTTTAGATTAATATTTAATTATATGAAAGTTGGCGTTCGATGAAAACAACTATTTTTTGATTCACGCACATTTTAATATTTCTTTAGAAATATATATTTATCAAAATTGGAAAAAAATATATCCATGCACTAAAATTTCAAGTTATAAATACACACAAAAAATTTGAAAGAAAATAAATTAAAATTTACTATAAAAAGTTTGATGTCTCGTGCAACTTCATTTTTTGGCATTTTATCAGCAACTAAATTATAGTTTTAATTTATTACAAACTAGTTTAAAATAATTTTTTAATTTTTTTAAAAAATACAAACATAAAATATACTTAAAAATACATATTTTACTAGTTTTCATCATTTCAAAATTCAAAACATATATGCCCCTTTTTAGTGATTCAAATTTAAAAATTGGATCAACGTTGGTTGTTTCTTTTATAAAGTGTGACACAACTTTGTGCTTTTACCCCATACCTACCCAATACCTATCAGTGTTGTCTTTGTTAGTGTAATTAATATTTAATTACACTTGCATAACTTTACTTAGGTAATATTTTAATTCCTAGGTTAATTATTCTCATCCTTATCTTGTTGAGCTATCTTGTTGCTCAAGATAAGATTAGGGTTATGCATCTTTACTTTTATAAAGAAAATCATTATCATGTAATTATGAATTCCTGAATAATATCATTTTGCACATCTTCATGCAATCTCTCTTCTTTTTTGTTTTTCTCTTTGTGGAAGGTTATTTTTTGGTTTGCATTTCAAATCTTGGTTTATGGGTTGTTCCAGTTTGTGATTTTTCTAGTGTTCTGTGGCATCGGGTCTATTGTCGCATTATTATGATTTCATTTTTGGTTTCTTGTAGACAAAAGTATCTTTCCTTGCTTGTCGGATTGCGGTTCCAGTGTTACTCCACAGTGTTCTTCCAGTGCTTCTTTACAACAGTCATCTCATTGTAGGGGGGTTTTGTCCCACTAGGTTTTCCTTCTCTACCTCATTATTGCATTTGTACATGGGTACCTGATCAGGCCTTGTTGTCGGGACCCATTCATGCTTTCTTGCATTCATCTTAACATTTAGGTGCATATTTTTTAGTCGCTCTAAGTTGCACTTATGAGGGGGTGTTAGTGTAATTAATATTTAATTGCACTTGCATAACTTTACTTAGGTAATATTTTAATTCCTAGGTTAATTATTCTCATCCTTATCTTGTTGAGCTATCTTGTTACTCAAGATAAGATTTGGGTTATGCATCTTTGCTTTATAAAGAAAATCATTATCATGTAATTATGAATTCCTGAATAATATCAATTTGCACATTTTCATGCAATCTCTCTACTTTTTTGTTTTTCTCTTTGTGGAAGGTTATTTTCTAGTTTGCATTTCAGATCTTGGTTTCTAACAGTCTTATATATGATCAAATTGTGTCTTATGAAAATTATCTGTGTATTATTTTTCACTTTTTTTCCCAATGTGTTTGTCTACAACAAACATGTTTGTGGTGAATATACAGTCAACTACACAAGATAGAAGAATTGTGTCCTCTTCATGTCCTGACCTAGCCTTACAATTGTATACACTGAATTGAAGCTATGCCTTCTTCATCTCGAGTATATGTTCTTTCTCTTTCTTTTTTCTCTTTGACATTAGTTGTTTCCTTGTCTTTTGGATGCATTCTTCTCTCTATTTAAGAATTCTGCTATGTATTATTTCTTAATTTTGGGACAACGCATAGTATTGAGATAACCTTCTACATCAAGGTCTCTTTCACTTCCTTGAATCAAATTTTTTTATTTTGTATGTCATGTGTTTTTGTGTATGTGTTACCTGTGTATATGTTTTAACCCTGTGATGTAATGGCTCTATATGTTCTAACCTTGTTGTCTTGTGCATATTTTTCTTGCCTGATGTGTTTATTTTGTAGGTCTTTTGTCTAGGGGCATGCTTCCTTGGTTTGAAGATTTATTTGCTTCCTCTACAGTATCCTTTTGGTACCATGATGGTATTTATGTTTAGTAGTTTTTCTTTAGCATGCATATTCATGTAGATTCACAAGCCTATTAAAGGGGAGCAAAATGTAGTTTGTAAAATTGCAACCCTTGGCAATTTCATCTACACTTTTGTATCCACTTTAGTGTCCACTCCCTTAGTATTTGCACATGATCATTTTAGCCTTTGCACTAGTCTTTTTCCCTCTTAGGATGCTCAGGATCCCTTTTTAGTAGCTACCTTTGTACGTCAACTTTGCGTCAAACCTTGTGCTTTCCTCATTACCATAATTTTTGAACATGATTTGTCTAGACACTAGCACATTGCACGGACATCTACGTCACACTAGCATCCCACGACATTTCAATTTTCAAATGGTTTTTTTTTAATGTCTTACCACTTGTCACCTTTTTTTGGTGGTAACGGCTTGAAATGCCTTGTAATAGATCAAGAACCTTCTTTTCCCTCATATTCTCTCTTTTAGGACACTAGTGCATTACATGGACGTCTACGTGTCGCGCTAGCATCTCACGACATTTCGACATTCAAACGGTTGTTTCTGAGCGTGTTGCAACTTGTCACCTCCTTTCTTAAATTCATTTGTCTCTCTTAATCTTTCTCTCTTGATTCTCTCTTAGACATTCTCTCTTTTCTCTCTTTTCTCTTCCTCTCTTGCTTGCACAACTCTCTACAACTTGTTACAACGATCTCACATTCTCACGACACTCTTTGCTACTCTCTTGGCTCTCACAACTATTTCTCTCTCTTTGACTTCCTCAAGTCTTACAGGTGATATCTCTTTTGTCTTGTGTCTTTGAGCATCTTGAGATTTTTCACATCCCTTATCTATGCATTTTACTATCTATCTGAAACATAAAAGAATAGGGTGTTCTTAATGAGGGTTTCACCAATAACTTACTATAAATAGAAAGGGAAAATGGGGTATCATGCACCTATTTTCCTCTATTTCATTAGAAAAAAGAGATCCCTTGAAGCAAGGTTGACTTTCAACCCTTAGGTGAGTTAACCTTGAAGGAAATCTTGTTGTTTTCCTTATGATCTAGGACAGGGCAGACTTGCTAAAACAACACTTTTGGGAGAAAGACTAAAAATAGAAAATCAATCAAAAAATGCAATGTGAAACATGAAATCAAAAGATTAAACCTTAATCTATCAGAACCAACATCTTTCAGGTAGATCTGAGATGGTTTATTATTTTTGTACCTTTCACCAAAATGCTATTGTAGAGTGTCCTCTCAGATAGATTCACCCTAGGGCGAATAAAAATGAAGAACAAAACCCAAAAACTATTTTTCAAGAATCTAAACCATGTATGAGCAATTTTGTCTACAATATAGCTCACTCCTTAGCTAGAACAATAGTTTGATAAACAAACTAGTTTTAAACTACATATATATAAAGAGGGTAGGCCAACTATCACACTATCTCATATGGTAAGAGCACCTTTCAAAAAAAAAAACTTCAATTGCACATGTCCATGCTAAATCCTAACACTTTATTTGAGCATTCACTTAGGTGTCTAGGCAACAAATCACAAGTGTTTGGTGCTAGTTAAGCCATCCTAATAACCACTCAAATAAGTGTTGAGGAAATCCAACTAAAAATTCTTAATATAATTCATTACCAAATAATTATTCCTTTCTCTTTTTATCAAATTTATACACCTTTGGGTGTCTTATCTTCAATGAATCTTTATATTTTGCATGAAAACCATTTGCATATCTCACTACATGTTACTTCCCAAGATGTTATACGAGTACATAGTATCAAACAAAAAATTCTCAGCAACAAAACCAAAATGTTAAGCATTTTTTCTAATGATAATATTTACACAAATATCCTAGCTAACTCATTGTTGTAGCTCCTACATATTGGCTTCACAATCACATGTCACCCAAAGTATGTAAAGAGTTCATTAAAAAGAGAAAGGAATAATTATTTGGTAATAATTTATATCAAAAAATTTAAGTTGAATTTCCTCAACACTTATTTGAGTGGTTATTTGGATGGATTAACTAGCACCAAAGCATTCACCTATGATTTGTTGCCTAGACACTGTGTGAATGCTCAAATAAAGTGTTAGGATTTAGAATGGGCATGTGCAATTGAAGTAGTTTTTTTTTAAAGGTGTTATTAGCATATGAGATAGTGTGATAGTTGGCCTACCCTCTCTCTCTATATATATGCAGTTTAAAACTAGTATGTTTATCAAACTGTTGTTCTAACTAAGAAGTGAGTTGTATTGTAGACAAAACTACTCTTACATGGTTGGGATTCTTGAAAAATAGATTCTGGGTTTTGTTCTTCATTTTTTCCCCATTCCAGAACATATTGAACTTTTATTTTTTCCAAGGTATGTGAAAGGTATGACTATTTAAATGTTGTCCTTTCAGTTGCAAAATGCAAATTAAAAATTGTGAATTGGCTTATATGGCTTAAGTATGAAAACTTAGAAATTAGGAAGTAAGAGCTTGGGTTCCTAAATTGCTTAGTAATAAGTATATTTAGGGAACATATGGTATGGGTCTCTATAGGGCTCTCTAAAATTGCTTTTTGGGTCCTTTGGTCTTGTGTCCGCACTCCCAGATTCTCTGAATTTAACATTTGCAACTTCGCAAATAAATCCTGTAGGTGATGTTGGCATATGGATTGGGGAGATTGTTTGCATATGGATTCTAGTGTTGTCATTGATGGTAATTGAAGTCATTATCCTGGTCCGTAGATCAAAATTTATTCATACCGACAGGAAAAGTAGAGAACAGTGTTCTACCAGCAGAAAGCTGAAAGAACAGGGTATCCAGTCAATTAGTCAATTTGTATGCTTCACTGGATCATCATTTTGTGTTGTGGATCCCCAGGATAGTTTTTTAAGCATATATGTTACCTTATTAGTAAGTTTTGTGATGTTGCATTAATCGGTGTACGAGCTTGGAGATCCGACAGGATGTTTTTCTGTTTACTTCCTCATTGTGGCAAACCTAGTGAATGTCGCATGTTGGGGATGTATAAAGAGTAATTGATTAATTGTTTCTTGTGTTGGTTATTTTGTTTTGGGTTGTAGCTATAGTCTAGCTGACTTGTGTGGGTGCGCATCAAATATTGCTCATGATTTGAGCTGACATATGAAGAATATTTCATAGTTTGTTGAAACAGACTTAGAGTAATTAAAATTTTGGTAGCGAGTATATCTATAGGATAGATAATTCATTTTGAAGTGTGTGAAGGTGTGTTTGTGTGTGTGCAAAAAGAGCAGAGCATATGTATGTGCAAATATCAGAAGGGTGATTGAGTTATGCACAGTTTCACTTGTGCATTAAGATTTTCTGGAAGTGAGTTAGAGCAAAGCAGAGTGAAGTCCAGAAGGAGTCTAGAGGTCCAAAATCTGATTTATGAGCTTAACCAAAATTGTATTTTGGCATATGCAGATGTTATCCTTTCAGATCAACCTTTTTTTGTAATCACAAACATTTTGTAAGGCAGTGAGCCTTCCTTATTTTGAGTAGTGAGCTCTAGGCAGTGTGTTTGAATGCATGTGCATTCCCTTTTCTTCATACTTTTAACAGAGTATAAATTGTGAATTAATCTCCACAGTTTTTTTCCCCTAACAAGGTTTCCACGTAAAAATATTGTTGTTATGGTGCTATGATTATCTTGTTCATGTGCTTGCATCTTTATTTTTGTTTATGTGTTGTAAATTGTTTATGATCAGAATTAAAGTTTAAATTTTGTTGAACACTAATTCACCCCCCCTCTCAGTGTTCCCTGAGTCTAACAATTGGTATCAGAGAAAGGTTCCTCTGAAGAAGTTTAACAACTTGAGGTGGATCTTGAATTACGATGTACTTTGGTGGTCTTCAACAGTAGCTTATGGTGGCACTTGATGATCTTGATCAATCTAAAGCAAAAGTCATGGAATTAAAAGCAAATTCTTGTGGATGCTGGAAAATTCATTCAATCATTGAAGGATAAAATCAATGAGTCAAGAGAAAAGAGGAAGGAACTTTGTGATCAGCTGAAGCAGAAAGAGAATAAAATCTTGGAAGATGTTCACCTAAATCAGACCCTAAAAGAAATAACTGAAGAATGTGAAAAGCTTTCTAGGAACAATGCTACTCTAAAGATTGAGATGGAATCTATGGAAATTAAGCTAACTAAAGAGATTGAAGAAAGGAAGAAGAATGAGGAGAATCTGGTCCAGTCTTTAAAAGAAAATTTTGAAGAATGCAGCAGAGTAAATAGTGGACTCATTCAACTAGAGATTGAATTGCAATAATCCAGAAATAATGAACAAGAGCTTGAAAGACATAGTTATTCTCAAAGATGAACTCACTACTGCAAATGAATACAAGGAGAAGTTCAAGATCAGTTCTGCTAAGCTTGATGAGCTGACTAAAGGACAAAAGGATGCAAATGATAAGAGAGGTCTTGGCTACGAGAAAGGAGAAAGCTTCGGATTTGAACACAAGGATTCCAGACAAAGAAATTAGATGAACAAAGGAAGAAGGTATCTGGTAATACAACCTAATGCTCAAAATTTTAATGGTTACTACTTTGCTTGCAATAAATTTGGTCATATGGCTTCACAGTGTAGAAGTAAAATAAATTCAAGCAATCCATCATTTCCTGGTCAATGTTTTAGTTGCAAAAAGTTTGGTCATAAGTCAATTGAATGTAGAAGTATGTATTTCAATGTAAGGAATGTTAAATACTACACCTGTGGAAGAATTGGGCATGATGCTAATCAGTGCAGGTCAAAGGGAAATCAATGGAATGAATGGTCTAGAAAAATAAATATTATGTGTTACAATTGCAATAGATTTGGTCACATTGCAAGATTCTGCAGGAATAGAAACATGGATAGAAGAGGTCCGGTATACAGAGGAATAATTTCATAGAAAGATAACAAAGGAAAAGGAAAAGTATCTATGGAAGAGATAAGAGATTAGATGAAGAAAATGTGGGTAAAGAAGAGTGAATTTGATGAAAGAAATAAGCTCGTACTAGAAGCAATCTCTGGTAATTCCTCTAGAAATTTATCTAAGGCCATTGGCCTATGGGGAGTCTTTCAAGAAAAATCTTTTGTCCCCCTGTCTATAGTTGGCACTGAAATGCATGAAATTTTCAGTAGTTGTGCTATCATTCTTCAAATTTTTTCCTGATCATTTGTGTAGGAATTTGAGATCTAGAAGGTTTGTAGGTGAATTCTTCTCTTGCTATCTAAGAGAACATGGTAACTGGAACTCCTAGGGAAAAACATTTAATGCGGAAAAAAGGTTAGGTGCACAAAGTTATAAAAGGGTATTTGGAACCTTCATTTGTCACCTTGCATCGAAGGACAATAGAAGGAGAGCCTCTGCAATAGAATTTTGAAGGATTCAAGTAAATTTGGTGATGATTTCATCAGGTATTTCTGATCGCTTGTTGAATTCCTAATTTTGTGCTCAAAAGAAAAACTTGTTTGGTACGGAAAGAAAAATGAAGCAAATCAAATGAATTGTGAATTTAGATGAATATAGTAGTAGGAAGATCAAAGATGTAAGAAATATGTTTTCGGTTGATGAGTTGAAGTGGCTTGAAGGTGTGAAACATAGGAGTCTGGATATTTGGAATGAGTTTCCTTAATTTGTCAACAAAGAAGTTGTTAGGTTTATCTTGAACAGATTGAATGAGGACACTCTCACTCTAGATAAACCCTATCTCATTTCAAAAGAGGTGATCAGAAATTTAACTAGATTATGCAATGTCAGGGATATTATGAAAAAGAAGTCAATTTGAAACATTGAAGTTGAAACCCTAACCAGAGTAATAGGAGATCAATGGGCTTTGATAATTTCAACAATCAAAGATCCAATAATGAGGTACATTGCACATGGGATTTCATACAAAATTTTCTTCAGAAACAGGGAAGGTGTAACCTCAGCAGGTGCAGTTTACATATCTCATAAAATGATAATGGAGGACGAAGACTTCGACCTGTGCAGTTTGCTAAAAGAACAATTGATGGAGAATGTGCAATTAACAAATGATGCAAATTACCCTTCAGGATTGGTACTTTGGTCATATGTATCATGATGTATTTTTTGAATTGCTTGCCTCAGAATGATAATGTGGTATGGAAGAAAAATGAACCGGTTTGTAAGCAATTTTTTGAACATTCTAATACTCTGGAAAATTGTGAGCAAGAATATGCAAATTTCTTTAGAGAATTGTTGGGAAAGTTTGGAGTAGTTAGCATTTCCATTCCAGTAAAAGCACTTGAAGTTGGATCATCTTCCGGTAAGATGGAGAGGAAGCAGAAAAGGGCTCTAGAGTTTACTAATGACACTCCTCTGGCACACAAGTCTCCTAAACTTGAAGGAAAAGGCACAAAACAGGTAATTGTGGATATACCAGATGAAGATTCTGATGAGTATACTCTAAGAGATGAATTGGAATCAGTTGAACTGGATGTAATAATAGCAGAAGGAAGTGATGAAGAAGGTGCTTTATTCAAAACAAAGATACTGCAGATTGTTCAAGAGGAAGATGGAATGCAGAAGATTGCTGACATATGGTTAGATGGACCCTCATATGAGCAGGACCCTATTGAGAGCACTTTAGGAAGTTACTTTGTACATAACAACATTGGATTGGAAAGTTTGCAGAATGTGCTTCCAAAATAAATGATTGAATGTATCAAGGAGGCTATGGCCTCTAAGCCTCGAGATAGGAAAGAGGAAGAAATCATTCTACATTTGAAGGAGCAATTCAGGCTATTCCTTACCAAATTGAAAAATAAAATGAATGTGTTGAGGCAATGCATTGAATCAACAAATAACATCTATAATTATTGTCTTCATTGGCCTCATGTTGTTGGGAGATACAAGGACAAGTAGGAGCAGATTGAAAGTGAGTTGAACAAAATTGGTCAAGATTATAACATGGTTCAAGACCAGGATGGTGCAATCAAGAAAAGGATTCAGGAGTTGCAGACTGAACATGCAAAAGTTCTCTTTGCCAAAAACACTCTTATGGACACTTTCTGGAAAGTGAAGAATTTAACTGAATGCAGATTGGAGCAGCTAATTGAGGTTCTGAGAAAAGGAGAAAAGTTAGAAGAAGCGTTTAAAATTCTAGAATCCCTCATCCAGATCATCAACCAAACATCAGAAAACAATAGCTTGATCATAATCATTGGGATTGCAGTGGATGCTTGGAATAAATTTCTTTCAGAAATGAAAGATAAGTATACAATCCTTTTCTGACTTGTGCAATAGTTGTAGTTCTTCAAAATTTTGATCCTATTTCTAATTAGAAAATGGAGAGAGAAAGCAGTGAAACTTTGTCATTGATGTCAAAGGGGGAGAAAGTGTTGTGAAAAATTCCTTGACATTTTAAGGGGGCGCAGTGTTTTGAAAGAAAATTGTGTTTTGAAAGTTTTGAAATTTTGGCAGTATATCTCTGATGTTTACACTTAGTCATTTTTCACTAAGTGTTGTCATCAATGCCAAAGCGGGAGATTGAATCCCTCATCCAGATCATCAACCAAACATTAGAAAACAAGAGCTTGATCATAATCATTGGGATTACAGTAGATGCTTGGAAGAAATTTCTTCCGAAAATGAAAGATAAGTATAAAATCATTTTCTGACTTGTGCAGCAGTTGTAGTTCTTCAAAATTTTGATCCTATTTATAATTAGCAAAGGGAGAGAAATCAGTGAAAATTTGTCATTGATGTCAAAGGGGGAGAGAGTGCTGTGAAAAATGCCTTGAAATTTTAAGGGGGAATAGTGTTTTGAAAGTTTTGAAATTTTGGCAGTATATCTCTGGTTTTGACACTTAGTCATTTTTCACTAAGTGTTACCATCAATGTCAAAAGGGGAGATTTTTTGCATATAAATTCTAGTGTTGTCATTGATGGCATTTGAAGTCATTATCTAGGTCCACAGATCATAATTTATTCATATCTGTAGGAAACGTAGAGAACAATGTTCTACCGGCAGAAAGTTGAAAGAGCAGGGTATCCAGTCAATTAGTTGATCTATATGCTTCACTGGATCATCATTTTGTGTTCTGAATCCCCAAGATAGTTTGTTAAGCATATATGTTACATTGGTAAGTTTTGTGATGTTGCATTAATCGGTGTACAAGCTTGGAGATTCGGTGGGATATTTTTATGTTTATTTCCTCATTGTGGCCGACCTAGTGAATGTCACATGTTGCAGATGTATAACGAGTAATTGATTAATTTTTTCTTGTGTTGGTTATTTTGTTTTGGTTCATTGCTATAGTCTAGTTGACTTGTGTGGGTGCACATCAAATATTTCTCATGATTTAAGTCGACATGTGAAGAATATTTCATATTTTTGTGAAGCCGACTTGGAGTAATTGAAATTTTGGTAGCGGGTATATATATGAGATTGGTAATTCATTTTGGTGTGTGAAGGTGTGTTTGTGTGTGTGTGTGCGAAAAGAGTAGATCATATGTATGTGTGAATATCAAAAGGGTGATTGAGTGATTTATGCAAAGTTTCACTTGTGCATTAAGATTTTGTGGAAGCGAGTTAGAGCAAAGCAGAGTGAAGTCCAGAAGGAGTCATTAGGTCCAAAATCTAATTTATGAGCTTAACCAAAACTGTATTTTGGTATATGCAGATGTTATTCTTTCAGCTCAACCTTTTGTTGTAATCACAAACATTTTGTAAGGAAGTGAGCCTTCCTTATTTTGAGCAATGAGCTCTAGGCAGTGTGCCTGAATGCATGTGCATTCCCTTTTCTTCATACTTTTAACAAAGTATAAATTGTGGATTAATCTCCACCATTGTTTTTCCCCTAATAGGGTTTCAACGTAAAAATATTGGTGTTATGGTGCTATGATTATCTTGTTCATGTGCTTGCATTTTATTTCTATTTATGTGTTGTAAATGGTTTATGATTAGAATTAAAGTTTAAATCTTGTTGAACACTTATTCACCCCCCCTCTCAGTGTTCCCCGAGTCAAAAAGGTGAGTTTTCGTGGATTGATGACAACTTTGACAACTTTTCCAATTTTACAATTTGATAGATATTCAATCCTTCTTTAGCCTAAGATCTGTAACACAAACACAAGATGGAAAAAATTTTTATTTTTGGTGAATGGGTATTTGCCTTGGTCAAACCCTGTTTTGGTAATTAAACCTTGAATTGAAACAATGAAACCTAAAAGGAATGATGAATGAACAATTTCTATGTTGCAACTCACAAAACACTTGATTTGAAACCTTTGAAGGACCACAACTTAGTAGATCTTGCATAAAATGGCTTGATTTTTGATGTGATCTTGATTTGATAGCTTGAATCTTGATTTGAAACAATGAAACCTACATATAATGTTCACAACAAAAAAAATGCATGATGCTTGATAACTTTGACATGATGCTTGAGATCTTGAATGCTGCAACAAATGCTGAAGAAATCTTCTCTTGAACACCTTTGACAATAATCTTAGCTCTTGTGAAATTGGAATTATGTTGCTAGCTTGTTCTAGGATTTGAATTTGATAAAAGACCTTGCTTTTATATACAATTTTCTAATTTCCCAAAAATTAAACATTACAAGTCAAAATTTGAATATGAATTTGGGATCATGAAAATACCACCAAAAACATATTTAAATTTTTAATTTGCAACTTAAAAGGGACCCATTCACCCACTGACCTAAATTTTCAAGATTTTTGAATTTTGAAGTGTTAAATTAATTAAATGCATTAATTAAATCATAATTCCCCTTTCAGAAATTGCAATTAATTAGGCTTGTAAATGCAATTTTGAGCCAATTAGAGGCTTAGTTAAGTCCAATTTATTAAGGGACCCAAACATAGTGTGAAAATGTAAAAGAGTACATTTTTCTACACTACATTTAGCCACCACTCTAGTGAGAGAATTGTGCTCAAACTCACACTAAAGTAGACAAACAAACATCAAGAGGGGTCCAAGTGTACGAATGCCAATGGATAGGATGACAAAGATCAAGGAGGTTGTGCAAGCCCCTAGGATCCAAGATCCCATGGCAAACCAACATTTCACAAAGGGACACACATGAAGGTATGATATGCAATAGCAAAAAAAGATACACAAACATACAATGTCAAAATTAATAAGAGAAAAGAAATATGGACTAGAAAATTGTGTTATGCCACATCCATCAAATACACTCACAAAAATGTAAAATCACTTATGAAACACATGGCTCCACAAGCAAGCAAGTTGTGTTATGCTCGGTGGCCATGAAAAATGCGCTTACAAGGGCTAGTGAAATCCGTTGTCCACTAGGTGAGCCCCCAAAAAGTGTCTAATGGGAAGTTGTGCCTCTTTCTAAGCTCCCATTGTACTAACCATACCAAATTTATGCCTCATGATAACTTTGATAAGGTGCCACAAAAAATGGTCACAAGTGTAGGAAGCTATGTTATGTTAGGCAATCATGAAAAAGACTCCATTGACAAGCAAGTTGTGTTATGCTTGGTGGCCTTGATACATGCAAAAGGATATTCAAAGGGGTCTTTCTTAGTTCATGAAAGGTCTCATCTTAGGGAACATCATGTTTAATGTCTCCAAGAGAGGACTAGTCAAGGATAAAAGATTCACAACTTAGGGAATGCAATCCGTAACATCACCACTAAGAGGAATGTCATATGCTCAGAAAGGTCACAATCTTGAAGGACATAAAACCCAATGACACCACCAATAAGACACATCATGTGAAGAAGACCACACTTTGGATAAAAAATTCACTTTCTAGGAGATGTATGTTAGCATCACTAGGAAGTGGTGCAAGGGCACCATGGCAATTTTGCTTAAGTGATGTCATTAGGTGGCTAGGTTTGTATTTTGTGTGTTTGAACACTTGTTTGATGTAATAAGGTCGAATGGAGACCATCTTTGATGCATTTGAGTCATGTAGGATCCTTTAGTGATGTTTTGTAAAAAGTTGTCAAATGGTGTTAAAGTTGCTTTGCAACTTGACAATTTTTGGCTTTGTGGGAATATGAATGGTCACCTATTTGAAAATTAGTTGTAGACCATTGGGATTCAATTTTTAAATTTTTAAAAAGCCTCACAAACTTCGAGGAAACTCTGTTGAAGCATTTTGGAGGACAAGCAATACAAAAACACTCTATTTTCTACATATTTTTTTGTATTTTCCGTAGTTTTTTGGTTTTGTATGGCCTCGTACAGTGGGTTTATGATCTAAAACTCATGTAATTTGTTCAATAAATGAATCCTCTATAATTTGGTTGTGGTGTGGTTGAATTTCATTGAGAAATAAGTTAGTTTGAGGTATTTCTTTCGAGACCGCTTGAAAATCCTAGGCTCAAGGGTTTGAAGACATGAAATGTGAATTGCAGCCCATTCCGTTGTTGAATCTTGGCCAAACTCGGTGGAATGGATGGGCTTAGGATGTTTTTAGATATTTTTTTATTGATTAGAGAAGGGGATGGAGTTGGGGTGGTTATGTCCATGCCCTAGCCTAACATCTTCATGTTTTAGCCTTAGGTAGGTTAGTGAATTGGTAGGACAACAATTTGCTAATGAATTTTGGTGATATAAGTTGAATTTTGGGGCCCTATGTGACATGTGAAGACTAATGGTGTGGAGTTTTGGTGTCTAGATTTTGAATTCCTTAGAGCTATTTTGAAAAAGTGGCCTAATTTGGCCTTGTTTCAATGGAGCAGACCTATTTTGGAGAACTTGGTCCAAAACAACCCATGTCCCAAATGAGATATGTTATAGAAGAGCCTAATGGTGTCTGAAAAGGTGTTGGTTCTATGGTGAAACGACCTTCTATAAAAGATATGTTTGAAGAACTAGGTGGAAACTTAGAAGTTGAAGACAAGGAAGCGTGAGCAATCCACCATTATTGAGGTTTTGAGACTTGAAGAGGTGATTGAATTATGTTGCATTGTGGTGCTTGAGACTATTCCACCCCTACTCTAGATCAGGTGGTATTAGAGCATAGGTTTTGATTGTGAAGTGGGAAAGTGAATGAGAATTGGCATAAGCAAGATGCCGCCAAAGAACAATCCAACGGCCAAGGAAGTCAAAGAATTGAAGGAACAGTATGCAAAGGAGGTGAGGCTCTATAAGGAGTCTCATGAAGCTTCCCTTTCCAGAATAGCAGCCCTAGAGAAGAATCAAAGAAGAGGTATGGTCAGTGGTGACCAAAGTGACAAGGAGGATGAGGGTGAAAGTGAGAACCCTCCAATAGGAGTCCATGATGATGAGGACTTGGACCCTGAAGAAATGAGAATGGTCAAGATGCTAAAGGTTGTCAAGGGGGATAATAATTCAAAGGTTAAAGTTGAAGTGCCTATGTACAGTGGTAAGACGGATAGTGAAGAAATTTTGGCTTGGTTAGATGCTTTGGATAACTTCTTTGAAATTAAAGAAATAGAAGACAATAAGAAAGTGAAATTTGCAAAAACTAAATTGAAGGGCCTTTCCCTAACATGGTGGAACTATGTTCAAGAGGGGAGATTCAAGAATGGAAAGACAAAGATAAATTCATGGGACAAAATGGTAGCAAAAGTGAAGACACAATTTCTACCTGTAGATTATGCAATACAAACCTTTAGAAAGCTACAAAATTTAAAGCAAAAGGAGTTAGATGTGATGGAATATACTGAAGAATTCCATAAGATGAGCATTAGGGTAGGACATACACAAGATGAGGTAGAAAAGGTGTCTAGATATTTAAATGGCCTTAGGTTCAACATCCAAGATGAGATTGGTCTCAATACTCCTAAGACAATTGAGAAGTGTTTTCAACTAGTTGTCAAGGAAGAGGAAAGAATAAAAAGAATACAAGAGCAACAAGGAAGAGGTAGGGGGAAAATTTTAGAGGTAGAGGCAACTTTGGTGCAAGAGGGAAGTCACAAAAGCAACAAGGTGAATCAAGCAACCATCAAGGGTAAAGTGGTGAGTCAAGTGGCAGAGGTAACTTCATACGAAGGAGATTTGGTGGTAGAGGAAGGTTTGGTGGACAAGGGAGAGGATCCAATACCTTCTCAGGCAGATGCTACAATTGCAACCAATTTGGACACCTAGCATGGAATTGCTCGGATAAACAAGCATCAAGTTCCCATAGAGGTGAGCGAAGGAGTCAAATTGTGCATGAAGAGGATAATGAAAGTGTCAATTCACCATCTCAGCATGTTTCCCCTGAGGTAGGTGAGTCATTGATGATGAGAACACTTATTAAGGTGCCTATGGTCAAAGAGCCTCCACAACGGAAATCCTTGTTTAGGACCACATGCAAGTCAACATGAAGAAGATTCCTCACCCCACACCATACAAAGTGTCATGGTTAAACAAAGGTCGACAAGTTTTAGTCAATGAGAAGACATGGGTAGAGTTTAACATTGGGGGGTATAAGGATAAGATTATTTGTGACATCATCCCCATGGATGTTTGTCACTTGATGCTAGGAAGGCCCTAGCAATATGATAGAAAGGAAAAGCATGATGGCCATAAAAATGTTTATGTGATAGATAAAGATGGGACTTCATTCACTTTGACACCCCTACAAGATGAAGAGTTTGATAAACAAGTTGGTTCTAGTGTCATGGTAGTGGGAGAGAAGGATTTTTTGAAAACATTAAAGGATGAAGGAGGTTAGGGAATTTCCTTGGTAATCAGACCTAAAGTCCAAATATGTTTTAGCAGCAAGTAAAGTTGAGGACATACCTAGTGAAGTTCAATCCTTGCTAGACAAATACAAAGAAATTATAGTGGATGAGTTGCCAAGTTCTTTGCCTCCCATGAGCGATGTCAGCAATCATATAGACCTAATCCCTAGTGCCAATTTTCCAAACAAGGCTGCATATAAGATGACCCCTAAACAAAATGAGGAAATAAGGAGACAAGTTCAAGAATTGTTGGATAAAGGCCTAATTAGGGAAAGTTTGAGCCCTTGTGTTGCCACAACAATTTTAGCACCTAAAAATGATGGGGATTGGAGGACGTGTACAAACTCAAGGGAAATAAACAAAATAACCATTAGATATAGGTTTCCAATACCTAGAATGGAGGATTTAATGGACAGTTTGGGAGGTGCATGCTATTTTTCAAAGATAGATTTAAAAAGTGGTTATCATCATATTAGGATAAGGGAAGGAGATGAATGGAAAACTGCATTTAAAACTAATGAAGGTCTGTATGAGTGGATTGTAATGCCCTTTGGACTATCAAATGCTCCGAGTACATTTATGAGGTTAATGAATGAGTTTTTGAAGCCTTTTATTGGAATTTTTTTTGTATATTTAGATGATCTACTTGTGTTTAGCGAAACAAAGTAAGAGCACTTACAACACCTTGACATGGTCTTGCAGAAATTGAATGAGGAGAAGTTGATAAATCTCAAAAAGTGTGAATTTACGAAAGAAGAACTAGTATATCTTGGTTTTGTGATCTCCAAGGGTTCATTGAAGATAGATCCCACCAAAGTAGAGGCAATGCTTAGTTGGACAACTCCAAAGTCAATAGGAGAGGTAAGAAGCTTTCATGGATTCGCAAGTTTCTATATAAAATTCATCAAGAATTTTAGTCACATCTGCTCACCCATTATTGACACAATTAAAGGAGACAAAAGGAAGAAATTTCAATGGACTAATGAGGCATAAAGGAGATTTGAATATCTGAAAGCTAGGGTGGCTCAACAACCTATCCTTGTTTTGCCTGATTTCAACAAGGTTTTCACTATAGAGTGTGTTGCAAGTGGCTTTGCAATTGGCACAATTTTAAGCCAAGAAGGGAGACCGGTGAATTTCTTCAGTGAAACTTTTATTGAAGCGAAGAAAAGGTATTCATCATATGATCTAGAGTTCTATGCAATGGTGCAGGGCCTTAAGAAGTGGAGACACTACCTTTTTCCCAAGGAATTCATAGTGTTCATCGACAACCATGCCTTGCAATTTCTGAACAGTCAAGATAAGTTAGGTCATAGACATATAAAGTGGGTTAAATATTTGCAGAGCTATACCTTCACCAAAAAACACAAAAAAGGCCAAGCCGATAAGGTTGTTGATGCTCTAAGCCAGAGGTCAATGTTGGTGTATGAGATACAACTTCAGAGTGTAGGAATAGATGCATTGAAGGACATGTATAATGAAGATGATGACTTCAAAGAGGTATATTATGGTTGTTCTCAGTTTAAAGATGATTTCATGATGAGTATTCTGAATTTTTTTTACAAGATGGCTTGTTGTTTAAAGGATCTTAGTTATGTATACCAAGGTGCTCTATGAGAACAAATTTGATAAAGGAGAAACATTGTGGGAGTTTAGGACATTTTAGGGTTGATAAAACATTGGATTAGGTAAGAAGGTTCTAATTTTGGCCAAAAATTCAAGTAGATGTTAGAAAATTTGTTGAAATTTGCACAATTTGCCAAAGATCCAAGGGTTCTACTTCTAATGGAGGACTTTATCAGCCCTTACCTATTCCTAACAGGCCATGGGAAATTCTAAGCATGGATTTTGTATTAGATCCGCCAAGGAATCAAATGGGTTATGATAGTGTATTTGTTGTGGTTTATAGTTTTAGTAAAATGGCTCACTTCATTCCATGCAAGTGTACAAATGATGCTTCTCATATTGCAGGGTTATTTTTTAAAGAAATAGTGAGGATTCATGGTCTTCCACTAATGATTGTTTCAGATAGGGATTCAAAGTTTATTGGTCACTTTTGGAGGACACTTTGGAAAAATCTTGGAGCCCATTTGACCTTAAGTACTTCCTATCATCCACAAATGGATGGGAAGACTGAAGTGGTCAATAGATCACTTGGGAACCTTTTGAGATGTCTCACAAAGGAGCATGGGCAACAATGGGACTTAGTTCTTCCTCAAGCTGAATATGCTTACAATGATTCAGTCAATAGAAGCATAGGGAAAATTCCTTTTGAAGTGGTATATGGCCTAAAACCAAGAGGTGTCTATGAACTTAGAGATTTGAAAGGGATGGAGAAGAGAAGTGTTGAGGGGGAAGCATTTGCAGAAGTTATGAGAGAGATCCATCATCAAGTAAAATAAATTTTGAAAAAAAGTATTGAGAAGTACAAGAAGCATGCCGATTTGAAGAGAAGAGATGTACATTTCAAGGTGGGAGACTTGGTCCTTGCACACTTGAAGAAGGAAAGGTTTCCAAAAGGAAAATACACCAAGTTGCTGATAAAGAAAATTGGGCCTTGCAAAGTGGTCCATAAGTTTGGGGCTAATGCTTATGAGATAGAACTCCTTGGAGTTGCTATCTCCCCTATCTTTAATGTTGTTGACCTCTACCCTTTCAAGGGATTTTTGGATGTAGGTATAGGTGTTGATGCTGATGTTGCTAATGATGATAGGGTTAAAGATCTACCACCTACTGAACCATTGAAGCTTGAAGTAATTTTAGACACAAAAGAGGTAAAAAGAACAAGACACAAGGTCTATAATGAGTATCTTGTCAAATGGCAGGGTTTATCTCCTAAAGATGCAACATGGATTTCTGAAGATGATATCAAGAAGCATGGAACATGAGTGTAGGAGCTGATCTCAAGTGGAATATGAGAATTTTTCCTCTTCAGGTGTATGGTGCAGGGGCACCATGGCAATTTTGCTAAAGTGATGTCATTAGGTGGCTAGGTTTGTGTTTTGTGTGTTTGAACACTTGTTTGATGTAATAAGGTCGAATGGAGACCATCTTTGATGCATTTGAGTCATGTAGGGTCCTTTAGTGATGTTTTGTAAAAAGTTGTTAAATGGTGTAAAAGTTGCTTTGCAACTTGACAATTTTTGGCTTTGTGGGAATATGAATGGTCACCTATTTGAAAATTAGTTGTAGACCATTGGGATTCAGTTTATACATGTTTAAAAACCCTCACAAACTTCGATGCAACTCTGTTGAAGCATTTTGGAGGACAAGCAATACAAAAACACTCTATTTTCTACATATTTTATGTATTTTCTATAGTTTTTTGGTTCTATACAACCCCGTACAATGGGTTTATGATCTGAAACTCATGTAATTTGTTCAAGCAATGAATATATGGTGTGGTTGAATTTCATTGAGAAATAAGTTAGTTTGAGGGATTTCTTTGGAGACCACCTGAAAACCATAGGCTCAAGGGTTTGAAGAAAAAAATGTGAATTACAACCCATTCCACCGTTGAATCTTGGCCAAAATCGGTGGAATGGATGGGCTTAGGATGTTTTTAGAGATTTTGTTATTGATTAGAGTAGGGGATGGAGTTTGGGGTGGGTTTTTCCATGCCCTAGCCTAACATCTTCATGTGTTAAGCTTAGGTAGGTTAGTGAATTGGTAGGAAAACATTTTTTTAATGAATTTTGGTGATATAAGTTGCATTTTAGGACCCTATGTGACATGTGAAGACTACTGGTGTGGAGTTTTTATGTTTGGAGTTTGAATTCCTTAGAGGTGCTTTGGGAAAGTGACCTAATTTGGCCTTATTTCAGTGGAGCAGACCTATTTTGGAGTACTTGGTCCAAAAAAACCCATATCCCAAATGAGATATGTTACAAAAGAGCCTAATGGGTGTTTGAAAAGGTTTTTTTTATGTGGTGAAATGACCTTCTCTAAAAGATATGTTTGAAGAACTAGTTTTGGAGACCTATAAGTTGAAAACAAGTGTGAGCAATCCACCATTATTGAGGTTTTGATACTTGAATAGGTGATTGAATTGTGTTGAATTGTGGTGCTTGAGACTATTCCACCCCTACTCTGCATTAGGAAGGGAATATGAAAAAAATGAACGAGGGACAATATTCCCCCCACTTAAAATGTCAACATACTTGCTATGTTGGTATTTTAGGTAGAAAGAGAGGAAGAGGTGATCCTTGAAAAGAATGCACACCTTGAAAATATAGTTATCATTACCCCCCAATTATACAGACAAATATAACCAACAAGAACTATCATGTTTTTGCCAAGAGAAATATGGTTGCACCTAAAATTGTACCACCATGAATGGCAATGAGCAAGACACATAAGGCTACTAAAGCCACATAGTGATGAGAAACATGATAGGATGAAAACCAGTATCAATTAGAGGAACTAGGTGCATCAACACAAGGAAGAGAACCACAATCATTAAGATGTTGAATTTTATCACTCAAAGCCTTACATTCATTAGTAGAATGACCATGTACTCGATGATATGCATAAAATGAACTCTTGTTATAAAATTTCTTTCGCATTTTTCAAAGAAGAGTAATTAGGCGGGCTTTGAGAAGCCTCGATAAGAGTCTTTTGATTAATAGTATGGGACATTTATTTATCATCACAAGATTTCATCCACATAGTAGATGATAAGGCATTAGATGAAGATGGACATAAAGGTTGGAAACCTAGAACTTTCATGGAAAAGTATGGTACATAGACTTCACTTGATCTCTATCATTTTGCTCCATGTTTTCATTGTATCCATGTTTAGAAAGGAGTTTGTATTCAATACCATAACATGCTTCCAACTCATATGAAGAGATTTTCTGCCTTTGAGAAGGGTTGGTTGGTGCAGGAGCAACTATTTGATTTCTTGCCTCCATGAGGCCATTTATAAATTGTTGCTCTATTTTGTGTATTGGATCGTATAATAAGGTTTATCAAACAATTTTATAGGTGTTTGAGTCTTAGGAAGTCATATTTTAAGTCATTTTTCAAATAATATTTAAAGTTGTTCCATATTGTAAAAATTGTAAACGTTATTCAAGAAAGTTGTCAAGCAACTTGTCAAAAAGTGTTATGAAGGTGTTTTGTTAACAAACTAATCAAAAAGTAGTTGAAAATGGTTTGTTTTTGTTGGAAATTTATAAATACACCATCAAAAACTCGAATTGAGGGTTGAAGACATTATTTTTGAAGTTTGATGAAAGGCAACCTCAAGTTTTGTGTGCATTTTCTAATTTTTACATTGTTTCCAAGCTGAAGTTGTGCTTTGTATGTACTAGTATGGACTCAAATAATA
The DNA here is from genome assembly GCA_007258455.2 of Sequoia sempervirens. Classification (NCBI taxonomy): domain Eukaryota; kingdom Viridiplantae; phylum Streptophyta; class Pinopsida; order Cupressales; family Cupressaceae; genus Sequoia; species Sequoia sempervirens. The sequence continues at coordinate 901,826,916 of VDFB02281492.1, forward strand.
AAGTATCATATATGGATGGAAATGTCACTATTTCTAGTTTCCAATTATTTTTGTCCCATTTAATTTTATTCAGTTTTGTGGAAGATATGACTATTTTGGTGAGACTACCTATTCTAACAATATTGTGCAGAATTTATAGTGTGAAAAATGTGATAGTATAGATTGTAAAGTCTATATTTTGGATCTGAAAAATTATATTTAATTCCATGTGAATCTACTTTCATTTTCTTCAAGTCTCATCAAATTTCATTAAGATTTGAATAAGTTAGGATCATTTTTGTGAGGGCAGGTCTAAACCCTACCTAGGGTTTGCAGTTTTGGGAAAAATGGAATAACTTTCATTTCCACTGTTGGATCTTCATAAAAAATTGGAGGAAAAGTCTATAACTATGTTTTATTCAATCTCACTAGAGAGATTTTCTTCGTTATTTATTTTGTGGAAGTTATTAATGACTGTTCATTGCATTAAATTGTGGGTTGTCATGGCTATGCTTCCAATGTGATATAGAATTCCTAATAGCATGTGTTATAAAAAGATTGCTTTGAATTATTGTTGAAGGTTTGTGAGATATTTTGTTGAATCCTCCTATCTTTGGATCAATTTTGTATCAGATCCCAGTAAGGTTTGGGTAGAGGAATTTTTGTTTTGGTGTTTGTGGTTGTGTGTTGTGTAGGTTGAGGAAGGAACTTGATTTCCTAGGTGTGGAAAAGTGAAGTGGAAGCAAGGAGAGACTTGCTTGCAAAGATGGATTTTTAGAGAAGATGTTGGTAGGCGAGGATTCACGAAGGAAGAATAAAAGAGAGGAAAAATAGTTGAGAAAGATGGAGAGAAAGAACGCAAGACAAATAGAGTTTGAGAAAGCCTTGGAAGAAATGAGCAAAAGGTTGGAAAGATTAGCCAAGGAAAACCAACTTCTTAAGGAATCACTAAGGAGTTGGAATATACCAATTTCAAAGAGGTTAATATGGCCTCTAAAGAAGATTATGAAGAAGCAAAGAAAATAGAAGAAGGCAGCAAATGAGGTAGAGGTAAAGTTTGAATCTATTGTTCAAGTTGAGCAAGGTAATTTACAAGCTGAGATGCATGATATTCCGATTATGTTTGAAGATGAACAAAATTATTTGTTGGCTAATGAACATGTTGATGTTGAGATTAATGATATGGTTGTTGTTGGTACTCAAGTAGTTGATGAAAAAGTTGAGAAGGTTGTTGATGTTACTGATAACCTTGGCATTGATACTCAAGTTGATGATGATAAAGTTGTTGATAACATTGATGTTGATATTCATGATCAAGTTGTTGTTGATAATAAGGTTGTTAATAAATATGTTATAGATTTGTTTGCTAATGAGGTATATGAAGGTTTGAAATATTATGATTCAGGTTATGGCTATGGTGAACATGTTTCTATATGGTACTCTAATGATGAGAATGAAGATATAGATGATGCTACTGAGGTTTATACACAAGAAATGGATTTTTGGAGCCTAGAAGTTGAGAAGATGATGGAGAAGAGATGGTATAAGAAGAAGAGGAAGAAGGGCCCAGGGATACTTGTCAAGATGAAGGAAAAAGTTCAAAGGAACTGGAGAATCAAGAAGACAATTCAAAGGGGCTTGAATTCTTTTTTCCCTTGGGAGTTTGGTGCAAGAGCACCTGTTTGATTTTTTGTCTCCATGAGGCCATTTCTAAATTGTTTCTCTATTTTGTGTATTGGGTCTTATAATAAGGTTTATCACACCATTTTAGAGGTGTTGAGTCTTAGGAATTCATATTTTAAGTCATTTCTCAAATAATGTTTCAAGTTGTTCCATATTGTAAAAATTGTAAAAGTTGTTCAAGAAAGTTGTCAAGCAACTTGTCAAAAAGTGTCACTAAGGTGTTTTGTCAACAAACTAATCAAAAAGTAGTTGAAAATGGTTGGTTTTGGTTGTAAATTTATAAATACACCCTCAAAAACTATAATTGGGGGTTGGAGACATTATTTTTGAAGTTTGATGAATGACAACCTCAAGTTTTGTTTGCATTTTCTGATTTTTACATTGTTTCCAGGCTGAAGTTGTCATTTGTACGACTTGGTATGGACTGAAATAATAAAGTATCATATATGTATGGAAATATCTCTATTTCTAGTTTCCAATTATTTTTGTCTCATTTAATTTTATTGAGTTTTGTGGAAGATATGACTATTTTGGTGAGACTTCCTATTCTAACAATATTGTGTAGAATTTACAGTTTGAAAAATGTGATAGTACAGATTGTCAAGTCTATATTTTGGATCTGAAACCAATTATATTTGTTTTTATGTGAATCTACTTTCATTTGCTTCAAGTCTAATCAAATTTCATTAAGATTTGAATAAGTTATGACTATTTTTGTGAGGGAAGGTTTGAACCCTACCTAAGGTTTGCAGTTTTGGGAAAAATGCAATAACTTTCATTTTCGCTGTTGGATCTTCATAAAAATTGGAGGAAATGTCTATAACTATGTTTTATTCAATCTCACTAGCGAGATTGGATTCATTATTTGTTTTGTGGAATTTATTAATGACTGTTTGTTGCATTAAATTGTGGGCTGCCATGGCTATGTTTCCAATGTGATATAGAATGCCTAATAGAATGTGTTAGACAATGATTTATTTGAATTATTGTTGAATTTTTGTGAGATATGTTGTTGAATCCTCCTAGATCTGCATCATTGGATTCTTCATGAGCACACAAATACTTGCTAAGTTTTGTAAAGTTATGTATCTTTCTCTCATGAGGGATGGGAGTTGAAGAGCCCCCATCACCACCATGGGGTGATGTGGTTGATGTAGAACCAAGTTCAGCAAATGAAACACAAGGTTGTTTTGGTTTAGATTCTAATATTTTTTACTCTCCCATAAAGGAGGGTGTAAAATCTAATGAACCCCAATCCTCCCTAAAACATGTGCTTGAAGATGAATCGTTTATATATGACTCTTTGAACGTTGAGGGTGAGATTTGGACTCTTCTTTGAAACAAGGTGTAAAATATTACGCCCCCAATCGTCACCTAAGGGTTTTTTTGTAGATGAAATAAAATTAGGATTACCATAAACTTGTATAGGTTCTACCTTTGAGGTTGGAATCAAAGTATTAGGAGATTTGGAAGTGTTATGATCATGTCGAACTTGTGAATTATATCTTGGTTCATCTGCTTCAACCCTGTATATCATGTTGTTGTATTCAAATTTCATCTCATGGTGAAGAGTAGATGGGACTCCTTTCATATCATGAATCCATGATCTCCCTAGGAGGTTGTATGAAAGAGGTCTTGGCATTATATGGATAGGGGTAGGAAAAACTACAAGTTCGACCTTAATGGGTAATGTGATCATTCCTAATGGTTGCCTATTAACATTGTCAAAGCCATGAATATTAACATCATTGAGTTGAATAAGCTTCTTGTCCACACCAATTTTATCTAGGAGATCAATGCTATAAACATTAAGACCTGCTCCATTGTCTATGAGGGTGCACCTAACTATAGTTTCATTAATGATCACCTTTATCATTAAGGCATCATGTTTATTTTGGATCTCAAGTGAGGTTAATTCTTGTTGAGGGAATGTGATATCTGAATTTGTCACTTGCATACAATCAAATGTGGTTTCTACATCATTCAATTTCATAGAAAATTGGATATCATTCTTCTGCAAAACTTCTTGGAGCATCCTATTGTATGTAGGTGATGTTTGAACCAAATCCCAAAGGGAGATGTTTATTAGAGTATGATGAAGTTTCTCAACAAGATCATTCTCTTTACCACTATACTAAGGAATGTTATATGTGTGATAAGTTGGTTGTGACAGGTTTATTAGGGATTTTCCTTACAAAATTCAAGATTTTTCTTGGAGGTAATTTACGAGGTCCTATTATGGGAGGTGAATTAGGAGGATTACTAATTAAAGGAGATCCAATTTGTGCATTCATAACCTCAATTGAGTTACCTAGATGGCCTTCTAGTGAGGAGGGTCTAATGTGAACTTAACATCCTCATCTATGTCATCCATATTACTATTTGTTGAGAGAAATATAGTATTGGAAGAGGGAAAAATAAGGTTCTCATGATGCTCAATAGTTGGGTACTCTAACACCAAGATACCTTCATCACAAGTAGGAGAGGTATCGGGAGAAGAACTAGGATTGCCATGATTGTCTATGATGGCATCGTCTTGCACCAAAGCTTTAGTGGATGATCTAGGTGAGATGAATTCCTCAAGGGCTTCACCTAACATGTCAAAGTCATCACAACTAAAGGGTTTGAATGATATGCTTTCTCCAAGGTTTACCATTTGGTTTTTATTTTTTGTTTTGATGTTTTTAGGGTAGTTTATGGTTTCTAATGTTTGAAATTTGAAAACTAATTTATCTAATGTAATGCAATGATGAAATAAACAACCATAGATCTACAATAATCTAATACTAAAACTTAAAGTAAATTTTTCATTTTTTATTCAAATTTGCACTAAAAGAACCACTTTCTTTAATATTTAAATTAGACAGTTCTATATTTTCAAATTGTAGATGTAACAGTAGAATCAAAATGTAGAAGCAGACCTAGAAATATACATAAAAATTTGATCAACCACCTGTACAGGGACATATTCTCCCTAGGGAAAATGAGTCCTAGCATGGGGATTTGAAAAATTCAAATTTGAGTCTGAATCCTACAACTTGGGTTTCATGTTTCCGGTGGAAAACTATACTTTTAGTGACTGATTTTTCCAAAATTGAATGTTTAAATGCAAGTTTTTTGAATGACAAATGATGAAAAAAAAATATGACACTTTTTGAAATACAATTTTGACTCAATTTTTTGAATTTGAATGAGTGAACATACACTAACATGCAAATACTATGTAAAATTAATGCAAATTTTTAAATTTTTCAAATTTTAAAGGATGCAAAATGCAAACATAAAACCCTGAATGAGATGTAAACTAATGTAAGTTAACAACCCTAAATGAGATGAAAAATAATGCAATGCAATGTAAATTAATGCAAATCCTAGATCTAGGGTTTGAATGGACTCCAAATCAGAATTCTTTTGATGTACAATGTCAGGTTCACCAAAATGAAACATAGAAAAATATGGTGCTTTCTTAATGAGGGGTTCACCAATAACTTACTATAAATAGAAAGGAAAAATGGGGTATCATGCACCTCTTTTCCTCTATTTCATTATGAAAAAGAGATCCCTTGAGCCAAGGTTGACTTTCAACCCTTAGGTGAGTCAATCTTGAAGGAAATCTTGTTGTTTTCCTTATGATCTAGGATGGGGTAGACTTGCTAAAACAACAATTTTGGGAGAAAGACTAAAAATAGCAAATCAATCCAAAAATGCAATGTGAAACATGAAATCAAAAGATTAAACCTTAATCTATCAGAAACAACTTTCAAGAAAATATGAGATGATTTTTTTATTTTTGCACCTTTCACCATTTAAATTTTTTTGCAGAGTGTCCTCTGGGACAGATTCGCCCTAGGGCGAATGGGTCTTTGTAGGGCTCTCTGAAATTTCTTTCTAGGTCCTTTGGTCCTGTGTTTACACTCCTGAATTCTCTGGATTTCATAGTTGAAACTTCGGAAATAAATCCTATAGGGGACTTTCTGTGGATTGATGACAACTTTTCCAATTTTGCACTTTGATAGATCTTCAATCCTTCTTCAACCTAAGATTTGCAACATAGACGCAAGAGGAAAAAATTATTTATTTTTGGTGAATGGGGGTTTTCCTTGGTCAAACCCTGTTTTGGTAATTAAACCTTGAATTGAAACAATGAAACATGAAAGGGATTATGAATAAACAATTTCTATGTTGCAACTCACCAAACCCTTGATTTGAAACCTTTGAAGGACTGCAACTTAGTAGATCTTGGATGAAATGGCTTGATTGTTGATGTGATCTTGATTTGATAGCTTGAACCTTGATTTGAAACTGGAAACTGGAAACCTACATCACAATGTTAGCTCAAAAAACATGCATGCTGCTTGATAACTTTGACATGATGCTCGAGATCTTGAATGCTATAACAAATGTTGAAGAAATATGCTCTTGAACACCTTTGACAATAATATTAGCTCTTGTGAAATTGGAATTATGTTGCTAGCTTGTTCTAGGATTTGAATTGATAAGACTTTGCTTTTATAGACAATTTTCTAAATTCTCAAAAATTAAACATTACAAGCCGACATTTGAATATGAATTTGGGATCATGAAAATACAACCAAAAAACATATTTAAATTTTGAATTGCAACTTAAAGGGGACCCAATCACCCAAGGGTGAATGGGTCCTGACCTAAATTATCAATATTTTTGAATTTTGGGGTGTTCAATTAATTAAATCATATTCCCCTTTCAAAAATTGCAATTAATTAGGCTTGTAAATGCAATTTTAGGACAATTAGAGGCTTAGTTAAGTCCAATTTATTAAGGGACCCAAACATATCGTGAAAATGTAAAAGAGTACATTTTTTTACTCTACACTATCTATCTAGTTGTTCGTGGAGGTGGAAACACCAAAACAAGGGTTTGACTGAGGCAACCCCTAAACAACCTCAACATTTTTCCTTGTCCATCTTGTGCACAAGTTGTTCATGAGGAGTTTGCTAGAGGTTTCACGAGCATAGGACATCTTGTAATTTTATCCCTTGCTCTCCTTGTCATTTATTTGTATTCTAGCTTCCTATCAAGTTAATAGATTAAACAAACCTCAGATGTTAAATAGTTAAGTAGATTCTTTGAGTTATTTCTAAGGGTTTGAGTTCTCTATCCATACAAGACGCTAGCATGACCCTAGGACTACAACATTCCACACTTACGTCTTTCTCTCGCATCATCGTCCTTTGGATGAGAGTTTCTCCCTCTATCTCAAAAATCTCTGCAATCTTCTCTTTCAGTCCCCAAAGTTGTCTGTTTGTTATCGCTCCTAGAACTTTGCTTTTAATACATTTTACAATCTCTTTCATCTTGTTCCTTTCAGTTGTTGGAAGAATAAGGAGTTTGTCATTGCTGTATTTTTTGGCAACATGAGCATGTGGGATGAGCACAAGTGAGACAATTATGCATTGCAATGTTTTCATTGATGTCAACATTGTATCCTAGTATGAAGATCATTGTGCAGATCAGTTCAGATGGATTGAGTATGTTTGAGGATGATAGTGAAAGAAAATTTTGCAAGAAGGTTTGATCCAGTGAAGGCAATAATTGTGGAAATTGACTAAGTTTCAATTTAGGTGTTTCTGTGTACAGGGGATCCGATATTCGGGTCTGCATTGGTCTACTAATGAAGATTGTACTCTACACTTCTAACATAATTTTTTTGGTTGCTAGAGGAACCTAATTCTAGAGTTTCATCTTGTTTTAGTTTCTAGTTTTGAAGTTATGAGTGATAGAAGTTTGGCTTGGCAGTATTAGGTGTTTTCCAGTTTAGTGCATGTGTTTTGGTGAATCTGTACTTCACGAAATGGAATTTTCCTTTGTGATTTTGTGGAGATGTTGATAGGTGTTAGTAGATTGTATATTCCGGTTGGCGTAGATTTTGGAGGTTCACGTGTCCAAGCGTGGGTGTAAAGTTGGCAATTTTTGTAATTAGGTCATTATCGATGTTGACCTAATAAGTTGGGTATGTTGTAGAGGATGAACATGTGTTGATCCATTATGTGAGTGTTATTTTAGGTCCATTCCTACCTATTTTAAATTTTTATGGGTTTTGAATCTTGGCACAAAGTGTGTATGTATGGATCTTAAGTTGACAAGTTACATTTTGTCTATTACATCTAATTAGGCTAGTCCCTGATTGATGTTGTAGATGAAGCGAATATATATGAAGGATATTTTTGATGTTTTGTGAAGTGGTGACATGAGATAAGTGTTAGTGGATGTGAATTTTGTGAATATAAAGTGAATGCAGAGCATATCAGAGTAATAATTCAAAATAGTATGAAGTGTGTGAAGTTCGTATATTGAGATTCAATGTAGTTGTACTCCAACATATTGTAGATGCAATTATAACAGTTCAAAACTTGGTTGTGTATCATAATCTCTTCTATCTATTTCTTCTTTCAGTGGATAGTGAGTCCACTTGCAGTGAGCACTTCTGTAATATACTATAACTAGTTATAATATATTGTGAGTTAATCCTCACCATTGTTTTTCCCATTTTGGGTTTTTCATGTAAAAATCAAGGTGTTCAGGTGCTATGTGATGTTGGATGTCTGCATGGTTTCCTTCATTGCTACAAATTGATTGTGTTATGAGTTCAATGGTTAAATGTTTAAATGGTTTAAAAGAATACTTATTCACCCCCATCTCAGTATTTCAGGTGTTCAATAATTGATATTAGAGCTTGGTTCCTTGGAAGGAGCTTAACCACATGGGGAAGATCTTGGAGGTTGAACACATGGTTGTTAGAAGACTACTATTCCTCTAGAAGAGATTCTTTTTGTTGGATCCACAGAAGAAGATTGCATATTTGACATAAATGGAGAACTCATAGTTGCTCTTGAAGATTTGGAAAGAACTGAAGGTGAAAATAGAAATTTGAAAGAAAATGTTAAAGCAGATGAATTCATCAAAAAATTGAGAGAGAAAATCAAGAAATTTAGAGAAAGGAATAAGGAGGTTAGTGAGCAATTGGCAAATGAAACAATTACCGTTTTAAAAGTGCAAGTTAAAGAAAGGAAAAAAATTAAAGAATGTTTGAATGCAATGGTGAAAAACAAATCTAAAGAATGCACAAAGCTTGAACAAGAATTTATGATTTGAGATCAAATCTTTAAAAAGTGAGTCATGAAGACAAATTCAATATGAGCTCTACAAAGCTTGATGAAATTATTACAAATTAGAAAAAATCTAAAGATAAAGGTGGATTATGGTTTGAGATAGGAGAAAGCACAAAGACAAATCAAGCTACAAACTAGTCTGAAAATAAGACTAAAGACCAATAGAACAATGAAAAGAAAATCCAGAATCAAAGGAATGAAGCTAGAGGACCACAAGTCAAGAAACCAAATGCATAAAGGTACCCATATTTTAATGGTTTTTGTTATTCTTGCAATAGATTTGAACATAAGGCTATGGAATGTAGAAACAGAATGAATCAGAATGTTCAATCTTTTCCCAATCAGTGTTTTACATACAAGAGATTTGGTCATAGAGCTAGTAAATGCAGAAGTCAAATGATGAATGGTTATAACAATGGTAGAATGGTTTGATCTTTCAATGGCTATTATTATACATGCAATGGATTTGGGCATAAAGCTAATCAATGCATATCTAAAATGAATAAAAGCAAGGTTGTTCAAAAAAATGTCATATGCTACAATTGTAATAGACCTGGACACATTTCTAAATTTTGCAGAAGCAAAAATGTGAAGAAGAACAATCCGCTAAAGAAGAATGATCTAGTACAAAAAGTTGATTTGATAGAGACAAAGGAGGAAATGAACAAGATTTGGAAAAATAAGGAAGATATAGAGTTTAAGGATGAGTTTGTACCAACATCGAGTGCAGATGTTTCCTTTGGAAACTAAGTTGAGAGCTTTCACTCAAGGGGAGCTTTAATGAAAATATTTCTTCCCCCACTAAAGAAATGTTGTTGCTGCTTCAACACGAGGATATGTGGTGTAGATCGATGCATTTGAACTACTAGAGATCTTGATAGAAAATATCTTAATGTGGAAGATTGTGAAGTGTTTGAAATTGATTGTGTAGATAGTTAGGGTTTTTACTAGCTTTTCAATGAGTATTCAATATGAAATTAGGTCACAAAAAAAGGTTTATAAGTGTACACTTAATCAAATTTTATTTGTAATCAAGTTTTCAAGAGGAGAAGAGCATATGAAGAAGAAGTGTAGTGTGTTTGAAGAGATTGAATAGTGGTGCAAGTGAAAACCTAGCAGAAGAGTGAAATAAAAGGTATTTTACATTTTTTCACTTGCCCTAATTTTTTCTGAAAGTTTTTTGAAACAATTTGAGATGGAAACTCCAAGGGTTATTGAATTCGTTGAAAGACCCCAATCTAACTTCAAGAAACATCTTAGAAAATCCACGAAATTCGATCTAGAAGGTGCTTTCTCAAGGGTTCCTTATGGAATCCTGCACACAGAGGAAATAAGGATATATATATATTCATGGAAAATTAGAAGAATATGATTATTCCAAGATTTGCAATGTGTGGGTGAGTGAGCTCACTGGTGATGGATTTTCATTGAAGCCGAAGTATCAAAATTTGGTTGCAAAGAGACTCGATGTGTGGCAAGGGTTTCCCAAATTTTCCATGGCAATGCTTGGGTAAGGATTGCCTTGAGCCTCAATCATGACAAGTATGGACAGATATGTCTGGGTTGATCACAAAGGAGGTGATTATGGAAGTTACAAGGTTATGTTCAACCAAACCCATTCCAATACTCAAGTCAATAAAGAATGAAGTTATGATGGAACTTACTAGTGTGACATATGAAAAGAGGGAATTGACAATGAAAAACATCAGTAATCCCACTATGAAGTATGCAACAATGATGATTGGATATAAGATCTACTTTTCAAACAAAGAGAACTTTGTAGCTGCAACCGCCATTAATACTACCTATGAAATGGTGGAGAAATGAGTTGACTATGATTTGTGCAAGTCTTGAGACAAGAACTGATGGAGGACCTACATAAAATAAAGGATTTCAGGTATCCTTTTAAATTTGGAACTTTGATTATATGTTTATTATTCTATTTCTTGAAACAACTCCCTAGTACAAAGAGTGAGGAATGGTTGAAAGGAAGAACTGTTGCACACCAGATCAAAAACTTCCCAAGAGGTCTAGGAGATGCTAAGGCACAAAAAGATGCCCTTGTGGCATTCTTTGCAATATTTATAAAGAGGATGCAAGAGAGGGAGAGAATTCCCTGAAAGATGGTGCAAAAGTACAAGAATGATATTACATTCTTGGTTTCTAAAGATGAATGTATCATACAAGTTGTACAACCCATAACTGTATGGATCCCAAAAATGGGATATGAGATCATTGAGGAAGAGATTGTGGGGTTTGCAAACTACATGTTGATAAAACCGAAGGACACCTTTGAAGAGAGGTATGGGACTTATGAAGAGAAATCAATGGAGAGACAATCACAAATAAAGAAAATAGTGGATAAGATTATTAAAAAATTTGCAAAAGTAATGAGCCTCACACCATAACAAGTTGAGGCAACTAATGCTAAGTCTAGTACTCTAGGAAGCTCATCAAGTGTGAGCAGATCTGATAGAGAAGCTACCACTTTTCTAGATTCTTAGAAGTCCTCTAAGACTATGCCTTCATCCAGTGGAACAAAGAGGAAGGAGACAAGCAATCCTACAAAACAAACTAGTGCTCTAATGAAGGAAAAGACCTCTTCGATCAAGCAACAAAAGAGGCCAGAGAAAGAAAAGGTTGATCCAGTAGCATATCAAACTGGTCTGATGAAGAGGAGAGTTAAAGCCAAATCAACTAAAGAGCATTACTTGGGTGTGAACATGGAGGACAAAGAAGAAGGACCTCAATTGGTCCGCAAAAGGAAAGGTGAAGCAAGTATTAAGAAGAAAAAAATTGATATTGTGGATACAGATGAAGAGGAAGAAGAAGAAAAGGAAAAGAAAGCATTTGTTATCCACATGAGAGAGGAGAAGGTATAAGCAAGGAATAAAAGGACATCGAAAGAGAAGAAGAAGCAAAAGAAGAAATCTCCAGTAAGAACCCATAGTCCAATGAAACTTGATGCACTTTTCAATGGTATCATACAAAATGAAACGTTAGAAGAAATTGTTACATTGTATACTGAGAACGATGAGGTGGACAAGGCCACGATAGTTGAAGCCATAGTAAAATATATTATAGTTCTTGAAGTAGATATGAGGAATATACAGAAACAAATACCTCTAGAATTATGGAATGTTTTGATTGAGAGAAGACAAGAAGCAATAGAAGAAGAGGACAAATTGAAGGCCTATACATTGGAGAAGATTAGTGCTCCTGTCTTCGAGGAAAATAAAGCCACATTGGCTACATTGTTCAATAAGGAACTTAGAACAAAACAAATGGTGGCAACCCTTATAGGAAGAGATCAAAATTATCTCAAGAGGCTCTGGAAGGAGCATTTTGGAAAGTAACAGATCTAGCACAAATATTAGGAATGACCCCAAAGAACAAAGAGGAAATACATGTGGAGATGCCTGCTCCAAATGAGAATATTGGAGAAGATGTGCAACTTGATGATGCTCAACATGAGCATGAGATAGAATAGGGGAATGCACAGGATAGTTTTCTTTTGGATGTGGAAGAAACTATAGAAGAAAATGTTGGTGCAGAGGAGAATGCTAAAAAGGATGAAGCTATCAGAGAAGATGTTGCAAAGGAGGATACTTTTACTCCTTCGATAACTGATACACATGTTGAGAATGTACAAGACCAACCAGAGACAGTCATCCCTCTGGATAATACAAAAAAAAAATACTAGTGAAGAAAATACAAGGAAGAATGATGAGCAGAAGAAGGAAGATGCCTCTGATGATGCAGGAGGAAAGACAGGAGTAGAGACACTAGTTAGCACTGGTGAGGAGTTAAAAGAGAAGGTTGTAGAGGAGAGCACAAAGACTACTGGTGCATCTCTCGGCTCCTCCAAAGATTCTCTAAAGAATCTTCTCAACATGTAATTGCATTTGTAGCCTATTGTGTCCATGCAATTGCTACAACTGCCCATGCAATAGGGGAATGTGGACCTAGACAAGATATCATCCCTCCACAAGCTTTAGTTGGGGGATGTCTTCTATACATTTTCCTAAAAGGAGATAATAGAAACTCATCAGAAGAGTGGAGAGCTAGTTAAGGAGGCTATGAAGACACTCCTAGAGGCCATACCTTGTGTAAAAATTGATAATCCATTATCCGGTATGGAGAACCTAAATTTTTTTATTGATTCTTTCAAAGAGTGCCTCCAAATTAAAGGAAATTTTGAAAAGAGAGTTAAACAAGAAAATGGATGAGAAGAGATTGATGGAAACTATAGAGAAGTGTGACCATGCACACAATAAGTTTCAAGATAGTCTCAAAGGTTCACAGGCTTGTTTGGCTAAGGCTAAAGCCTTATTCCAATTTTGTATGAAGTGGAATGGAGCCACAAAGAGCATAAAAGATGAAATAGACTCAATTGAGTCATAGATAGACAAAGCTTCTTGTGCTTATGATCCGACACATGACCTAAATGGAAGCAAAAGGTCAATGGTAGAGGATTTACATGAGCAGTTCTTCCAACTGCAATGGCAAAAAAAAAAGGTCATTTTGCAGTTTGGGAACCTAAGGGACCTAGTGAACTCTAATTTCATTTATTTCCAATTCCCTAGTAAGTGATGAAAAAGCTACAAAGCTTAATCTAGTACCCAAGACTCTAGAAGAAGGGGATGAACTATTGATGGAGCTAGAGACAATGCAAAATGCTTGGCATAGCCAAGAGGATTTGGGAAGAAGGAAAATAGGAGTGGCAATCCCACATTGAGAAGCTTCAAGTTTGAACTTCTTCCGGTTGATGGTATTCATTTTGCTTTATACATTTCAGTTTCTTGTTTCATATTCTTATGTATATATGTGGATGGTATAAGTTAGATATTCAATTCAAAATTTTGTTGGATAACTCTCCTAGGGGGAGTCAGTTTAGTTTTTAGTTTGTATACATGTGTATATTTTTCAGGGGGAGATTCAGTATATGTAAGAAAGACTATTGAATGCTCCCTTTGGCCTTAATGTCAAAGGGGGAGAGTAATTTTAGAGATAATTTTTACATGTTTCCATCAATGACAAAGTGAGATATTGTTGGAAGAATAAGGAGTTTGTCATTGATGCATTTTTTGGCAACATGAGCATGTGGGATGAGCACAAGTGAGACAGTTATGCATTGCAGTGTTGTCATTGATGCATTTTTTGGAAACGTGAGCATGTGGGATGAGTACAAGTGAGATAGTTATGCATTGCAATGTTTTCATTGATTTCAATGTATTGTATACCAATATGAAAACCATTATGCAGATTAGTTTGGATGGCTTGAGTATGTTTGAGGATGATAGTGAAAGACAATTTTGCAAGAAGGTTTGATCCAGTGAAGACTGTTACATACTAGCTAATCTATAGTTTAGGAATGGTAACTAACTACCAGATTCAACTAAAGTGTAACAAACTAATTTTCCTTACGCGAGTTTCCATTGCAACAATGAACAAGAAAGATAAACAATCTGAACATTAACTACTCTAACATTCATTAACTAACTTATAGTTTTTGAATTTCAGCTAAAAAGGAACAAATAACAATTTATATAACTGAAAACCATAGTGGTTATGAACTAACTTTTCCATTAATTACGAAATGATAGAGCATTTTTTGATCATCAAAGCTTGCGCTTCTCCGACAGTCTTATGGGAAATTCAATGAGTGAGGGACAAATTGCATCTTACTGAATACCTCTGAGTTTTTTATAGAAATATGACTCTTCTTTTGGGGTTTTGAGATAAGGGAGAAAGTAAATGTAAATATAAAACATAAAAGGTGATGTGCCAAAGCTTTTACAACATTTCAAACCCAAGTTATTCCTATCATTGATATAAAGGACACAGAATGCCACAACCCCTCATTGTTGGAAAGAGAACAAACAACAAAGGCTAACTTCAAGCACAATGCAGACTTTCAGATCTTTTCGTAGGTAGTGTTCATTGAGGTCTGATCAAACATAAAGATTCCTTAGAGTAAAAGAACAGTATTCTAGAATTTACAAGAACTTGGTCTCCTAATACAACATAGCATAACAAAATAACAACTTTAAGGAAAACATAAAAGTCCAATGACATAGTCCAATTCTCCTAAGCTACTATTCAATCACACAAGCATAAAGCATAGAAATCCACTATTTAAACTACCAGAATATAGCTTGCAAGACACAGTGTTTCATTCAAAATGACACTATAAAGAAAGAAAGCTTGAAAAAGGTCATACATGCACAATCTCAATAAATTCCCCTCAATAGTTTGTGCTTTAATTAGAACTGACCTCTAAAACAAAGGTCAAATGCCAATCCGACAATAGTTTAAACCATAATGGATATAATATGCCAGAATAAAGTAGTTCTATAACTTGCTTCTGAAAACAGTTCTTAAATTTTTTAAGAAAACTAAAAAGAAACACTTATTTTGACAAAGAAAACAATTCCTCTTGAAAAATCATCATGCATCTATGTCATCGCCCTCCTTATATAGACGACAAAGAAAGAAACACCGCCTCAGTTTAGATTAATTTCTACATGGTGTTGATAGTTGATAGCACATAATCCGATCATAGACCTTTGGTTAGGCCGTAGAAGATCTTTGCATTAACTCTTTAGCTGTTGCATTAATACCCTCTAGATATTTTAACAAAGATAAAAAACCAAATGTGATCATATAATAGGAATAACAGCTTGGAAAAGGACCCAATTGATCAATCACATTAGTGCGAGGAACCGTCTCAAAACTTCCATCCCAAAAATTGAGAAAAGAAAAGAAAAAGGCCAGCCATCTCAGACAAACTCTTCAATAGATATCTTTATAGGTGATGCAAATAACCCGCGACAAGGAAATGACGTGTTAGCAGGGTGGAAACTCCTGAGCTCGCAAATATACCTCCCAAGAAAATTTCTAACAAGAAAACATGTGTCCCGAACCTTCTCCCAAAAGGAAGATGAAAAGATAAAAGCTACACAACCACCACGTGGCGTATTGTGCACCTTTTTTGATAATTTTATTTGAGTGTGGGTGCACTTGACACCAGAGACATTTATGCAAACCAAAATAAAATGACTGAGGCAAAAAAAACCTTTACAGTTCTAGCAACTCATGGGGGTCTTCGCTTCTACGGAGATTCAAACCTAGGCCTATGGTTGTTCTTGGAGTTTGATGAAAGTGACACATTGAGCCTCCCAATCTGCATTAGTTGGTAGAACAAGGTTCTAGATTTGTTTGTATGTTTGTTTGAGATCAAAAATCTCCTTGAAAGAGATGATGCCTCATCTGGAAGAAATTGCACCCAAGTGTTAATAGAGTCATGAAAGAGAATAGATTTTGCACTCAACATCATCCACCATGGGTATAACACTCAAGCTTGGAAGTTTAGTGACGGTTTGGATCTTGTGTTGGATTGCCTCATTGATTTGCTCTATCGCCGGCACGTCTTCATCTGGGGAGAGAAGAGGAGGCAACCCAAAACCAACCAGGATGACGAAGTCCTTTTTGATCTCGGTGACCCTTTTATTCAACATCATCTGGTGATCCTTACATTTTACCGCAACCATGTGGCAGTTGATGATCTCATTGGCTTTGATGGAGGCGACCCGCTGATCAAGAATTCCTCCTCTTTTAAGAACCGGATTGGTGGTGATACTCAATTTGGATATAAAACTTTGGGAATCTGCCACCAAAGGTGAACATGTTTGTATGAAGTGGTCAGCCATCAGATCGACCTTGGCATTCAGTTCCCACATGTCCCTTAAAAATTGTAAGGTGGGTCCCAGCACAAACATGCCATTCTCTATTTTCTCCCAATGCATAGCTACCAACCTTTTCATTAGAGGGAGGGATCTAGATCCTCTTGCAGCAAATAACTTAGTTAAAACGAGCCTCTCTTAATCTAGTGTTTTCTTCTATGTGACCCTTCTCTTGAAGAGTGTTTTCCAACTCAAAGCTTAGTCTTCTGACTTCTTGTCTTGACTCTTCTGCCTCAGTCTGGATTCTCTGAAGATCATCAATATTTTAGGATCTGGCATCACTTAACTCTTTCTTTAAATTTTCATTTTCAGCATGAAGCTAAACTTGCTCATTATGGGCATCTGCAAGTAATTTGGACATGTCTCCTTGTTGGCCTTGAATTTGTTTTACCTGGTTCATTTCAACATCCTTGGCTTGGACTGCATTCTGCTATCTGCTCACTTTCCCTTTCATATTTTTCAACTCAACTTCATGCTTCCTTAATTTCCTGTCCAGTCGTACATAATCAGCATACACCACCTTTTGTTTGCCTTTGGCTCGGACCATTTTATCGCACGGGTAGGTTTGACTCAAATCTAGGCTGACAGCATGAATGTCATAGTCTTCCATCTTTCTTTTTCCTCTGAGATTGGAAACAAACAACCTCATAGTGGTGATGGGAGTTCCTCTCTTCATTAAAACAAGCTTCAATCCTCCTGGTGGCGGGCCTTTTGCCACTCTTTGATAATATTTTTAGCTTCCTGGTCTTTTAGGCCTTTTTGGTGGTGTCAAAATGACCTTGAAGAGTCTAAGTGACATCGACACTTTGAGCCACAATGGGAGCACCAAGGGGTAGTCCAAAAAGGGTGATGGTAGGGGAGACTTTAGATGTGTGAGCATGGGGGGACGCAAAAGGCAACATGATCATAGAAAAAGGAAGAACACCAAAAGGCACAGGGGAAGAAAAAATAGGGGCAGATGTGGAAAAAGGTTGATGGAGAGGTGCTTTCCCGAAAGTAGATGGGCTAGGAGTAATGGGAAAAAATTTATTTTTAGCAATTCCAATGGGGGCCTTCGACAAAGCAACTAATGACACAACAAAAATCGAGACGGATGACGCTCCTTTGGCACGCAAAATTTTTTCAAACAGTTTGTTTACAATAACAGGTTGGGAGTGTACCAAAGACATAGAAAAAGGAAGAAGAGGGGGAGCAAAACTTATGTGAGTCATAGTTGATGAAACATTCCGCAAGGTGAATTCCACCTCCTCTTCCTGACAGACCAGTATATCAGGTGCACCTAGGGCTTGTATCCTTCTCTTCTTTGCATGATTAGAGCCAACATGTTCTGATCTCCTTCCGCCAGAGTCCTCCAACATTTGGAAATTGGCGGTCGCTAAGGATCCTCTTGGGGATCATCAGGTCTCTTTTCCTTTGCTTTGGGCTTGGGATGTGGACGGGGCCTGTGGACCCCTGGCCCTGAATCTCTTTGGTTGTCAGGTTCCCGAGGTCTAGGAATTAGGAGTGGAACTTGTTCCTCCTCAACCTCATGCTTGTCTCAGGATTTCTATTGTCGAAATCGACCTCCTTATCATACGCGCCCTTGAACTCTTCATCGAGTTGGAATCTACCGAACAAAGCACCTATATTTCTCATCTCTTGTCAAAACCTCCAGAAGTTTTCCTTCTTTCTTTCTGACCATCCTTTATGCCTTAGCTGGGCACTGAGAGATTTTCTCATTGGGAGATTCCTCTGATATTGTTCTTGTGGCTCATAAAAACTTATCCATTTTCACCGTTCTTCTGGTATGTGGGCCAAGTCGATGTACATCTCCACACTCTCTCGAGTAGGATTTCTCCTCCTTTGGAAATACTCCCTAAACTCATGTCTTAAACTAAAACACCTATCCGGGTTGTAATTCCATTTGTCACAAATGAGGACCAAACCTAGAGCCGCCAAAAGACTCGTGATCTCATCTTCAGCCTTTCACTTGCTTTGTATTACTTAACTCTTTGTAATCATAAGGGGAAGATAAAAAAAAAATCTTTATTCCTCCTAGCACCATAGATCCTGTCAACAGTGGATACTTGTCGACAAGCTTCTAATGCAAAAGTCTGGTCTATTACAAATCTGGGGAGTCAAAAAACCTCCCAGGGGAAACCATGAAACTTGATGAATGTGAAACCTTCGCTGAAGAAGTAATCCACTAGGATAGGTGGATGTTCCATCCATTCTATAACCTCCTAAGAGAAATGGTTGATGGGGCGAGGCAGTAAATCTTGCAGCACTGGTCTCAAAAAATAATCTACAAACTGATAATAATCTCCTATTCTTGAAAACATAGGGGTCGACACAAAAATTGGCTAGATATAGCCTCTCTCATCTATCCTAGACACTGGCACATTCCTCCCTAGCCACTCAAAATTTTGATGTAACAATAAATAAACTAGGAAGAAAGAATACTTGAATTTGGACTCAACACTATAGTTTCTCAACTGCAGCTTCATATTCCCAGCCATCACTTCAACAAAATCGTAGTGCCTCAACACCTTTTCTCTTTTGAGCACAAGGCCTAGGGAAAACTAGAAAGGGTTAGCCTCTTTGTCATTGTCGAGCCCAAAAACCCAAGCCAACATCGAGAACACAGATTGTGTATCCTTCTTAAATTTTCTTTGTGAAAGAGGCCAATGAATCTGTCCTCTTTGTGGCATTTCCTTTGTCTCATCCTCATAAAAACTTTTTTCTTGAACATATCTTCTCCCAGGACATCCATCTATTCATTGAAAAGGTTGGCACCCCAACCTATAGGGATACACAACATATCTCGTATAGCTTTGGCTGAAATGGAGATCTTGAACCCATGGCCCTCAACAGCCTCTGTATTTTTGTTAAACCTGTTTGTGCATGCATCAACCAGCTCTAGACATGGATGTACAATAGGTAACACAAACTATGGTAGGCCATTGTTCCACAGCTGAAATGAAAAATCTTTTGCCGACTCATGCCCTAGCATCCTCTGAAAAGCACCTTCCCTATGATTTTTAGGGTTGGTGGATAACTGAGGGTCATAGACATTGTCAGTTATATCTTGAACCGCCTCCTTCAAGACGTTTTTTTAGGATTGAAGTTTCCTACAACATTCAAATGGGTCATTCTTCTGGAGCTGAGGCATTGACGAATGAGTAGTGCCCAAATATATCGGTGTAACCAGGTCTTCTGTTTGGAACTTTGGCCTGCCTGCTAGAGGTGGATGCTTCCACCATGACTATTCAAGAATGATACATAACCTCTCTGGTTACAACAACTATTTCCCTTTGTTAAAACTTAACTTTCTTTTGAGTGTAATTAATTTTTGGGATTTTGCATGCAGTTATGAGTTTTCTACTATTGATGGCTCATTAAATAATGCCACTAGGGTAATACATGTGGATGGGAGATCTGTATCCCTTGGGAATGTTGAGAAAGTCGTGAAAATGGGATTAGTACATTCCTTCCACTACCTCTTATTTCTTTTAATTCATTGCATTGAAAAGTGTGCTTTTCATCATATGGAGTGTGTCGAGATGAAACAAGGTACTTTTGAAAAGATTTCTTTATTAATTTATTAGAGCCTTAGTGTGTTAATCCATGTCTTTTCCCATTAGTGAACTAGTTGGCACTAATTATGGCAAAGGACATATGTCAACCATCAACGTATGAGGGAATTTACTCCCCAACCCCCAAATTTATTTCTCAAGGTATTCTGTTAGATCCTCCATATGATTTGTCCACCCTATTTTGTTTTGTCTTAAAATTTCTAGTTGTCGTCTAGCCAAAAAATAGACATCCCATTGGTGAAGTTCCCTGGTTAGCTTTTTCTATATATAGCTACACCACCTTTTGAAACGTTCATTCGAACATATAGTTCTCTAACTTAGTTGGCCTTCCACCTACTCTCTTTCTACCATAATTTACCGCTTCATCATGATGTATGCTAGTATGGGTACCCCTATTCGGCTCCTTCCATGGAGACCACAAAACTACTTTGTGGGAGAGATCACTAACAACCATATCAAGTGCCCAGTCAAGAATTGTGACCCCCTGATTATGACTGCATTCAAGTGGGTCATCGACGTGGACTACCTTACCAACGAGAACTAGCTCTGAAGTAACTACAATGTGCTCTCCTGCTTCATGGCCCCACTACTAGACCTGGGTGTGGCAAAGCCCATGATAATTGTGCTATGTTAGAAGATGTTCGACACCTCTCTGATGGAAGGGCTCGGTGAGATAGTGTGAGTGGCCATTCCTATTGTCGACATTCCAAGTACCATGGACCTTCGCAGGCACATGGACTTTGGAGTGGACGTGCCTAGGTTGCCCTTCCTTACTGAATTTCACACTATGGACGTGGAGATGCACCACTTTTCCTCTTAGCCAACGACCACTTTCCTTCTGTGGGAGTACGACATGGAGAAGGTTCTGGAGATTTCCTAGAAAAATCACTTTAGTTACCTGGTGTAACTTCGCAACAAGTAGACCCTAGGTTTGAACTGCGCGGCCCATGTGTGTAGTGTGTTTTTCCCTTGCTTGCAACCCGTCAAATGAAAGAAGAAGAAGAAGAAGAAGAAGAAAAGGAGGAGAAGTAGAACCCGTTTATGAGTCCCTTTTTGCTTCGCCATTGGAGGTGGAAATTTACTATTTATCTTATCATCGCCTCCTTTTAACAACTTTTTGCTTGCTTCACTTTTTGGGTTTTGCTCGAGAGAGCCTTATGTATTATTCTGAGCCTCGGGCCATATACTATATTGTCAATTTTGTCGATAAACATAATATAGTATAACCTTTATTTCTTTTGTGTCATTTTGGGCTTTATTCTCAAAAACTTTGAAATAATTACAAAAATTACATATGGTACATAACTGTTAAATTTTTTAAAAGAACTGTGCGTTTTAATGGAAAATTCTTAAATAAATACCATCCACTAGTACATCTAAAACCATCTCCTTTAGTCCGTACATGTTCTTTCTTTTGCATGTGTTGTTTGAAAAAGGTCCTTTCCACAACACTTTGAAATTAGTAGGTTGTCCTTTTTTCGCAGCACACCTGTAGTACCTTAGCACTAAACCTTCTCTAGAATTTGGGTAAAAATTTTCTTCATCATCCTTTCCCATTGCACATTGAAAAATTGCAAAAAAATCGAAGAGACTGAATAGTGTTCTTTTGTATACAAATGTTTCCCACTTGGTGGTGGACGTCATCCTTTCTTAGTAGGATTACTTTATGAAAACTTCGTCATTCCTTGGGGAATCATCTATCAAAGATATGATCTCTTAGTTAGAATCCAGGAGAAATGTCGCATCAATGTCGAGGGGTAATGATCTTTCAGAAAAATCCTTCTTGAGTCTTGAAAGTCAACATAAAGTCGGATATCCCTATTCCTTTCCCAAGCAACAACCAGATTTGATACCTAGGCAGAAACTTTGATAGGACATATGACCTTTGACTCGTCCCATTTGACGAACATTTTTGTTGCCAGGACTTCAACCTTTGGGTGGATTATCCTTCGTTTCTAACCGACGGGCTTGGGTTCTTTATCCAAGGCAATCGTCGACTGAACTCTACTCGAGTCGTAGCCTCTGAGATCATACTTGCAGCATCATTCCTTTAGCTTTCTTTTATCCCTATGAGAGGCCCTCGTGGAGATTGCTAATCTTTTACTGTTTTTGACATCAGGTTTATTACAATCCTTTGAAACTGCGAAGAATCTTTTCTTTGTTAGATCAGAAATTGATTCCAAATGTGTTTTGATAAGAAATGTATGATCGACGATACTATCTTGAGGTTGGGGATTCCCTTGTATATTGAAAGCTTCAAAACCTTCAATGAGATCCCATACACTATGTACTTGATATCTTAGCCCGGTATTTATTGTGGTTGCTTGCCCGCAGATCTAGCTTACTATCGATTTTGAATTTCTGACCAATTATTTCTTACTTGCATCCATTTGTTTGGCTAGACTCAATCCATAGACCAAAACTTCATATTCGGTATTATCAGTGAAGCATGGACGCTGAAAAAAATAAGCTCTATGGTATTCCGATCCCATTAGAAATACCAATCGGACACCTACTCTAGCACCAAATTTGTACCTGACACCATCGAAATGTGTGGTCCATACATGTTTATCAGACAAATCATCAGTCTCCTCCTGACTCTTCATTAGTTTCAGAAAGACCTGATCTTCGTCAAAAATCACATAGGCGCTTAGCCCTGTAGCATGGAAGTTTCCAAATGAATTGGAATCAGTGAACTGATTGAGCAGCATTTCTTCTTCCAAAATCTGCTCATTTGTATCTTCTTCTTCTCTAGGAATTTCTATGCAATATCTCTCCTACTAAAAAGTAGAGGTTTCAACAGCTCCGAAGCATAGATTCGCATCAACCACAATATGCTCGGGATGCAAGGATTTAGATAGAATCTTCATCTTCACCCCATGTTTAGTTCTCAATATTAGGTGGGACCAATCAAGTGCCAGTTATCCACCAAGTTTGGTAGTGAAATCTCTTGATAGACACATTCTGAAAACTAGTGGAATGTCTATTATTACTACATCCTTAGTGACTGTTTGGCTTGGGCAGGAGAAGAGGGTCAGGGATAGATCCCTTATCCGACCAACGGTCGGGACTTTCTTTCCGTCCAGTTGCATAATTCCCTTTTCAAGCGGTTCATACTTCAGTTTTAAAGCATCTGCCACTTGTTTTGGCATAACAATTGTGCTAGCTCCTGAATCAATCATATTATTATGCAACAATTTATCTCCTACTATAAGTGTTAAAAAGAAAGGTGTGGGATTTTTTCCACTTACCTCTTTCTCTTTAATGTTGTTCACATTATTTGCATAAGCTATTGCTTTCGGAGCTTCAAGGGGGAGCACCGATCTATCATTTCCACTCTAATTGTTCAACTGAGTCGCGCTCACCTACAAAATTTTCCCTTCCACCTACAATGCTTCTTGAAGTAGGGTTTTTTGCTCGAGAATTGATATGACGTTAAGCATCCCAATTGTTTCAGCCTTTGGCTTAAATGGTGGTATTTCTTTTGTTTTTGGGAGAAAACGTTCTGCCATGACTGGGCCTTGTGCTTTATTTGCCTCCTTTTCCACTACTGGTAGGTTATGTGGTTGCGAATAAGGTCGGACGATGGGCAACGAAGCCTTTTTCTCTAGGGGGAACAATTGACGTGGCTACGAATGTGGCGGAGTTTGTTGTATATATTCCCCTGTGAGCCTTCTTTTAAATCTCGTGTTGTAATCTGACTACACTTGTGGAATTCCAGTTGTCAGGCTTCGTTTGCGAACAAAACCTCATCTTCCAACCATGAGAAAAGAGCTTGGTCAGGTGCAATGTCTAATTCTTGTTCAACGAACATCCCTTGCATATGTGCCCTGAAATGAGCATTCTCCATTTCAAGTGACCCGTATTCATTCGTATTTGGAGACATACCCTTATTCCTTTGTTCTGCCACCTTTTGCTACATATTTCCCTGTGGGAAATTTTGGGGCATATGGCTATCATTGCACGAGAAGCACCAAACATTTTCTTCCTTCGCCAAATTGTTCTAGCCTGAGACTATCTCTTTATTCGGACTACCCTTGACTATTTGTAATGGCATAGTGATCGGGACTATCTGATTTGTTGAAAACATCTATTGGCCTCCTCCTCTATAGGATCCTTGATATGAATTATGTTGATAAGGCAACTTTCCTCCACCATAGACCTAAGTGGTAATTTTTGGAGGCGTTTCTTATTGTCATTTGATAATGACTAATTCATTAGAAAAATTTTGCATCAGATCTTTTATATCAATGATATCCGTCGTCATTGATGAGAGACTCGATGTGCTTGCTTGAGTAGTAGGATACTCATATATAGGTTGTGGGGCGGACAACTTTAATTGTGTGGAAAGAGTGCTTGGATTGGCCTCCTCCCGATGGCCATCGAAGATATCTATAAATACTAGCATTGGTGGTCAAGCTAGAATTTTCTCGACATCTATCAAGTTATTCTCTATGCATACTGCCACCTCACATGCATTGGGTAGGATATTCCCTCCCATGGAAGTTATCATAACTGCAATGTTCGGATTGATAGCCTTCAGATAGAACATGAACCCCATTGCAGTTTGAGGTCGAGAAATCAAGGGGATCCTTCACCAGGTCTTGTGGAACCTGGTATTGAAATCACTCATGGCTTCATGTGAAGCCCTCTTGATGGTAATTAATTGTTGCAGTAGTGAGGAATGGTCTCCCTTTTCTAAGAATCATTTGAACAGGTGTTGTCTGAGTTGGTCCCAAGAAAGAATGGAACCCAAGGCTAGAGATATATACCGGTCTTGAGCCTTTCCTTTAAAAGAGGCAGCTAGCAGTCTTAACGTGATGTTTTCCTCCGATATGTTGTGTACCCTGCATACCTTTGCTATATCTTGAAGGTGTTCGGAAGGGGTTTTGAAATCCTCCTGGGAGAATCTTGGAATAGCCTTTAGGGCATTAGCAGGTATGGAAGGCCATACATCTGGGGGTGTGGGTGGCTATAGTGGACTACCACTATCCCATGTTACGAAATTCCTAGGAGCAGGAGGAGGTACATCATCCATGAGAAAAAATATTCCTATGAATGAGATATATAGGCAATCTTATCTGGAAATTTAAGTATCCAGGTGGAGTAGATAAGGTTCTAGATACTGGGCTCTGACTTCTCACTCTATTACTCCTTACAGGTGATACAGAACATGTAGTTCTTATCCTTCTAGGATTTGAGGCAAGTAACTGAGAGTATTGGAAGTGGCCTCTCGAGGATGCTCTTGTTTGGACTCTGGGCACGAAACTTATAGTTTCCTTCCTTAACCTGATTTAAAAAATATTTTTGACTTATAATCAAGCATTTGGAAAAACTTTTGTCCCACTGGGCGTGCCAGAAAAAGAACTGTTGATCATCAAAGCTTGCGTTTCTCCAATAGTCTTATGGGAAATTCAATGAATGGGGGAAAAATTGCATCTCACTGAATACCTCTGGGTTTTTTATAGAAAGTCGGCTCTTCTTTTGGGGTTTTGAGTTAAGGGAGAAAATAAATGTAAATATAAAACATAAAAGGCAATGCGCCAAAGCTTTTACAACATTTCAAACCCAAGTTATTCCTATGATTGATATAAAGAACACAGAATGTCACAACCCCTCATTGCTAGAAAGAGAACGAACAACAAAGGCTAACTTCAAGCACAGTGCATACTTTCAGATCTTTCCATAGGCAGTGTTCATTGAGGTCCAATCAAACATAAAGATTCCTTAGAGTAAAAGAACAATATTCCATAAATTACAAGAACTTTGTCTCCTAATACAGCATAACATAACATAATAACAAGTTTAAGGAAAACAGAAAATTCCAATGACATAGTCCAATTCTCCTAAGCTACTATTCAATCACACAAGCATAAAGCATAGAAATATGCTATTTAAACTACCAAAATATAGCTTGCAAGACACAGTGTTTCATTCAAAACGACAATATAAAGAAAGAAAGCTTGAAAAAGGCCATACATGCACAGTCTCAATAAATTCCCCTCAATAGTTTGTGCTTTAATTAAAACTAAACTTTGGAACAAATGTTGGATGCCAATCCGACAATAGTTTAAACCTTAATGGATATAATATGCCAGAATAAAGTAGTTCTATAACTTGCTTCTAAAAACAGTTCTTTAAACTTTTAAGAAAACTAAAAAGAAACACTTCTTTTGACAAAGAAAATAGTTCCTCTTGAAAAATCATCATGCATCTATGTCTTCACCCTCCTTATATAGCCTCCAAAGAAATAAACACCACCTTAGTCCAAATTAATTACCTCCAGGGGTTGACAGTTAATAGCACACGATCCAATCATAGACCTTTGGTTAGGCTGCAAAATATCTTTGCATTAACTCTTCAGTTGTTGTATTAATACCCCCTAGATATTTTAGCAAAGATAAGAAACCAAATATGATCAGATCCTAGGAATAACAGCCTAGAAAAGGACCCAATTGATCGATCACATCACTGCAAGGTACCATCTCAAAACTTTCATCCCAAAAATTGAGAAAAGAAAAGAAAAAGGCCAACCAGCTCAGAAAAACTCCTCAATAGATATCTGTATAGGCGGTGCAAATAACTCACGGCAAGGAGATGACATGTCAGCATGGCGGAAACTCCCGAGATCACAAATATAGCTCCCAAGAAAATTTCTAACAAGAAAACACATGTCCTAAACCTTCTCCTGAAAGGAAGATGAAAAGATAAAAGTTGTGCAGCCACCACGTGGCGTATTGTGCACTCTTTTGATAATTTTATTTGAGCACGAGTGCATCTGAAACTAGAGACATTTATGCAAACCAAAATAAAATGACTGAGGAAAAAAAAACTTTTACAACAATGAAACAAACATTATAAAGTAAATATATCTAAAATAAAGAGAGAGAGAGAGAGAGAGAGAATTATAAGAAAATATAGACTGAAGGCTTCATGCTGGAATGCTTGAACAAGACTTTGTCTTCAAGGGAAAAAGAAAAATTATCTAGGGTTTTTCCACCCAACTAAAGACCTATTGGTCTCCCATGTTTCTTCAACTAAAGAAACCCAACCCTTCACGAGGGTAGTCAATAAAGGATCTCACAAATTACCATCATGCCATCTGAGTTTGGTGTTAAGAATCTATACTACCCTGGTCGATCCTTCACTATATAGGTTCTCCTAACTAGAAAGACCATTCTAACCAGGGGTATATCTGATTCTTGATGGCTAACTAGTGCTTAATTTAAGCATCAAAACCTTCGCCAAGGATTTTATCGATAATGAGCACGTTTCTCATGTTGCCAACACTCTCAGCCTTACTTGGCATTTAAATTCTTAACCCATAGATTTTATATTATCAAAGACTTAATTCTTAATTCTTTCTTTTACAATCAGGAGTAGAAACTTATTTTTGACTTATAGAGGAGAGAAGGAGATCTTATGATAGTATTGAAAAAAAATCTTCAGTTATATTAAATTCCAGTTATTTGTAACAAAAAGGATATTAACGTTCTAACCAGATTCAAGACTATAAAATAGAGTAAGAGGTCAAATTCTAGTTAAGCATCAATGAAAGAACTTAGAACATTTTGAATTCAAGGAATTAGTGATCAAGGCTGGCTCAAACCCAAAGAAAGAAATATATCAACTGGCCAAGGCACAATGATTTCAATTTAAGGATTAGACCTCGATTTAGCACCAAGAATAGACTAGTTTGCTTAAAGTAAAAAAAAATAGAGGAGAGGAAGACATAGAATTAAATTCTTGGTTACAAGCTAAGAAACCACCACATGATCAATAGGAAAAGAAAGAGATAACCCAACTAGATGGAGTATTGGAGATTCTAGAAAGTTTCAATATTATAGTTCTTTAGACTGGTCGAGAATCAAAGAAATGTATCAACATTTACATCCCAATTCCTTGAATGAATTAAGAGACAATTTATTAAGCACGATTTAATAAACTCAAAGAAATTTATTAACATGCCTCGAAAAGTTGACTAAAGCTCGACAACTCTCTCTTGATGTCTTTCCACCAACAATTTCAATGATAGCTACAGGGTATCGAGTTATTTCATTGTCTTAAAGAGTGTAGTGGTGGCGGACTACTCGTAAGTACAAAATACTTATATTGTCCTAGAGAACAAAGTGTGGATTCAAGCAGAATGACGCTCGACCAAGGTAGCCCAAGAGAATGCCAAAATCAATGATTTCCAAAGCCAATGCGAATGAGGAAGAGAGAAAAGAGTGAGAGCCTGCCGGAAATAAAGAAAGTCATCCTCAATTCTACCCGAGCCAAGACTTCTAGAAAAGAAGTGATTACATGGCTTCCACCTTGAACATTTTAGAAAGGCACGATGGCAAGGGTGGTGGGGAGTTACCGCCTCCCATCCACACCAACAACATGAGCTATTATTATTTTTAGCTTTAATATATGATCATCCCAATTAGAGACTAATATTATTATTGGTTTAATATTTTTGTTCATTTACTATCTCTTAAGATGTGCTCCAAGAGTTTATTATTTGACTTCTATAGGAGAACGAGAATGCACAAATAAAGTTGACTTGTTTTAAAATTTATTTAATTAAGTGAGATTTTTCCTAAGGTTACGACTTCAATGTAGCCACCTTACACCAACTCGTGACTTGGTGGTAATTTGATCCTTTATAGACTATGACCTCTCCTTGATGATGTTCCCATTTCCCTCAAGGTGTTGGAAATCCTACAACCACTTGACAAAGAAATAGGGTTAGACCATTCTTGGTATCATTTTTAAAATAAAAACTCATGAACACATTCACTATATACATATATAAGGAAACCATTCATAATTATAGTTATAACAAATAAATTAAAAATTATTTTCCCAATTTCACATTCTCATGAAAGGTAGTTAATCACAACTAACATAACAACCATAATTTCATTGCCATTATCTTGTTCAAGACAAAAGGGATGTAACAAAGACAATAGTTGTGGAAATTGACTAAATGTCAATTCAGGTGTTTTTGTGTATAGGGGATTTGGTATTTGGGTCCGCATTGGTTTGTTGATGAAGATCTTGCTCTGTGCTTCTAATATAATTTTTTTGGTTGCTAGAAGAACCTAATTACAAAGTTTCATCTTGTTTTGGTTTCTCATTTTTATGTTATGAGTGACAAAAGTTCGGCTTGGCAGTATCAGGTGTTTTCCAGTTTAGTGCATGTGTTTTGGTGAATTTGTACTTCTTCATGGACTAAAATTTTTCTTTGCAGTTTTGTGGAGATCTTGACAGGTTTCAGTAGATTGTATATTCCAGTTGGCATAGATTTTGGAGTTCCACATGTTCGAGTATGAGTGTACAATTGGAAATTTTTGTAATTAGGTCATTACTGATGTTGACCTAATGAGTTGGGTATGTTGTGGAGGATGAACATGTATTGATTTGTTATGTGAGTGTTATTTTAGGTCCATGCCAACCTATTTCAAATTGTTATTGGTTTTGAATCTTGGTGTTAAGTGTTTATATATGGATCTTAAGATGACAAGTTACATTTCACTTATTACATATAATTAGGCTGACCTAATTGATGTTGTAGACAAAGCAGATATATATGAAGGATATTTTTGATTTTTTGTGAAGTGGTAACATGAGATAAGTGTTAGTGGATGTGAATTGTGTGAATATATAGTGAATGTAGAGCAGAGCATAGTACTAATTCAAAATAGTATGAAGTGTGTGAAGTTGATATATTAAGCTTCAATGGAACTATACTCCAACATATTGTAGATGCAATTTTTAATAGTTCAAAACTTGGTTGTATGCCATAATCTCTTCCATCCATTTCTTCTTTCAATGGGAAATGAGTCCACTTGGATAGTGATTCCACCTATAGTGAGCACTTATGTAATATACTATAACTGGTTATAATATGTTGTGAGTTAATCTTCACTATGGTTTTTCCCATTATGGGTTTTCCATGTAAAATCTTGGTGTTCATGTGTCATGTGATGTTGTTGGATTTCTGCATGCTTTCCTTCATTACTACAAATTGATTATGTTATGAGTTGAATGGTTAAATGTTTAAATGGTTTAAAAGAATATTAATTCACCCCCCTCTCAATATTTCGGGTGTTCAACATTGGTTAAACTCATTAGGTAGTCTGAGGTAATTGAGGGTAACTCACTCCCTTTAAACCCCTCTTTTCTTGGGACTTGAGAGTAGTGAATCCACTCCTTCACAACTAATAAATGACATTTGTTTCAGCACCTTCTTTGCAAAGGAGTCCCATTCATATGGACTGATCATTGTCAAGAGGCATTTCAACAAATCAAACATTATCTAGATTATCCCCTCTAGTTCTCATGCCACCCATTAATGGTAAACCTCTAATATTATATATATTAGCAACACCATCAGTATTGGGAGAACTCTTGGCACAAAATGATGAAGAAAAGGAAAGAGCCATATACTATATTATCCACACACTTGGGGGATATGAGCTTAACTATAACCCTATTGAATGAGCATGTTTGATAGTTGTCTTTCCTACTCAAAAGCTTCGACACTATTGTTGACATGTCTGATGGCACAATAGCATGCAAACAAAATATTGCTATTTTGTTTCTCCTAAAAGAGAAAGACAACACATGGATATCTTAGCTCCCAAGGTCTTTGTAGTTGGTTCTCAACTGTGCTGATGTTGCTCAATGGTCAATGTAATAGTAATGTTCAAGGGGCCTGCTGGTGTTGAGCTTCTGGATTGTTTTGAGATCAAACATAAACTTTAAACCTACTCTAACCAAGGTTTTTAAAGAAACAGAAAAAGATGGATCAAAGCTTTGGAACATAAAATAATGTTAATTCATCCAACTTAACCAGACTTGTTATCTTTCAAGGAATTCCTAACTAAAACTGTAGAACAAAATTAACTTGTGACTAACACACAGTTTCATTCATTCATAGTGTTGATTTCAACAACAGATTGCAAGTCACCATTTAAACAAAACATAAAATCAAATTTCATTCCTTGAAAGCTTCTCAAATCAAATGATTAACTCAAGACAAACAACATTCTAGAACACAACATGAAGTAGATTTAAATCTGGTTGCTTCTACTATTAGTGAAACAAATAAACAACATTTACAAATCTGGCACAATCACCAATGTATAGAAAATCCATGACTCTAAATTGTTTCCATCTATACTAATAAAACTGAAAGATACATTACAGGCTCCTGTTGAATCCAACTCCTAACTAAGAAGACAAAAGAAGCTCCTATTACAAAGAATCAGGATGCAGTTTTGTCTCCTCTATCCTTCAAAAAATTCCTACTTTTTGAAAATCTATCTCTAGACCTGTCTACTCTCTCTAAAAAACTAACTACGATGTCTCTCTTACAAAAAGGAAAAAATGCCATATATACAGAGTGTACCCAAAAGAATGCATTGGCCCCTATTTTAGGGTTTACAAAATATCTCACTTGGTAGCAGGAGGGTCGGCCCTCAGATCTTTTGAATATAGTTAATGTTGCATTGAATGGCATCCTTGTTGTCCATGTTGGTGAAATATTTTTCCAGGGATGATATGTAGATCTTTTGCAGCTACATCATTAACTCTAGCCTTCGTGTCCATCTTCGAACTCCTTCACAGAGTTGCCTTGAATGCTCTAAAGCATTGTCATTAATACTGATCTGCCTTTCACCAACAGACCTCACAACTGTCCCTGTGACTCGTGGTTGTTTCTTACCTTCGACTTCCTTCCTGCTCCAGATATTTCTGCACGTTGACTATCTCTAGAAGCAGCATCGTGCCTCCCTTTAGATCTAAACACCATCGTTCCCGAGTTGATCCATCACCTTGATCTCAGAATGAGTCCATGTCATTTGCATTCTGACGATCTTCCTCACAGGGGTAGTTAATACGTCAATGGCTCACTTTTAGTTTCTTTCGATTAGGTGAACAAACACCATGCCAGATTTTCAGGCAGTCAAAGGTGGTCCATATTAAATCGCATGTCGGTGAGACACTAATCGTGTCTCCCCGATGCAATTATACCTCTCCTAGTAGCTATCGGCGTAACATATGACAGTCGATGAGACCTTTTAGCAAGCTGCAGAAGTCATATCGATGCCACAAAACCTATAGGAAAGACAACATTCCCTCGGCAGGACCTCTCAGCATGCCTTTCTTTCTTTGGCTAGAACACCCACATTTGGCAAGACATTAGAGGGTCGGTAAGACGCTACCCCAAAGTCTCTCTGTCTTGGCGAGACCATTGCACTCGGGAAGACATCTCCCCGAACCCTAATCATCTACTCGGAGCTTCTCTGAGCTCATTTTTATTCCCCGAGCTTAAGCCCCTTCTACTTCGGCAAGACTTCTTCAAGTTGGTGGGACATCTTGTCAAGTTTGAGATCTTTCGGTGAGCTCATCTTATGTCGGGGAGATCTCCATTTGTCAGTGAGACCCTTTTTCCGAAGGCATACCTCTTTCGGCGAGACCTCACAGTATCGGCAGGACCTTTTGCCGAATTCATTCATTCTCCCCGGGTTCATTATATTTCGGTGAGACTCTATTGGGTCGGTGAGACTTTTGTTAGGTGGCAAGAGTTATAGCGATATCCTCCTTGTCGGTGAGACAATCCCATATTGACAGGACATCCTCTCAAGCTCATTATGTTACACTGAAGGCACACCCTTCAGTGAGACACATGCTAATCGGCTAGACCTCCTGCCAAAGGAAAAATCATTCTTTGAGCTCAAAACTTTCAGTGGGACCTCCTTCTATCGGTAGGAAATTTTTCTGAAGGTCTACCCCCTTTGGCTAGCTAAGATCACATCGGGGAAACTCTCTTAGGTCGACAAGACTTCATGCCAAAAGCAAACCACTCTCCCTAAGCTCGAGCTTCTTTCAGCGAGACCTCACGACAAAACCACAACCTTACCCCGAAGGCAACATCTTTTAGTGGGACATCACCACGTTGCTGAGACTTCATAACGAACTTAGATCCCCTGCCTGATGCTGTTTCATTTTGGTAAGAGTCCACCCTGTTAGTGAGACTTCTTGCCGATGCTACCATCCTTTTTCGAGAGCTCCTGTGAACAATTTTTGGCAAGAGGTTCATCTGTCGGTGAGACTTCTTGCAGATGCTAACCATTGTCACCAAGACCTACCTCGATCGGTGAGACATTACACCGACTGAGGCTCTCTTTCATCGAACCGAGAGCACCTTGGGGAGACCCTAGCACGTCGGCTAGACTTCTCAGCAATGCAAACCCCTTTTGGATTTCAAACGAACAGGGCCAAGCCACCAATCGGCAAGACATCTGAAAGGTCCCAGTGACCTTTCCCTTGAGGAGTTTTATGCTGAATGTGATTGAGGCATGCCCTTAGTTGGCTTTCCCTAAGAGATATCTTCAGATGAGTGATTCAATCCTGCAAAACAAATTCCTCCATTAGTCCTCAAAGAATATAAAATACACTATTGTTTATGATTATTTCATTCAATTCTTAGCAAGAAGAAAACCAACTCAAGTCGAGGCGGAACCAAATCCAAACCAGAAATGACACCCTCCTTCAAAATTGACGAGGGTGGAACCAAGAAGAAATCGGAACCAGGACCGAAGTCAGAATGGGAACAAGATACAAACCAAACACTAACCCCTCATACCGCCATCTTGGCTCCGCTCCCACAAAATGGCAACGATGCCAATAGAAAACCCAACACCCAACCAAGTGGTTGGAACTGGAGGAAAACGAAGAAACTAACCAAGCGGAGCCGGGACCAGAACCAAACCCGAACCAGAAACTTTTGCAAGTTTCAAGTTCGGATTCCGTTCTGAACCCGCCTTCGACGACACCCGAAAAAGATAGAAAAAGGACAAGAAAGAGAAGAAGAAAGGGGAGAAAATACCCCACGACAAAACAAAAGGAACAAAAGCAAAAGAACAAGACAAGGGAACCGGGATCGGAATGGGACCCGAACCTGAAACTTTTGCAAGTTTCAGGACTCGGTTCCAATTCCAATTCTGGGTCCGCCAGAACAACACAAAAAGACCCAAGGAAGAGGGGAAACCCCCCAAGACACAGGACACAAAACGGAAAGGAAAATGACCAACCATAGAAAGAGACCAAGGGAAAGGCGGAGTCGGGGCCGGGATGGAACACGTATCAAAAACCTCAAAGAGTCCAACGTTCCGATTTAGGTCTGGACCCCAATTCGACAGAACAAAAGACACTATAAAAAAGGAATTGTCCGAACCGGAACTGAGAATGGCACAAAACCAGAAACTTTTGAATGCAATTTGAAGCTCGATATTGGCCCCGGTTTTGCATCCAATAGAACAAAAGAAAAATCGCTTAAGGCAGAAAACCAAAGGCCAAAGGAAAAGAAAAGAACAAGGGGGACCCATTTTGTTCCAAAACAAACTGGGGTGGTTATGCAAGGCATAACAACTATATGTTAAATCATCAGAAAAAGCTTCTAGCCAAGATTGACCCATTGAATATCTACTCAATAAATCAGCTCTAATCGGTCGATTAACAAAGTGGGTAATGATCTCCAGTGATTTTGATATAGAATACATTGATTGAAAGGAAATGAAAGGAAAAGTGATAGCCGACCAACTTTTGAATGCTCCAACTACAACATATCGTCGTTTGGTGTTTGATTTCCTTGATGAGTTGATCTTCACAATAGAAACTTCCACCACATGGAAACTATATTTTGATGAATCTTATAAAAATCATTTTTTTGGAGTGAGAATTCTCTTTGTCACACCTCAAGGAGACACAATACATAAGTCATTCAAGGTAGCATTCTCTTGCACCAATAACATAGCTAAATATGAAACATTTCTCACAGGGCTCTGAATGGCTATTAAATGGAAAATCATGAATCTTTAGGTCTATGGTGACTCCCAATTGGTTATTTGACAAGTCAATGATGATTATGACACAAAAGATGAAAAGCTTACATTGTACAAGAGAATGGTGGACACTTTCAAGTAGTATTTTGAGGTCATTTTCTTCTATCAGATTCTAAGGATTCAGAATAAGACAGTTGACGTAATGGCCACCATAAGATCTATCTTGGATATACCTAGCAATGTACCTCAATATGAGTTCTTGGTAGAACAATTTTTGATCCCTACGTTCGATATCCCCGAATTCGAGCTCGTATTTGAAATTGTTGGTTCTAATTCCCCATGGTATAAAGACATTTACAATTACCTACATGATCAAATCATTCCCCTAGACTTATCCTAGAATCAATGAAAAACCTTTATCCATCAAGCATCTAAATACGTCATCAATGATACCCTTTACCGTTGAAGCTTAGATAGTACCCTCCTTATATGTCTTGACTCTGACGAAGTGAAAATGGTTTTACATGAAGTACACACCGGTATATGTGGATCTCACTCTAGTGGTCCTACCTTAGCTAAGAAGCTCATGTGAGTTGGGTAATATTTTCCTACTATGGAACGTGATGCATAGAATTTTGTTAAGAAATATCAACAATACTAGATACATGGAGATCTTGTACATGAACTGCTCAATAACTTCATCTAATTACATCGCATGGCCTTTCTCTCAATGGGGACTCAACCTTGTGGTAAAGATTCACCCTACATCTGCCAATGGCCATAAATTCATTCTCACTACATTGAAATATTCTAGAAAATGGATTGAAGCCATCTTGATGACCTATATTACTAGTAAGCAAATAGCTAAGTTCATCCTTAAGTACATCATATGCTGATATAGCATTCTTCAATCATCATTACAGATAATGGTCAACCTTTCAAATGTTAGGATGCCCATGAACTATGTGAGAAATTCCATATCCACCACCATTTCGCCACTCCATATTACCCCCAGGGTAACGGTCAAGCTAAAGTGTCCAACAAAACCATTATCAAGATCCTAAAGAAGACTATCAATTACGCTAGATGTGATTGGCATATCCAACTTAATCCAACCTTATGGACTTATCGAACCAACATTCACACTCCCACAAGAGCCACACTGTATTCCCTCATTTTCATTTCTGAAGTCATTCTTCCCATCGAGGTCAAGTTACCATCCTTGAGCGTATCTATGCTACAGTTTATTGATGATAAAGAGTATCGTGTATCTCAGAAGCATGAGCTAGAGTTACTAGATGAGAGATGAAAAATTGCATTGGTCCACCTACAAGCATATTAGAATCATCTCTATCATAGTTACAACAAGGTTTGAGTTAGACATTTTTTATATTGGTGACTTGGTCTTAAAATAAAATCCAAATAATCAAATGGATAGAGAGAGGCCTTGAAAATTTGATCCTAATTGGTTGGTTCCTTGTATCTTAATTGCAACATATGGATTTAGTGTTTATTAACTTGCTACTCCTAGATGTGAACCGCTACTAGAACATATCAATAGCATGCACCTTCACAAGTACTATACCTAGTCGTCAAAGAATTCGTAAAAAAAAATTAAAAAAAAATTGTCACCTTGATGAAAGCCTTGCAATTAGGCGTCTTGTATGACAAAAAATAAAAATAAAAATAAAAAATAGTAAAGAGAAATAATCCATCCAATAGTGAAAACCACTTTGGTGGCGCTTTGGATAAGTATCATGGTGGAAACTTGGAAAACATGGGCCATTTGTAGTCAGTATTTTCTCCATCATCTACCCTCATTCTATCTGGCCTTTCACCTTTCCCATAATAATCCGAACACATGCTCTTCCATAATAAAACCACAATAACTCCATCCATCCATAATAAAGCTTTGTTTCCCTTCTCATGGCCTGAGAATAGTTGTCGTTTAGTACCTCCCACTTTCCATATCTATCCATAATAAACATTGCCCATCCAATTTCATTCATAATAAATGGCCATGTACCTAGTTGGGGGAAAATCCTTGACTTGGATTTTTATATGGGATCTTAGACATGGTATTAGAGGACATCATTCAAAAAAATTCAAAAATTCAAAAAAACCAAAACATTCCAAAAATCCAAAAAACATAAAACATTTCAAAAATCCAAAAACATCCAAATAATCCTCAAAAATTCCAAAAACAACCAAATAATCCTTGAAAATCCAAAAAAATAAAAAATTCCACAAACAGTCATAAAATGTCAAAACATCAAAAAACTATATGTTAGTCCAAATTGTCAAACTATGTTACCTTTGTGACTTCATGTAGGCAAGGCCATCATCAATGAGTCCTTGAGGTATAGGTCAATCCTTTAGGGTCCATCACAACCAATCATCGGTCTATCATAATCCACATTCCATAATCAATCGGTCATTGTCAAAGTCAGTTGAACTACGTTGCCTCTATGACTTCATGTAGGAAAGGCCATCATCGATGATCCCCCAAGGCCTAGGTCTATCCTTTAGGTCTTGTCTATCATGACCCATATTCCATAATAAGTTTTCACTTACTAACATTAACACTTTGATCAGACACAAACAAGATATCTTATAGAGAACTGAGCTCAACAAATCTTAAAACAATAGATGAACTATCCAACTAGTCTCCAATATTCACCATGTTGGAAGCCTGTTGGTGTTGTCATTGATGTCAACCCCTTGTATTGGAGTTATTGGAAGCTTGAAGTTGTTAGTGTTGTCAACACAATGTTGTTGGTGTTGTTATTGTTGTCAACTTTCAATATTGTTGTGGAAAGTTGTTGGAGCCTGCTTGTATCAATGAGATTGTTGGCAGTATGAATGTGTTGTGGTGAATATGAAGTGTTAAAAATGTTGTAGATGTGTTAAATAAGTGTTTGCAATGTTTATGATGCAGTTGGTTCACTTGGCTTCCAAGTGCTTTTGAGAAATTTCAAATAAAAGAGATTACGGTGTGATAGAGTGGTGTTTAGTGTTGTTCTTCGCAGTTTTTCATGGTTGAAGATATACTTGTGAGATTTGGACATGGTGATTAGAGGAATTTAGAGGTATTATATCCAAAGATGCAGATTCTAGATCGTATGACAATGAAAGTTGTGTTAACTAGGGTGTGTGCTTGTGAAGAAGGTTGTTTGACAGAAATGAGATTTCTTTGTATTTCTCCATATTAAGGTTTCTTGTCTCGTGGATTTTGGGACATGCTTATAATGTTTTTAGCTACCTTCCCTTGAGGTTTCAGGTATTGTGGTATTTCATGAAGCTGATTAGTGAGTTGGATGTTTGTGTCAGTGTGTTTGGTTGCATAGAATGATGGGTTTCTCAATTTCAAGTAGTTGTGGCAAAGTTTTAGAATATTATGATGATGTTGGAATATTTTGAGATGTTTTCTAGATGCTATGAAGTGTTTCTATGTGGTTTGCATGACCTGAAGAAGCATGTATGTGGTCGCTTATAGTGTTAGTTTAGGTTTGGCCAACCTGGTGTGCTAGCATTATTTGCGGAGGTACCTTGTGGATTGTGGATGTGTTGAGTAGCGTGGAAATGTATATTTGGGTCCTAGTTAACCCTTGGTGTGGTCATCCTTCACTTCTTTCTACCGTGGTAGTGTTTGGTGCTGACATATTTTGTAATTGCGTGTTTGAGGTGTATAGCCAACCTTGGAGAATGTTTTCAATGTTGAGGATGATATAAATACAAGGTAGAGTGTTGCAAAATGGTGTGTGTGTGTGGTGTGAAATGTGATTGAGAGTTGTGATGCTACAAGAAGATCCACCACAACAACTCTTTACCTGAAGCAGTGAGAAGAAGGTGTCTACATTTTCAATGTACCTAAAGTTACTGAAGATTGCAAATGGTAAAGAGTTTTTGTGGTGGATCTTCCTGTTGCTTTGAGATGGAGTTCTCTTTGTTATAGTTCCTCTTGTCTTTCTAATCTGGCAATGAGACATTCTTTCTTTTGGGTAGTAAGCCCTCTGATAGTGAGCCTATTGTATTCGGTGTTGTAATTCATTTATATAGTGAGCTAATCCTCATTTTGGTTTTTCCCTTCTTGGTTTTTTCACATAAATATAGTGCTCTTATGTGTTTGGATGTGTTTGCATTACTATTTTATGCATTTACATTTTGCTAATGCATGATAAGGGTTTGAATGTTTTGATGTACAACCGATTCACCCCCTCTCTCAGTTGTCTTTTGCATCTAACACACTGATGAATTTCCTAATCATAATCAATTATCCTATCATTGTATTATATAGGTTTTTGCATCCTTGAAACAATACCAGTTGTCTTATACAAGGTGTATCACCCTTAAAACTAGACATTATCCTATCATCTATCTTATACAGGTTGTTGCATCCTCGAAGCTAGACTTGTTGTCTAATATGAGGTGTATCATTCCTGAAACCAAACTTAATTCTATCACTTGTATTATGTAGGATGTTGTGTCATCGAAACTAGACTCAATGTCTTATACAACATTCTTCATTTCCTAAAACCAAACATTATCCTTACAATCTATCACTAAACACTCATTGATTGGAAAGATCTAAATGGATGTTGACTCATTTGGTCTAGTTAGTCTTATCTTTTATTGATTTATCTTTGTTCATGTTACTATGCACCTCAAGGAAATCCACAAGTGATTATAGGAGCAATGATGGATCATGACCTTTTTGTTTTTTGATTTTTGTTTGCAATTAGTCTTGGCAATCTGACTAGGGAAACTAAGTTCCTTCTGTGTGATTTGGGTTTTGTTGGAAATATGATTGTCATTGATGTCAAAAGGGCATCTCATTGATGTCAAAATGGGTATCTGAGTAATATCAAATGAGGAGTTGCTCATTGATGTCAAAATGGGTATCTGAGTAATATCAAATGAGGAGTTGTTCATTGATGTCAAAATGGCTTCATAAGGATGGCAAAAAGAGAGATTCATTAACCTTATGGTTTCATTACAACAATCCCTAAATATTTGAATAAGTTTGAGCTTTGAGCCTCAGGCTTACCTTATATCGCTTGCTAAAGGAGGAAGGAGTTAGTCATTTTGAGCTAAGTCTGAAAGGTTTCGAACTTCGGACTTTGAGCATACCTCATACCAATTGCATAAAGGAATGACGAAAGATGTGTTAAGTCCGAAAAGGTGTCGGACATCAGGCTTTGGAGTTAAATCTTACACCATGACTTAAGGTTAAGTAAGAGGTAAAAGGTATTAGTGAAGGCTGACACCCGAAAAGGTTTTGGGGATCAGAGGTCGGAAATAAGTCTTATGAGTTATCAAAATGCTAAGTGATGTAAGGGGTATTGAGGAACCCCGAACATTGACACCTGAAATGGCTTTGATGTTTGTGGTTCGAATTTAAGGCTTATGCCTCAAAAATTTGGTAAGGATGGAGAAAGGTAAGTGGTAAACAAAATTCTCGAAGGCCAACACTCAAAAGGGTTAAAACTGTTAGGTCTAGAAGGTTGGTTTCAAGCATCATGAGTTGGGAGGATGACTTACACCATGTTGAAAGACAATTAAGTGGTAAAGTGAAAGGGTGAACCCTAAAATCTGATAGCTTAATGAAAATTTCAATGTTTCACACTTCAATGGTTTGGAGGTCAATGTGTTGGTTGGCAATAGATGCAAAGGAAGGTAGAAGGTAAAGGGTAAGTCCAATGGCCAAACCCTGATAGGGTTAAATAAGACTCACACATTATTGTTCAAAATTGTTTCTTAAGTCCTTCAATGCACAATAAACAAGCAGTAAGAAGGATGAGTGACTCCTGACCCCCAAAGGCAAGGAAATGAAAATACACCGAAATGGAAGGAGTATTTCTTCCATTCTTTGGAATGCTTGTATTGACTTGTGTTGAATGCATGGGTTTGCAAGAAAGTGACACATGGATAAAAGTGATTGGCTCATCTAATTCACATTGCTATTGTGAATCATTAAGGATCTATGGCCACATTTAAGGCTTGTACAATCAAATGGTGGCAATTTAAAGGCAATGATGGCTACTTGATGATTTCTAGATCATGGCATGAATTTCATGATCGATGGACTGCATTCAAATTTTGAATTTTGTTCAATGATGGAACTTCAATTTGAACAAATGAGAAGGTTACACACAAAATGAAGTAACCATTTTAGCTGCATTTTGATTGATGATTGAAATGAATAAAAAAATCCATTAATGTGAAGTTGACTATGATATCTAGAAGAGATCCAATACATATCAATCATGCAATTCTACGCATTAAATGAAGAAAAAACCCTAGATTGTCATATGCCAAAAATAGAAAGTGCATTGAATGAGGTCGGTGGTGCAAGGCTCAAGGTGAGATGGTGTGTTGGAGAAGCTAAGAAATAAGTCTAATGACTAAGTGTGGTGTTGTTGTATGTGTGTTAGAAGTGAAGTTTGAGTGCATATGTCGTAGTGAGGAGACCTATACCAATATACGAAAACATCTTCTAGGGTATGCATTGAGGTACATAGGTGCAGTGCAACAAGATATAATAGAGTATGTTCTAAGTGCAGAGCAGTGAGATAGGGAAGAGAAAGGGGGAAGAGTAGAGAAATGAGTTGTTGAGTGAACAACAACAAAGAATGTGTAGATTGTAGAGAAGAGAAGAGATGAGTAGAGATATGAGTTATTGAGTTAGTAGCAGCAGAGAGAATGATTGCATAGATGCAAAGTAAAGAATGAGCAGTTGCAGAATAGGTTTGCAACATTCAACTGGATTCATTTGAATCATTTGTAATATGGAGTTGTATGTTGGAAAATGTGCCTCAACTTGCTGGCTTCAACCTCTGTTAAAGAATTAGCATTTTTCCCCTTCGTTTGGTCTTCATTGTTGGCCTATCGCCCAAAACTTGAACCTTGAAAGTTAAGTCACGTGGTTCTAAAAGTTTGTAACTGGGTGATATCATGTGGGTCATTGGATCACTATTTTCTCTAACCTTGTAACCTTGTCGCAAAGTTTGGAAGTTTCTTAACTTCCCAACTAGCTGATCTTCTTCGATGTCGCGGCGATCAGGAATTCTCTAACCATCGGCATAATTTATGAAGTTTTGGTTTTCCCTAACTGGGCGACAATGTTATTGGCTTATCATGGAGTTTTGGAAAATCTTAACCGCTGGCTGGAGGTTGTGAAGTTAATTTTTTTCCCAACAAGGCGATCTTCATTGTTGTTGTGGCATCTTGGAGTTTCCTAACCAATGGCGGAGGTTGTAAAGTTTATAGTTTATTCGATTGGGCGACAAGTCGATGGATGGTGGGACCGGTCTACATGGATGGTA
The DNA here is from genome assembly GCA_007258455.2 of Sequoia sempervirens. NCBI lineage: Eukaryota > Viridiplantae > Streptophyta > Pinopsida > Cupressales > Cupressaceae > Sequoia > Sequoia sempervirens. The sequence continues at coordinate 901,869,209 of VDFB02281492.1, forward strand.
ACATCAGTTGTACGAAAATGACATGGATGCCATGTGCATGGTGGGGACCACAAGGAATAACTGACAGTTTGGTACAATAGTTAATAGCAGTGGATGAGTGATGTGTCGACATGTGGCACAATTTCATTTGTTAATTTTACATCACTGTTGTAAATCAACAATCATTGGCCGAAAGCTTTATTTCCTGGTAGCGATATGTTTTCATTTACTACATGATCTGACTCAGGGGTTGATAGAGTTCAAATATAGTAATATTCTCTGTAATCAAAATTTAATGTTAGGCGGCTCGATGCATGCTATTGGCGATATGCGCGGCCCGAGATGGAGGAAGCTTGTCGGCGAAGGAATAGAAAATTAAATGAAACCCTAATGGTTGTTTGTTGGTTGTTAGAATTCATTGTATGCTTTACGAGCATTGAAACAGTGAGTGTATGACGAACGAATGTCTGTGAGGTCAACCAAGGGGATGTTGTTGTGAGTTAACATCTAAGAGTGAAATATGTAACTTTATATGTAATTGATTTACTGTAATAAAAAGTGACTTTGCTTGGTGTGTGGATTTTTCTCTTGTAAGGGTTTTCCCACGTATATCTGGTGTTATCTCTCTGTGTGTGATTTATTTTGTCTCTCCTTTTTTTTTCTGTGAATGTGAATTTCAAATGTATGTAAATTGTTAAATGAAGTTTTTGCGCTTCTCTCCTGAGGATTTTGCATTAGGAAGGCATTTTCCGCATCTCTTCTTTCCTTACAAGTGGTATCAGAGCCTAGCTAGTTGTGTTATCCTTGTGAGTAGGGCTATTTTCTTGTGCCAATCATGTTCGGTGGGAGTCTTGCAAAGGAAGAACTGATTACTTTGTTTACAGTTTGAGATGGAAAGTACATTAAAGGCAGAGTAGAAATTGAAAAATTCAATGGCGGCAATTTTGAGTTGTGGAAACTAAAAATGGAATACTTGTTAGTGGATAGAGACCTCTGGATTGTTGTGTCTGGAACTATGTCACAAAGTATGAAGCAAGAAGATTGGGACCTCGTAGATAGAAAAGCTAGAGTGTTGATAAGAATTTGTCTGGCCAATTTTGTACTCCTAAGCGTCCATGAGGAGAAGACTGCATCTTCATTATGGAAGAAACTTGGTGACATTTATTAGGGAAAGTCTCTAGTAAATAAGTTATTCCTGAGGAAGAAGTTGTACTCCTTGAAGATGGAAGAAGGTGCATCTGTAGCAGACCATCTAAATTCATTTAATATGATTGTTGCTTAGTTGGCATCTGTGAGTGTGAAGATAGAGGAGGAGGATCGTGTATGCTTCTATTATGCTCCTTACCCAACACTTGGGACCATCTGGTAATGGCTATTTGAAGTACAACAACTACTTTCAAGATGGAAGACGTGGTTCCCTTGCTGCTGTCAGAAGAAATGCAGAGGAAGTCTTCTCAAATGGCCAAGGAGGCTCTTGTTGTTCGAGGTATATCAAAGGAGAGAGGCAAGAAGAAGGACAAGAAGTCTAAATCCAAATCTAAAGGGAGATAAAATTCTCCTAGTAAGAAGTCCAAGGTGAAATTTTGGAACTGTGGGTAGACTGGTCATATTTGAAAGGATTGTAAGGAGGAGAAAAAGAAGAAGAAGAATAACTCTCTGGACAATAACTCATCTCAGAATGATGCAGATGCCTTCATTGTAGCCTTGGTGACTCAGGCATCAGATGATTTCTGGCTGATTGAATCAGGTGCATCTTTTCATTGTATGCTAGTGGAAAGGTGTACCTGGCAAGTGATTCAACTCTAGAAATTGTTGGTCGTGGAAGAGTCAAAATCCAATTCTCAGACAAAAGAATCAAAGGGATTGGTGATGTACTGCACATACCAGTTTTGGCTCGTAATCTGCTTTGGGTCAGTAAGTTGAATGATGTTGGCGTGCAAGTTTCTTTCTCAAGTGGAGGCTGTAAGATGACTAGAGGCGCAATGGTGTTGGCTAAGAGTGTATGCATAGGCACTCTGTACAAGCTGGATGCACGTCTTGTTCAATGTAACAATGTCTCAGTAAAGTCAAGCAAAGTTTCTCGTGTAGAGAAGGAGAATGAAGTACCTCTGGGTGCAAATTCCTTAGAGGTGAAACTCCCAGTGGAGAAGACCATGTTATGGCATCATAGACTCGGTCACATAGGTGACAAAGGTTTAAAAACCTTGAAAAATAAAAATCTTGTTGAAGGGCTTGTTTCTTATAACCTTGAGTTTGATTTCTATGAACATTGTGTTTATGGAAAACATCCTGTTTCATTTTATTTGAATCCTCATAAATCTTCTGGTGTACTAGATTATGTTCATTCTAATGTATTTGGTCCAGTGAATTTTCCTTCATTATCGAAGTCTAGATAATATGTTTCTTTTATTGATGATTATTTGAGAAGGGCATTTGTGTACTTTCTGAAGAGTAAATCAAAAGTGTTTAGTCAATTTAAAGAGTTTAAAAACTTGGTACAAAATCATACTGGAAGCAAAATCAAGTGCTCGAGGATGGATAATGGCGGTGAGTTATGTTCTGCTGATTTCGAAAGGTACTGCAAAGACCATGGAATTAAAAGACATAAGACTACATCTTATAATCCACAACAAAATGGAGTTGCTGAAAGGTTAAATAGGATGCTAATGGAAAGAGAGAGAAGTATGTTGAGTGGTGTTGGTCTAGAGAAAAAAATTTGGGCTAAGGCTGTGGCTACAATATGTTACTTGGTAAATCGTTCACCTTCTTCGACTCTTGTTGACAAAACACCTTTGGAAGCTGTAAGGAAAGCTTAGGTGCAAAACAAACTCTCTTAACGCCAAAACCTCGGGGAAAAATGCAGATATGACTTTAAATTTTCAATTACAGTCCAATAAGATACACATGAAAAGAATAACAAAAAAGAGAAATGAACTCATACATAGTTGGACACCAGTTTTACGTGGGAAAACCCTTACAGGAGAAAAACCCACCACACCAAGTAAAGTATCTTTGTATTACAGTAATGGAAATTACATACAGAGATCAAACTTATCTTTCTGATGTCAAATTACAACAACAACATTCACTGATAAATCTTGTACAGAACATTAATCTTACAATTCTCTCAGACAACAATGAATTCACTCAGAACAATTCGTGTTCATATTTGAACAACTCTTCACACTGTTCACCATTCGACCATTTCTGGATCATAGTCATTTTCCTCACAACCTGTTCATCTTCCACACAGGAATAGTCACAACTGTTCAACTACCAACAGTTTGAATTTTGCTTCTCTCATTGGCTCAGAACACACCATGTAGGACAAATATTCAGTCAAAGGACCATCAGCAAGAGTTTCTCTATCGCTAAGAGTCCTTTAGATCTTTTATGTCATACCAATGTTCATACCCATCGGCGATAGGAAAACCATCGGCAAGAGGTTACACCGAAGTTCACCGCAACAAACTATTGGTCATTCTTTGTGGTCTCCACCATACACGTGTCCACTTCTTGTGTGTTTCCCGAGAATCAAGCAAGGAATCCACAATATTCTCAACTAGTCTCCCAGAACTCCAAGTGGTCCCCACATCTGTCCACCATGACACGCATTCACTACTCAGCCATTCCCCGCCATCCCACGATGACCCCACCACAATACTATGGCTGATCGTGATATCGCGGGCTGCTACCACATGTCTTGTCTGATGAAATTGAAGGGATGAGTTTGCGTGACCGTTGATCAATCGTCACTTAATCTCAATAGTTGTCCGCTATCCTACGATCAGAACTTACAAGATCTTTAACGATCACGATATCACAGGCGACTGCCACGTGTCTCACACGGTAAAGCTGACAAAATAAGGGAAGTGTCTTGATAAAGTAATTAGCTGATAATGAAGAACGTCGGTCAGTCGGGAAGTTACAAAACTTTCTAACTCCGCGACAAGGTTATAGATTTCAAAACTTTAGCAATCGGCTGACCATGAAGACTAAGCCAACAAGTTGAGGCACAACTTCCAATAGAAGCATGGTCTGGTAAGAATTCCTCTCTGAGACATATTCATGTCTTTGGTTGTGAGGCATATGCATATGTGTCGAATGAGAAAAGATCAAATTTGGAGAACAAGGCTATTAAATGTATCTTCATTGGCTATGGTGTTGGTGTGAAAGGATACAAGCTTTGGAATCCTATTACTGAGAAGGTTTTGTACAACAAAAGTGTAATCTTTCATGAGCTGAAGCCTTCAGTAGCTGATCCGCAATTAGAGATAGATAAAAAGGAAAAGAAGAATGATGTAGTTGAACTTCCTCGAACTCTAGAAAAAGAGGAACTACAAAGTGTACCTAAAACTGAGGAGAGTTCTAGCAACTCTGAGAGTTTTGAAGAAGAAGAACCACAACCTCAACCTCAGCCTATGAGGAGGTCTACACGTGAAAAGCGTCAAATTGATAGGTACAAATTTTCTATGTTGGATTCGAACTATGCCTATGCTTTGATTACTAGCACTGATGAGCCTAGGACTGTGAAAAAGGAAATTAATATGTTTGAATCAAATTCCTAGTTGGAAGCCATGAATGAAGAAATGGCATCATTGAAGAAGAATGAAACCTTGGATTTGGTACCTTTTCCCGAAGGGCTAAAGCCTGTTGGCTGTAAATAGGTATTTAAGAAGAAGACTAGTCTAGATGGCAGTGTTGAAAAGTATAAAGCTCGGTTGGTCACAAAAGGTTATTCCCAGGTGGAGGGAATTGATTATGGAGAAATATTTTCTCCTATAGCTAAGCTGACATCTATCAGACTTCTTTTTTCACTTGCAGCAACATATGACTTAGAGATCGAGTAGATGGATGTGAAGAAAGTGTTTCTCCATGGAGAGTTGGAAGAATGAATTTATATGTCCCATCCTAAGCACTTCATTGAAAAAGATAAAGAAAGGCTTGGTTTGCAAGTTAAAGAAATCCTTATATGGTTTGAAGCAATCACCTAGAATGTGGTACCAAAAGTTTGACACGTTTGTGTTGTCATTGGGATTTGCAAGATCAAAATTTGATCATTGTGTTTATTACAAAGTTGAAAATGATCGTGTGCTTATTATTACCCTGTATGTGGATGATATGTTGATCATAGGAAATAGTAAGACTATGATTTCTAATCTTAAATCTCAATTATCTGCAAAGTTCGAAATGAAATATCTTGGTGCAGCAAGGTATATTCTGGGGATGGAAATAAAAAGGGATAGAGGAAGTAGAAATATTTGGCTCAACCAAAGTAAGTATATCAACACTATCTTGGAGAAATTTGGGATGATTGATTGCAAGCAACTAGTTGTTCCAGTGTTGCAGGGAATAAAGCTATCTATTGAAGATAGTCTGAAGTCTCGTGCCGAGATGGAGGACATGACTAGGGTGTCGTATGCAAGTTTTGTTGGCAGTTTAATGTATGCAATGGTCTATACAAGGCTAGACATTTCCCAAGCAGTGGGAGTTCTTAGTTGGTTTATGGCTAATCCAGGAAGTCCACATTGGGATGCTATGAAGAGGGTTTTTATATATTTGAAGGGTACCTCATAGTTTGCTTTGTGCTTTCATGGCAGCTCGGTTGGATCACAAAGATCTCTTACCATTCATGGTTATGTGGATTCTGATTGGGCAGGGGACATTGACAGCAGAAGATCCACCAGTGGATACATCTTCATGTTATTCGGTGGAGTAGTGAGTTGGATGAGCAAGCGGTAGGTTGTAGTCGCTTTATCTACTACTGAGGTGGAATACATGGCAGCAACACATGCCTGTAAAGAAGTCATTTGGCTTAGGACTTTATTTTCAGATATCAGGTTTAATGTAGGGAAGATTACGATTTGTTGTGACAGTTAAAGTGCTATTTATTTGGCAAAAAAATCCCTCTTTCCATGCCAAGAGGAAGCACATTGATGTACAATATCATTTCGTTCGTGATATGGTGGAGGATGGAAAGATTAAACTAGAGAAGGTGGATACTCTAGAGAATGTCATTGATGCATTGACAAAGCCCATGAGCACAGACAAGTACAGGTGGTGTGTTAGTTCATTGGGCCTTGGGGCCTATGACCGTCATTAAATTTGAGTTTGGAGGAAGCTAGTAAGTCTTCGTCAAGTGGGAGATTGTTGAAAAATGTGCCTCAACTTGTTAGCTTCAACCTCTATTAAAGACTTGGAATTTTTCCCATTCATTTGGTCTTCATTGTCGGCCTATCGCCCAAAACTTGAACCTTGAAAGTTAAGTCGCGAGGTTTTGAAAGTGTGTAACTAGGCGATATCATGCGGGTCGTGGGATCGTTGTTTTCTCTAACCTTGTAACCTTTTCGTGGAGTTTGGAAGTTTCTTAACTTCGTGACTGGCCGATCTTCTTCAATGTCATAGTGATCGAAAATTCTCTAACCATCGGCAGAAGTTATTAAGTTTGGGTTTTCCCCAACTAGGCGACAATGTTATCAGCTTATCGCAGAGTTTGAGAAAATCCCAACCACCGGTTGGAGGTTGTGAAGTTAAAGTTTTTCCCGACAAGGCGATCTTCCTTGTTGTCGTGACATCTTGGAGTTTCCTAACCAATGGTGGAGGTTGTAAAGTTTATGGCTTCTCCGACTAGGCGACAAGCTGATGGATGGTGGGACCGATCTATGTGGATGGTGATTTCAGTTGTACGACAGTGACATGGATGTCACATGGATGGTGGGGACCACAAGGAACAACCGACAGTTTGGTGTGATAGTCAATAGCGGTGGACAAGTGATGTGTCGACATGTGGCATGATTTCATTTGTTGATTTTACATCGCTATTGTAAATCAACAATCATTGGTCGAAAGCTTTATTTCCTATTAGCGATATGTTTTCATTTACTGCATGATCTGACTTGGGGGTTGACAGAGTGTGAATATAGTAATATTCTCTGTAACTGAAATTTAATGTTGGGTGGCTCGATGCGTGTTGTTGGCGATATTTAAGGCCCAAGATGGAGGAATCTTGTTGGAAAAGGAACAAAAAATTAAATGAAACCCTAATGGTTGTTGGTTGGTTGTTAGAATTCATTGTATGCTTTATGAGCATTGAAATAGTGAGTGTATAGCAAACGGTTTTCTGTGAGTGAGTTCGACCAAGGGGATGTTGTTGTGAGTTAACATCTGAGAGTGAAGTTTGTAACTCTGTATGTAATTCATTTACTGTAATACAAAGTGACTTTGCTTGGTGTGTGGGTTTTTCTCCCGTAAGGGTTTTCCCTTGTATATCTGGTGTTATCTTTGTGTGTGTGATTTATTTTTTCTCTTCTTTTGTTCTGTGAATGTGAATCTCAAATGTATGTAAATTGTTAAATTAAGTTTTTGCACTTCTCTCCTAAAGATTTTGCATTAGGAAGGCATTTTTCGCACCTTTTCTTTCCTTTCATTGTAGCTCCATAAATCTTACTTGTAAATCTGATTGGTTAGTGCCATCAAATAGCTGAGTTGGTGCTTAGTTAGGGAGTGGGTACTTCCTTGGAGTTGGTGCTCCTAAATTAGGGGATTGATGTCTCCTTAGGGTTGGTTCCCTTAAAATTATAACTAGTGAAGTTCTATTGTGAGGTTGGATTAGGATAGTAGATTCTGACAACTTTTCTCACCGTGGTTTTTCCCATATCGGGTTTTCCAAGTATATCTAGTGTTGTGAGTTTTCTTTGTGTGTGTTAATGCAATCTCTACATGGTTGTTTGATTTTCTTATAAGGGGTTAAAAGAATAAGTTTTAATTGATCTATTGATTCACCCCACCTCAGTATATTGTTGTGTTCCAATAGGTTCCATTTGGAATAATCAAAATATTCTATGCAAGTGAAAGGTCATTTAACACTTTCTTGTATCAAGACTAACATGCTTTGTGGTTACTTCCTCACATATTCTAACAAGGTTTTTTGTTGGAATTTTGTGTTTTTATTGATGACAATAGATCTTTGTTGTTGCATTGATGTCAATCTATGGAGATTATTTGATTGGTTGCATTATGTTGTCATTAGTAGTATCATTGATTTGAACCTCTAGTGTTGCTTTGATAATCATATGCTCCTCGATATTGATGCAAAGAAAGTCTCAATATGACAATACCAATTCATAATCACTCCATGGTTTCATTGGAGGCAATAACTCAAAAAAATTAGTACACCTTGTCACCATTTAGGACACAACCTAATGAGAATTCAAGGATGGGAAACACATCAACAGACATAGACATTATGGAACAAGAGACAACAATGTTTGAATACTTTCCAACACATTTTGTGACTCACAAACCCTCTTGAACTAAACACTTGTTTCCATCAATGCACCACACAAAAATGGCTTACTTCAAACAATGGCTTGTACTCAAAAATGCAAATGACCAACATCACAAACAAGGAAGAAAACAGAGTGAACATAAGGCTCTTGATTTTCTTAGAACTCAAACTTTTAGGACTCAAACTTGTGTAATACATCGTTCCCAACTTATGGTTTCTTGTCACAAGGCGCACACAAACCCCATCACTCAATCAACACAAGGAATGACTTGTTCATTGCATCCTTAGCCTGCACTAACTTTCCACAACATGACACAACAACTATTAGATCATACTTCATGAGATAATTCAAGGAACTTGTCAAACAATCATCATGGAGGGTTTTAGGATTGTCCCAATGAGGAAATGGAAATAGACTGTCAAGAATAAATTTCACAAAACAAATAATGAAACTAATCGCTTCAGGTGGGATTGAAGATAGCATAGTTACAGACTTTCTCTCCAATTTTCATCAAGATCCAATAGTGGAAAAGAAATTTATGGAATTTTTCCCAAAATTGGGAACCCTAGTTAGGGTTTAGACCTTCCCTCACAAAAATGGTCATAACTTATTCAAATCTCCATGAAAATGATCCAAACAAAAAGAATTGACAGCTACAAAAATATATTCTTCCATTCCAATTCATTTCATCCCAATATCATACCATACATGGTCGTACTAGCACGTTTTCAGACTGCAAATTTTGGAAAACATTGTTAGAACAAGGAAGCCTTCACCAAAATGGCCATATCTCACACAAAACTCAATGAAATTTAATGAAACAAAAGTATTGTAAACTAGAAAAAAATATCTTTCCATCCATATATTATATTCCTTGATATGAGGTTGTACCAGGCTATACAATGCATTTAAGCTTGAAAACAATGTAAGACTCATAAAATACACACAAAATTGAATTTTTCATTCATCAAACTTCAAAAACAATGTGTCCAACCCCCAATTCGAGTTTTGGAGGGTTTCCTTATACATTCCCAACCAATCCCAACTATTTTGTAATAGTTTCTTGATTTGCATGTAACTATTTCTTGATTTTTTGACACCTTTTCAAAGTTGCATGACAACTTTTACAAATTTAAACCAAAGATCCTATAGCACTCCAAAATGAACCAATATAATTCCAAATGGTCATAAATGACCTTGTTTACACCAATCATATCAAAATAATACAAAACCAAAAATTGATTAAGATGTCCATGAGGATCCCCTACACCATACTCTCTAGGAAAAAGAAATTTGAGTTCCACCTCAAATGATGGTCTGCTTTTATTTCTCTTCTTCCAATTATGTTGTATGCGGAGCTATTCTCCATGCTTGGATTGATTTGCTCCAAGGTTCTTGATCCTCATGCATTTGTGTCATGCTTTCTTTTTGGACCTCCTCTTGATGATCTTCTTTTCAAGTGCAAGACTCCAAAATTCTATGTCTCCTTCATATGCCTCATTATTGTTGTCCATTTCTTTATCTTCTATCAAGTGTGCATGCTTGAACAATTGTCCACACTATTCAATTCCTTTATCCAACAAATCATATTCATCACCAATAATCAAATATGTAGCTTCCTCATACAAATTCTCATGGAAATTGATTTCAATGTGTCCACCTTCAGCTTGTTTAATATCCTTCATTTCATCATTCAATTCAAAAAAAATAGAATCAAAATATGCATTATTTACCTCATTTGTCTTCGATGTCCCAATTTCTTTGTCATCATTTATCGCTGCCATATCCATATCTTCATGGTATTCTATCAAGTCTCCTGCAAGCAACTTGTTTATTTTCTCCATCTCCTCTTTCCATAGGAGATCATTATCTTCTTCATCCACTCATTCATCATACTGAGGCTCGTCAAGCTTTTTCATCACTATGTCTGCTTGAGAACATTTCTCTTCCATGATTTGTATGCTTGCTTGAAGACACTCTTGATCTTTTTTCATGTCCATTTCAATAAATGTCTCTTCTTTTGTTTCTTCTCTTTTCAAAGTAACCATCCTATGATTCCTCCTTTTTTGAACAATCACCTTTAGAGGCCACTTCACCTTCTTTCTCGTCAACCAATACCCAACATTTCCTTGGTATACTTTCTTAAGACACTATTCTAATACAAGATTAATACATTTTTCAAACTCTGCGATATCTCTTTCAAACTCTGATCTTATCTTATTGACTATCATATTCTCCTTCTGAGTTTTTTGTTGCATCTTGCTATCTCTTTTCTTTTTTTGACTTCTCATGAAACCTCACCTAGGTTTTCTTTCCTCTTCCTCACTACCTAGTCTTTTGGAATCTAGGTTCTTCAATTCAACTTTCCAACTGCAATACACAAACTTCCAAAAATTCCCTTGCCGAGATCTTTGGGCTCTAATACCAAAAATGATGCAGAGCAGGGGTAGACACTCTCAATATGACAGTACCAATACATACTAACTCTGTGGTTTCATTGGAGGAAACAACTCAAAAACTTTAGTACACCTTGTCAACATTTAGGAAACAACCTAATGAGCATTCAAGGATGGGAAACACATCAAAAGGCATAGACATTATGGAACAAGGGACATTAATGTTTCAATACTTTCCAACACATTTTGTGACTCACAAACCCTCTTGAACCAAACACTTGTTTCCATCAATGCACCACACAATAATGAATTCATTCAAACAATGGCTTGTACTGAACAATGCAAATGACCAACATCACAAACAAGGAAGAAAACATAGTAAACATAAGGCTCTTTATTATCTCAGACTTGTTTCAACATAACATAAAGGTTCTCAAACTTGTGTAATACAATGTTCCCAACTTATGGTTTCTTGTCACAAGGCACACACAAATCCCATCACTCAATCAACATAAGGAATGACTTTTTCATTGCACCCTTATCCTACACTAACTTTCCACAACATGACACAACAACTATTAGATCAAACTTCATGAGATAGTGCAAGGAACTTGTCAAACAATCATCATGGAGGGTTTTAGGACTGTCCTAATGAGGAAATGAAAATAGACTGTCAAGAATAACTTTCACAAAACAAATAATGAAGCTAATCACTTTGGTGGGATTGAAGATAACATAGTTACACAATTTTTCTTCAATTTTCATTAAGATATAATGGTGGAAAAAAAAGTTAGGGCATTTTTCCCAAAATTGGGAACCCTAGTTAGGGTTTAGATCTATCCTCACAAAAATGGTCATAACTTATTCAAATCTCCATGAAAATGATCCAAATAAAAATAATTGAGAGCTACAAACATATATTCTTCCATTCCAATTGGTTTCATCCCAATATCATATCGTACAGACTGTAAATTATGGAAAACATTGTTAGAACAGGGTAGCCTTCAACAAAATGGCCATATCTCACACAAAACTCAATAAAATTTAATGAAACAAAAAGAATTGTAAACTATAAAAAATAATATTTCCATCCATATATTATATTCATTGATATTAGGTTGTACCAAGTACAATGCACAACTTCAGCCTGAAAACAATGTAAGACTCATAAAATACACATAAAATTGAGGTTTTCATTCATGAAACTTCAAAAACAATGTCTCCAACCCCCAATTCGAGTTTAGGAGGGTATCCTTATACATTCCCAACCAATCCCAACTATTTTGTAATGGTTTCTTGATTTGCATGTAACTATTTATTGATTTTTTGACGCCTTTTGAATGTTCCATGACAACTTTTTAGCAACATGACAACTTTTACAATTTTAAACCAAAGATATTATAACACTCCAAAATAAACCAATATGATTCCAAATGGTCATAAATGACCTTATTTACATCAATCATATCAAAACAAGACAAAAACCTAAAATTGATTAACATGTGCATGAGGGTGCCCCTGCACCAATATTCAACCTCTTGTGTGGTTAAGATGTTGAAAATGTGTTGTGAATGTTGAGATGGTGTTTGTGGTACTTGGTTTCCAAGTGCTTTTCAGAAAATTTGAATAAAAGAGAAAACAGTGTCGTAAAATGTGTTCAATGTGGCAGAGTAGTGTTTAGTGTTTTTCTCCACATTTCTTCATGGTTGAATATTTTTTGTGTGGTTTGAATATGTTGATTAGAGGTGTTCATAGGTGTTATATCCAAAGTTTTAGGTTTTGGACCATTCAACAGAAGAAGCTATGATCACTAGTGTGTGAACTATGTTGCAGTGTTGTCTTGTAGAAATGGTTTTGCTCCACATTTCTCCATGTGGTGGTTTATAGTTTTGTGGATTTTTAAGTCTACTTATATAGTTCATTTCCATCTTTAGTCTAATTTGTTTGATTTTTTTGTGCTCTACAAGGTTGGATTAATTTTCTACAATATGTGGAAGGTCAGTTGGGTGTACATAATGAGCATGTTCTTTAGGTGTATGATGTTATGAAAGATTTGTTGGATTTTAGGGTGTTGATGGAATATTCCAAATTGTGTTTAAGTGTTGTGTGTGGTCTGCGAGTATGTCTTTGTATTTGGTGAAGTGTGTACTTAAAGGTTTAATGGTGTTAACACAGGTTTGACTGACCTTGGGTGTTTACACTAATTGCAAATATGTTTCGGTGTTTGTGGATGCATGGTGTTGCATGTACATGTGGATTTAAGTTTGATTTAAGGTGTGATGTGGTTTTCCTTCATTTCTCTCCACCACATGAATGTTTTGGTGTTGACCTAATTTGAATTTGCACATTTGAGGTGCATAGCTGACCTTCTAGATTATTTTCAAGGTTGAGTATGGTATATATGTGTGTTGAGTTGATGAAGGATTGGGAAGTGAAATGTGTGTGATGCAAATTATAATGTGAAGTGTGAAAATGTGAAGTGTAGTGTGAGATTTAACAACTAATACTATTAGAAGCAGTGAGCAGAAGGTGTCTACATTCTACAGAGAGTGCAAATGTTCTGGTGAAGTAGTGGTGGATCTTTTTGTTGCTCTGAGATAGATTTATCATTGTAACAATCTTCTTTCTTCTTCTTTCTAATTTGGCAGTGATCCCTCCGATAGTGAGGCCTTCGGTAGTGAGCCCTCCGACAATGAGCCTATTGTATTCAGTGTTACAATTACTTTATATTGTGAGCTAATCCTCACCGTGATTTTTCCTTTCTTGGTTCTTCCATGTAAATCTGGTGTTTTCATGTGTATGAATGTGCTTGCATTATTGTTTCTCATGTTCATATTTCGCTAATGCATAATAAGGGTTCAAGGGTTGTTAAGGGTTTAAGGATTAATGAAGATATGAATGTTAACAAGGGTTTTGATGTTTTAATGTACAATTGATTCACCCCCCTCTCAGTTGTCTTGTGCATTCAACAGTTGGTATCAGAGCAAGAATTCTTGGAAGAAAGCTTAACTGCTTGAGGTACATTTGTGATGGCGCACAAGAAGGAGGATCCTCTATTTGATGGATCCGATTATGCAGTTTGGAAGACCAGGATGGAAGGTTTCCTTATTTCTCTAGGGTTTGGAGTTTGGAAGTCTATTGAAACTAGATATATGATGCTTGTAAATGGTATGAGTACTGATGATGATAGCAAGGAATATGAGAACAATGGAAAAGAAAGGTATGCTCTATTGAGTGGTCTTTCTAATTCAAAACTTGTAAATTTTATGTGTTATAAATATTCTAGTGAGATCTGGAAGAAACTAGAAAGTATCTATGAAGGAGATGATAAGGTCAAGCAAGAAAAGATGCATAATTTGAAGACTAAATTTGAAATATTGATGATAGAAGATGAAGATATTACATGATACATGCATAGAGTGGACAAAGTTGTCAATTCCATTAGAGGTGTTGGTGGAAAACTTGATGAAGATGAGGTGGTAAAGAAGGTATTGAGAACTCTTAAATCTTATAGTCATAAGGATTTTGCTATTGAAGAAGCTCATAATTTAGATCATTATTCTAGAGATCAGTTGTTTGGTGCTTTAACTACTTTTGAATTGAGAGAATTTGGTCCAAGTGATTCAATAAAAGAGATTGCTTTTAAAGTTGACAAAGCATAGAAGAATGAGGAATCTGATCATCTAGATGAGTTTGATGAGCTAGAAGCAAACTTTGTGAGGAGATTGAAAAAGGGCACTAGAAAATATAGAGGTAAGTTACCCTTCAAATTTTTCAATTATGGAAATATAGGTCATTATGCTTCAAGATGTCCAGTCAAAGCTTCAAATGATAGATTTAAGGAGAATAAAGGTAAATCAATTAAGATAAGTTATTATGTTAAAGAAGATGTCAGTATATCTGATGATGAATCTGATTACCCGGATGATGAAAATGATGAATTCTTGTTCATGGATCTAAATGTTGGAACTAATTATGTTAACTCTAAGAGATGTATGAAGGAATTTTCTCCGAAAGCAGGTCATAATGGAACTATGGTAACTTCTTTTCATGCAAGAGAGGACAAAACTATTGGATTGTTGACAATAGATGCTCAAATCATGTTGAATGATAATTGATAAAAGTAATTTTGTTAAACTTGAGAAGTTTGAAGGTGGTCTTGCTATGCTTGGTGATGATACATCCACTAAGATATGAGGAAAAGGTTCAATCAGTTTTGATGGAAAGCATAATATATATGATTTTATTTATGTTAAGGGTCTCTGACATAATCTTCTAAGTATAGGACAAATGTGTAGCAAAGGATACAATCTTTTATTTTAGGATGGTGGTTGTGAGATCAATAAAGGCTCCAGAACTCTAGTTGCTACAAGAACAGATGGAAATGTTAATAAGCTTAAGGGTCCTAATGGTATGTGCTTCATGACTCAAATCAATGAAAATTGGCTATGGCATAGAATAATGTGTCATGTCAATTTTTATAGCCTAGTGAGGATTAGCTCTACTCAAGCTGTGAGAGATATGCCAAAGATTACAAAGCCTATAAATGCAGTTGGTAAGGAATATCAAGTTGGGAAGCAAACAAGGACAAGGTTAAATGTCAAAGAATATTCTACCACATGACCTTTGGAGTTGGTGCATATAGATCTTTGTGGACCTACAAAAACAAGAAATTTTCAAGGTGATAGGTATTTCATGTTGTTGATTGATGATTATTCTAGAATGACTTGGATAACTTTCTCAAAGAAAAATAAGAAGCTCTAGATAATTTTAAGGAATTTAAAGCTATGTTTGAGAATGAAATGGATATGAAAATCAAATATTTAAGATCTGAAATAGATGGAGAGTTCACCTCTAATGAGTTTAATAGCTTTTGTGAAGATCATGGACTAAAGAGACATCTATCAGCTCCTAGGACTCCTCGGTAGGAGAGAGTGGTGGAAAGGAAGAATAGGACTGTTTAGGTTACAAGAACAATGATAAAGGAAGCAAATCTATTGGATGTCTACTGGAGAGAAGTAATTCATACAATAGTGTATATACTTAACAAAACACAAGCAAGGAAAAAAAATTCAAAGACTCCTATGAGTTGTGTTATGGAAGAACTCCTACTGTGAAGCATTTCAAAGTGTTTGGAAGCAAATGCTATATCAGAAAAGATGAAGAAAACTTAGGAAAGTTTGATGCAAGATCTAATGAAGGAATCTTCCTTGGATACTCTACAAAGAGAAATGCTTCCCATTGCTACAACAAGAGGCTAAAAAGGATTATTGAAAGTTAAAGTGTCAAAGTGAATGAAGACTTACATAAAAGCTTAGTGATAGATGGATATGAATTAGATGAATCTTCTTGTAGAGAAGAAGAAAAGGATAAAGGTAAGGAAAAAGAAGTGCAGGTTGAAGAGGAAGAAGCTCCAGAAAGGATCCATAGACCCCAAAAGCACTTTAGGACACCCTATCAAAGACCCATTTGACCACGGGCGATTAAGTCCTTATAGGCACAACAAAACTAATTTTTTTTATTAGGTTTATTGCCTCTACACTTTCTAGATCTACTAGAAGTTCACTATTTTAGTCTATTAGCTTTTGGGATCTTGCATTTTTAATATTAAGGCATATATGATCATTAGGTTAATCATTCCAAATTATTTCCAATCCATTCCCATCCTCAATCAGATGTAGATCCAGGTCTGATTGGCTCACCTTCATGGTTGATAGTCAATCTATTCACCTTATTGGTCTACATCTTAATGAAACCCTAAGAAAAAGGGGTTATGGAGCATAATTTTATATATCTTATCACATGTTCCCCTATTTTCTATGTTTCTCCAGATACTTGACCAAGGAATCATTTTTGTTTCTACCCTATTGGCCCTCTCTACTTTTCCTATCCATGTCTACCTTGTTCTTAAACACTCTGTTTAGCTTAAGTCTCCTTCACAATAACCTCTTTTGATGCTTTACCATCTCACCCAACTCTGGAGGCTTCGTTTCAAGAGAGTCCTCATTCCTTGAGGGGAGCATCCAGGCCTACATCGTGAGAAGATTTGAAATTGACTCCTCTTTCTTTTTACTAAACTTATTGCAATTCCCAGCAATATTCCCTACCTTTCAGCAATGAAAGCATATTATTGGGAGATATTCATAATCTAAATCTTGTTGCCATTCACCCAAAATTGAAGACATCTTGATGGAGTGCTTAATAGGTTTTCTCATATTTATTCCCACACATATCCTAGCATATGTTGCTAGTTGTCTACCTGCAATAGACTTAGAGAAATGGATATATTCTCCAAGCGAGTTACCAATTAACCAAAAAATATCCTCTAATCATAGATCCTAAGGTAACTTGTATCTAATCTAGAGAGGGGCATCTTGTATTAATACCTTGTGAGGATTGAACCTCAGTGTCCAAGCTCAGATATATAATCCTATGTTACCCATAAACCATGGGCCTCCCCATAACACATTCTCCCTCTCAAATTCTGATTAAAATACTATGTGCAAAACCCCTAAAGCAAGAAAACTTGACACTAGATTAAGCCCCATCTATTTATACCCTATCCATGATTTCATCTTGTCCATTGAAGGCCAAGCACCAATGAATTTAGAAATCATTGCATTCTTCTTTAACATTTCCACCTTCAAATGAAGGAAATTGTCTGGGATTGTGATGTATAGAATATCCTCCAAAATTTTCACATTAACATTATCCACAACAATTTTGATTGCATTTTCTCCTTCCTTTCCCAAATCCAGACCAATATCCAAATCATGAAGAAGTTCTCCCAAGGCTTGCAAACTATATTTGTTCATAATCACTAAAAGTCGATCTCCTACCTTCCCTTTTTCCTTGCCTCCTTTTTCATTAATTTTTCCTTCTTTCATTTTCTTCTTAATTGCATTTTCATTACACACTAAACTACTCAATATTTTTATATGTGTATATATATGTATAGATATATAGAAATATATGTATATACATACACACATATATAAGGTATATATATGTATAAATATATATACATATATAAATATATATGTATATATGTACATATATATGTATATATGTATGTATGTATGTACATATATATACATATATACATACACACTTAAAAAACTAATTCAAGAATAAAACTAACACAAATTTCCTTTACATTCACACAACCTATAATTCAAAAATTTAGAAAACACTTAGCTTGCAATCTCATGGATTTATGTAAACTAATGTATCTACAAACTTATATGATTGATTCAAGTACAAAAAAAACACACATTTCCTTTGTATTCATAAAATCTCATACAACATTTCAATGGAAACTTAATATGCAATCTCATATATTTATGTAAACTAATACATTATGATGATTATATATAACACCAGGTACTTAAGTATTTTTAAAAATAATTTGCATAAAATCTTTGTGCAATTATTTCTAGCACTCTAATGATAAACCCTTTTTCAAGTGCCTAAATAATAAAATATCATTATGAGTGTTCTTAAAATACTTCCAAATAATAAATGCACACCTAGCCAGGTGTTGGATGTTGTGGTGTGTTGCTGATATCTAGTTTTCATTGATGTCATCACTATTAGAATTGTTGCATTAGAATTTGTATATGTCGAGGATATTGAGAAAATTGTAATAAGAAGTGCTATAGGTTGTCAAAGGTGAAGTGAAGTTCTTTTTGTCAATGTGATTAGTACGTTGTTGTTTAGAGGATGTGGAATAAAAGGTTTCTTGTTGAGTATATCTAGTTTATCCACATCAAGTTTCAGAGATCCGCGTGAAGATTTGATCGAGTTATGAAGATTTGTATTATGACAGTTTTTATGTTACTTCAGTTTGTGTTCCTGAATGAAGATCATGTGATTCTAGTAAGTTCGGTTATTGCAGATTCTTCTCTGGTGTTTCATGATGCTTGTGGATGTTTCTAGTTCATGCTCTATCTATGTTACACATCCGCATCGATTGTTGTGCTCATGATCCAAGATTTTCTCTTGCATGTTCATGTTTTTCATGTTCTTGGCCGACAAGGTGTTGAAGCATGTTGTGGATCTTCAAGGAGTAATTAATTGAAGTGGTTCATGTTTGAGGATGTTATTTTCGGTCTTCACTATGTTGTGGACAACCTTGGTTCATTCACATGAATAATCTTTATTGATTTGGGTCGGCTGTTTATATTCATTTTATTATTTCTTTGGATACGACTTATAGCGATGTAATTTCTTGTTGCGGATATATAAGAGTGATTGTTTTATCATTTGAAGGCATGAATGTATGTGTGTGTGTGTGAAGTGTAAGAGTCTTGTGTGCAAATAAAGTTCAGATCATTCGAAGGCAAAGCAGAGAGAGAAGAAGAGAAGAGTGAAGAAGAGTGAAGAAGTGTTCATGTGCTTAACCGGAACTATAACCAGGCATTATAAAATGCTACTTTTCTCAATTTAAAGTCTGATGGATTTAATAAGAACCTTTCTATAAGACAGTGTCTTTTTTGGGTAGTAAGCCTATTTTGTATTTGAGCAGTGAGCTCTAGGAAGTGTGCTTGAATGCATGTGCATTCCCCATTTATATTTTCTTATACTTTTAACAGGGTATAATCTTCTGGACTGACCTCCACTATGGTTTTTCCCCTAATAGGGTTTCCACGTAAAAAATCTTGGTGTTATGTGTGATTTTGATGTGTTGTTCATTTATGCTTTCATGATTAATGTTTAGATCTGAGAATAAGGTAAATAAGTTGAATAATTTTGAGATTTGGTGACAACTGATTCACCCCCCCTCTCAAGTGTCTGCCCTTATGTTTCCAACAATTGGTATCAGAGCTTGTGGTTCCTTGGAAGAATTTTAATAGCTTGAGGTGATCCGGGATGGAAAATTATAAGAAGGATAGTCCTGGATTTGATGGAACAAATTATTCTTTATGGAAGACTCAAATGGAGTGCCATCTGAGATGCATTGGTTAACCCTACTGGAGCATTACAAAAAATATATATGTTATTCCACATAATGCTCCTACTACTTCTGTTGAGATCAGGGATGTTGAGTATAATATCAGGGCTAAGGAGGAATTGTTGAGTGCTTTGATTGATCCTGAGATGACAAATGTGATGGATCTGAAGACTGCTTATGAGATTTGGAAAAAATTAGAAACCTTGT
This sequence comes from Sequoia sempervirens, assembly GCA_007258455.2. Classification (NCBI taxonomy): domain Eukaryota; kingdom Viridiplantae; phylum Streptophyta; class Pinopsida; order Cupressales; family Cupressaceae; genus Sequoia; species Sequoia sempervirens. The sequence continues at coordinate 901,889,032 of VDFB02281492.1, forward strand.
ATGAAGGTGATGCTAATGTGAAGATTGCTAAGCTACAAACTCTGAAAGGGAAATATGAAAATTTGAAAATGGGTGATGATGAAAATGTTACTACTTTCATGCAAAGAGTGAATGAACTTGTGTGTGGTATCAGATGTGCTAGTGGAAAGATAGATGAATTAGAAATTGTTGCTAAAATGCTTAGATCCTTGCTTGATTCTTACAAATTCAAGGCTAGTTTTATTGAAGAGCTCTGGACTATAACAAATGTTGTACCAGAGATATGTTGATTGGTAAGCTTACTACTTTTGAGTTGAGTGAATTTGGTGATGCACTTCCTAAGGTTGAATCTGCATTCAAGGCCACTACTTCTAGAAGAGATAGACAGAGATATGATCCAGGTGAAAGTTCATCTAGAAAGACGTTCAAGTATGAGGATGAAATGATACAACTCGATGAAGAAGAAAGAGAGCTTGAAGAACTTGAAGGATTGATTGTGAAAAAGAAGCCAAAGGACAAGGTAAGTATAAAGGAAAGCTACCTATTAAATGTTTCTCTTGCAATAAGATTGGTCATTTTGCATCAAGGTGTCCTGAGAGATTTTCCAAGCCAAGATTTAACAAGCATGAATTCCAAAAGAAGTGTTACTATGCTACTGATGAAGGTGTGGCAGATGATGAATTTGGAAAAGGAAATGTAAGTGAAGATGAATTTGTGTTTATTGCTATCAAGGAAAATAATCTTATGTCTACTAAATCTGCTAATTGTAAAAATGTGGAGAAAGCCCTAGCTACTCGAGTTGGAGAGAAAGATGAATGGGTAATTGACAATGGTTTTTCTCATCATATGACAAGAGATAAAAGTAAGTTTGTGAATTTGGAAAATTATGATGGTGGTGTTGTGAGATTTGGTGATAATATAGCTAGTGTGATCCATGGAAGAGGATGCATTTCTCTTGATTGTAAGCATAATATTGATGATGTCTTGTATGTTGAAGGTTTGAAGCATAATCTTTTAAGTGTTGGACAGATGGTTGATAAGGGATGCAATCTTCAGTTCATGGATGGAAAGTACAAAATATTGGGAAATTCTACAACTGTGATTGCATCAGGTACAAAAACAAAAGGTAATATTTTCAACCTAAGTGTTGCTAGTAAAAGTTGTTTGATTGCTCAAATTGATGAAAGTTGGTTGTGGCATAGGAGAATGTGTCATGTTAACTTTGATAATATTGTCAAGATAAGTTCCACTAAGGCTGTGAGAGATTTTCCTAAGCTAATGAAACCTACTAATGCCATATGCAAAGAATGTCAATTAGGAAAGCAAACAAGAATTTCATTTTGAAGTAAACAACATAATTCAAATGGATTGTTGGATCTTGTGCATACTGATTTGTGTGGTCCTACTAGAACTCGAAGTTTACAAGGATACAGGTATTTCATGATGCTTATTGATGACTATTCAAGGATGATGTGCGTTACTTTCTTAAGGGAGAAATTTGAAGCTCTGGAAAAGTTCAAGATCTTTAAGGCTATGGTTGAGACAGAGATAGGTCTAAAGATTAAATTTCTGAGATCAAATAGAGGTGGTGAATTCACATCCGGTGAGTTTAATTCTTTTTGTGAAGAACATAGAATAAAGAGATAGCTATTTGCACCGTCGACCCCTCAACAAAATGAAGTTGTGGAAAGGAAGAGCATAATAGTTCTAGATGTTGCTAGAACCATGATGTTGGAAGGAAATATACCTCATATCTACTGGAGAGAAGTTGTGAGTATTGTTGTGTACACACTTAACTGGGTACAAATCAAAGGTGATATTGGTAAGACTCCTTTTGAGCTATGGACTAGTAAAAAACCTATTGTTAGATATTTCAAGATCTTTGGAAGCAAGTGTTATATCAAAAAAGATGAATATATAGGAAAGTTTGATGCCAGGGGTGATGAAGGAATCTTTCAGGGATATGCTACTAAAATTAAGACCCACTAGTGTTACAATAAGAGATTGAAGAAAATGGTTGAAAGTGCAAATGTTAAGGTTGATCTGAAGACATAGTTGCACTATCCAGAACCTATGGATATGATTCTGATGATCAGAATGATAGTACTGTGATAGGTCGAATGTGAGCGTTAGAAAGTAAGCAACAAGTAAAAGAGTGCAAATAAACACATGAAAATGGCTAAGTATAAGTTGAGAAACAAAATTGCAAGAGTTTGGCTAGCAAAATGATCTCTCCCAAAATGAGAGAAAGGAGGGGGGATTTATAGGAATTTTGAGAATTCCTAGGGGAGATGGACGGTCAAGATTGAGCCACCAAATATCAAGATGTAGGGCTAAGGTGAATTGAGAACTCACAAGCCCTCACATCTTGACATGTGGCATGTGATATAGCCCTAAAAGGTGAAGTGGACATGAGGTGGAAGGATAGTACATGACATGGAGGGGGGTACAAAGTACCTTGGGATTGGACAAGATCTCTCATAGCGAGGTCCTTGTCCCCATGTGGGTGAGAGGGACATGGGGGAATTAAAAAATTCTCAAATATTCTCACGAGGGGAAGAGGGAAGGAATTTAAAATTCCTAAATACATTAGGGATTAAATGAATTAAAAAACTACATGGGGAATGAGATGCCTTTGCCAAAAGGAGAAAGCCCTTTAATAAGGTTGACTTAAGGACACATGCCATAAGTGGGAGGAGGATTAGGTTAAAGTAACCAAAATGATTAAGTTGTGCAAGTACCTCGGCTAGATTAATTAATGAAGATTAGAAGAGGGCGGATCTCACACGTGACTTGATGACACGTCAAAGATCACATGGAGAAGAGTACCTAAAGGATTAGAGGATGGTTAGTGGCTAAGAGAGATTAGAGGCCAACTTGCAAAAGTTGGAGAATGTGACACATCTTAATCAAGGATTAGGCATGTGCACATCCTAATGATGGGATTAGGATAAGATAAAAACGATGGAGGATGTGACATGAAGGGAATTAAATAAATGGAATATTTATTTAATTCAATTGATGGAAGGAGGATTAAAGAGATAAGGTATTATTGATTAAATACCTTAGGGATTTGGCAGAATTAAAGATATTAATTAAATAATAGCAGTATTAATTAATTAATGCGGATAAGACGAAAGGGGATGAATTTGGATAAATTAATTGTCCAAATTTAGATGTCTAAGTATTTTCCCTTGAGATGGTAGCTAATGGCAGCATCATTTCAAAGAATATTAAAACATAGAACCTAGAAGAAGATGGTTAGATTGGAAAAGATGCCCCAGTCATTCAAAGAAGGGACTAGGAAGGAAGATGATGGGGGGAAAGATGAAAGTTAGGGATGAAGGATGCCCCCTCGAGAGGACAGGCGGGTTCAAGAGAACACGGGTGGGCTCTCGAAATGGATGAGATGATGCAAGAGGAGTTGAAGAAGATGATGCAATG
>VDFB02281492.1:901892554-902028378 GCA_007258455.2 Sequoia sempervirens
CACAACCCTAAGATTAGTAGAAACATGTATGGTTAACAAAGTCTTCTACTCTAAGATGCACATGGTTGCTAAGGAGTCCTCGATATACACCTGGTACGTGAGGCCCAAACCATGAACACCAACCCGTTACAAGCGTGAGTCAGGAACCTTAGCGAGATACTAGAGGCTCGGACCAACTCTTCACGCCATCTCGACGCTTCGCCAATTACAACGGTTGATTGAGGTATAAGCCACTCTCCCCTTCTTTATATACCCATTGGTTGAATCATCCCTTGGGGTGATGAAATCCCCAAGTCCCAATTTCGAAAGTGAAAAAGGGGTGACTCAAAAGGACTTGGAAAACTATGATTTCTCATCACCCAGGATCGCCAAATGGCGCAAGGGGATTGGATACGTCAAATAGCCTTCCCAAACATGCCAAACAAGGTTTTATTGACCCCTTTAATTAAACTATGTGCCTAATTTACCAAAAGACAATTGGCAAAAACTTGAAATTTTACCTTCGGGAGGACAGGTCCACCACTCTGTAGGGACAGATCCGCCACTCTATCAGGACAGGTCCACCACTCTATCAGGACAGGTCCGCCACTGCATTAGGATAGGTCCACCACTGCATTAGGACAGGTCCACCACTGCATTAGGACAGGTCCGCCACTGCACTAGGAGAGGTCCACCACTGCAGGAGGACAAGTCCGCCACTACAAGACAGGTCTGCCACTCCAGGACAGATCTGCCACTCCAGGACAGATCCACCACTCTGTCAGGACAGGTCCGCCACCCCAGGACAGATCCGCCACTCTAGGACAGATACACCACTCTGTCAGGACAGGTCCGCCACTCTGTAACCTGGACCTTGCATCGAATCGATCCTTTGGTTGGCCCTTCGATCTTTGATGTGTATACTCCTTGGATGGCACAAGATGCAGAAGATGCCAGAAATGTGATAGGTCGAATGTGAGCGTTAGAAAGTAAGCAACAAGTAAAAGAGTGCAAATAAACACATGAAAATGGCTAAGTATAAGTTGAGAAACAAAATTGCAAGAGTTTGGCTAGCAAAATGATCTCTCCCAAAATGAGAGAAAAGAGGGAGGATTTATAGGAATTTTGAGAATTCCTAGGGGAGATGGACGGTCAAGATTGAGCCACCAAATATCAAGATGTAGGGCTAAGGTGAATTGAGAACTCACAAGCCCTCACATCTTGACATGTGGCATGTGAGATAGCCCTAAAAGGTGAAGTGGACATGAGGTGGAAGGAGAAGTACATGACATGGAGGGGGGTACAAACTACCTTGGGATTGGACAAGATCTCCTCATAAAGGAGGTCCTTGTCCCCATGTGGGTGAGAGGACAAGTGGGGAATTAAAAATTCCTCAAATATTCTCATGGGGAAGAGGAAGGAATTTAAAATTCCCTTAAATGCTTGGGATTAAATGTGAATTAAAAATTCACATGGGGAATGGAGATGCCTTGCTAAAAAGGAGAAAGCCTTTAATAAGGTTGACTTAAGGACACATGCCATAAGTGGGAGGAGGGGATTAGGGGCTAACCAAATGATTAAGGTTGTGCTAGCTAGGGACAATTAATGAAGATTAGAAGAGGGTTAGATCTCACATGTGACTTGATGTGACAAGTCAAAGATCACATGGGAAAGAGTAATGAAGGATTAGAGGGATGGTTAGGTGGCTAAAGAGATTAGAGGCCAACTTGCAAAAGTTGGAGGATGTGATGAAGGAATTAAATAAATGGAATATTTATTTAATTCAATTGATGGAAGGAGGATTAAAGAGATAAGGTATTATTGATTAAATACCTTAGGGATTTGGCAGAATTAAAGATATTAATTAAATAATAGTAGTATTAATTAATTAATGCGGATAAGACAAAAGGGGATGAATTTGGATAAATTAAGTGTCCAAATTTAGACGTCTACAAGTACAAACAAAGGTCAAAACTCAAGTCAAGTCCAAATCATTCCAGTGAATCAAGAAGATCAAGAGGAAGGAGAAACTGGTAGAAGAACATAAGAGAGATTAGAAGAACTTGAAATTGAAGAACATTCTAAGAAGACTCTGAGGTATGTAAGGTTGAATCATTCAGAAGATCAAATTATTGGTGATAAGAACAAAGGTGTCTAGACTAGGAGAAAGATTGTAGAAGAATATTGTTTGATTTCAAATACTGAGCCTAACAATGTGAATGAAGCATGCAAAGATGAACATTGGGTTGAAGCAATGAAAGAGGAACTATAGAAAATTGAGAAGAATGATACATGGATTCTTGTTCTCAGACCTAAGGATAATAATGTAATTGGAACTAAGTGGGTCTTTAGAAACAAACTGAATGAACAAGGTGAAGTGGTTAGAAACAAAGCAAGACTAGTATGCAAAGGATATTCACAGATGGAAGGTATTGATTTTGAAGAAACCTTTGCCCCTATTGCTAGAATTGAAGTTGTGAGATTGTTTCTTGCTTATGCTGCTTATAAAGACTATAAAGTTTATCAAATGTATGTCAAGTCTGCTTTTCTAAATGGTGAATTGGAAGAAGAAGTGTGTGTTGAACAACTTGATGGATTCCAGTTAACTGATCAGGGAGATATGGTTTGCCAATTAAAGAAAGCATTGTATGGACTCAAACAACCACTAGAGCATGGTATGCTAGATTGGATAAGTACTTGGTGAAGCTTGGATTTAACAAAGGTACTACTGATAGTAATTTGTATTTCAAGAATGATGATAAATATTTGATTGTGGAAGTTTTTGTTGATGATATCATACTTGGAGGAGATGATAGCTTGTGTATGAAGTTTGCTAATGAGATGAAAAATGATTGGAGAGATGAAATTCTTCTTGGGATTGCAAATTACTCAGTTAGATAAAGGGATCTTTATATCTCAATCCAAGTATGTGAAAGAATTGTTGAAGAAATTTGGTATGGAAGATTCAAAGCTAGTTGGTACACCTATGGTGACCGGATGCAAGTTGACAACTAATGATGATTCTCCAAAGGAAAATCAGACTAGATATAGATCAATGGTTGGTGGATTACTTTATTTGACTCAAACTAGGCTTGATATCATGAATGTTGTATGTATTGTTGCTAGATTTCAAGTTGATCCTAAAGAATCTCATGTGACTGTTGTGAAGAGGATTTTCAAATACTTGAAAGGGACAACTGATTGTGGTTTATGGTATCCTAAAGATGATGATCTTACTTTGAGCGCCTTTATTGATATTGATTGGATAGGAGATATGAATTATAGGAAAAGTACTAGTGGTGGAGCATTTTTCTTGGGAAAGAAGCTGATTTCATGGTTAAGCAAAAAGCAGAATGCTATTTCTTTATCTACTGCAGAGGCATAATACATTATTTCTTCTAACAATTGTACTCAAGTACTGTGGATGAAACAAATGTTGAAGGATATCAGAGTTGTTTATGATGAGCCTATTGCTATATTTTGTGATAAATAAAGTGCTATTAACATTTCTAAGAATTTGGTGTTGTATTCCAAGACCAAGCATATATCTATCAAAATTCACTTTTTGAGAGAGAAAGTAAGTGAAAAGGAAGTCAGATTGGAGTATGTGCCTATTAAGGACCAGATTGCAGACATATTTACCAAGCCATTGCCTAAGGATACTTTTGAGTATCTTATAGGGAAGTTAGGGGTGATTACCCCTCCTAATCAGAACTAAGGATGCATTGATTTGCATCAATCTATGCATTTCATGATCATATTTTGATTCAGATTGATGTCGTGGTGCCTGCTACTCAAGATTAGTCAAATGTTTAGATGTTCAGGTGTCTAGATATGTGGTTCAGAGCTTGTGTAGAGAAAAAATATCTTTTTCATTGATGTCAAATGGGGAGAAGAGTAATGTGAAAAAATTTCTAGGGGAGAAGAGTCATGTCGGAGAAGAGTTGAGGAAAGAAGAGTCAGAACCTAAGAAGGAACAAGTGTAGTTGTGTTGATGGTATTTTTCACATCATGTGTTGCCATCAATTCCAAAGGGGGAGATTGTTGGATGTTGTGGTGTGTTGTTGATATGTGGTTGTCATTGATGTCAACACTATTAGCATTGTTGTATTAGAAGCTATATATGTTTAGGATATTGAGAAAATTATAATATGAAGTGCTACAGGTTGTCAAAGGTGAAGTGAAGTTGTTTCTATCGGTGTGATCAATATGTCGCTATTCAAAGGATGTGGACTAAAGGGTTTCTTGTTGAGTATATATAGTTTATCCACGTCAAGTTTTAGAGATCTGTGTGAAGATTTGATCGAGTTATGAAGATTTGTATTATGACAGTTTTTTTTTTACTTCAGTTTGTGTTCTTGAATGAAGATCATGTGATTCCAATAAGTTCAGTTGTTGTGGATGCTTCTCTGGTATTTCATGATGCTTGTGGATGTTTCTAATTTGTGCTTTATTTTTTTTGCACGTCCGCATTGATTCTTGTGCTTGTGATATGAGATTTTATCTTGAGTGTTCATGTTTTTCATGTTCTTGGCCGACAAGGTGTTGAAGTGTGTTGTGGATCTTCGAGGAGTAATTAATTGAAGTGGTTTGTGTTTGAGGATGTTATTTTTGGTCTTCACTATGTTGTGGCCAACCTTGGTTGATTTGCATGAATAATCTTTATTGATTTGGGCCGACTGTGTATATTCATTTTATTATTTCTTTGGAGCTGACCTATAGCGATGTAATTTCTTGTTGCGGATATATAAGAGAATTTTTTTTATCATTTGAAGGCATGAATGTGTGTGTGTGCGAAGTGTAAGAGTCATGCGTGCAAATAAAGTTCAGATCATTCGAAGGAAAAGCAGAGAGAGAAGAGTGAAGAAGTGTTCATGTGCTTAACCAGAACTATAACCAGGCATTAGCAAATGTTGTTTTTCTCAATTCAAAGTCTGATGGATTTAATCAAAACCTTTATGTAAGATAGTGTGTCTTCTTTGGGAAATAAGCCTATTTTGTATTTGAGCAGTGAGCTCTAGGCAATGTGCCTGAATGCATGTGTATTCACCATTTACATTTTCTTATACGTTTAATAGGGTATAATCTTGTGGATTGACCTCCACCATGGTTTTTCCCCTAATAGGGTTTCCACATAAAAAATCTTGGTGTTATGTGTGATTCTAATGTGTTGTTCATTTATGTTTTAATGATTAATGTTCAGATTTGAGAATAAGGTAAATAAGTTGAATAAGTTTGAGATTTGGTGACAACTAATTCATCCCCCCCCCTCTCAGTTGTCTGCCCTTATGTTGCCAACACCAGGTTATTCCAAACTCCACACATAGGCAGATTTCATCATGATTAAAATATTGGCTCAAGCTTGGTGTTGGAAAATATAAGCTCATAGCCATCGAATTTCTTATGTTCTACTGTGTATGTCAAACTTTTGTGATTACAAAAAGGTAATAGAAACAAATAACCAAACATTGGTTTTCTAGTTAATGAAATAATTTCAACACTTGAAGTGTGCAAAACAAAGATAGATTAAAACTTTTATGCCAATAATTGTAGTCTAGCCACATACTACTAAGATAGTGGGTTGAAAATTTTATTCTTCCACTAGTTTTTTCTCTCTAGTTATTCTCACAACAACCCTCTCCAATGCAACATTTTTTCTCAAAACAAAAACTCCCAAGGCATTTTTTCCTTACCTCCAATCTCTTCACTTATGCTTCAAAATGTAACCAAAATCCTTATTTTTAGCACCTATTACACCTTCAAACTCTTCATGGAAGACAACACACTTTATTTTTTAACAGAACAATGCCACAACTCCTTCCACTCCATGTAAAAATTTATTGGCAAGTAAAGGATTGAAAAATTAGAGCATTATGTCAACCTCATCAACCATAAACCCCATGAAAAAATCAAAATTTTCCCTTTCTTGATTTCTCACTTTTCCCTCCAAGAGGAAATCCTACTTTGGTAGTCTTAATTTTTTAGAAACTCTAGCAAAAAAATCAAACTATACTTTATTTTCACATGCCATAACACAAAAATCATTCAAAGCTTACCTTTCCACTATGCATAACCCTCTTGGCTAAAATTTTATTTAATAAATAATATTAAATAATTGAACTTATAATTTGGTTTTTTAAATAGGACCAAGTCAATGTAACAAAGGAAGGTGGTTAAATCTATAATCCCAAAAGATCTCTTTCAAACCAACAAAAAAGAATGTATCCACATAGAACATTGACTCATCAACAAAGACAAACAAATTAGACACATGCTCACATATCAAACACACTACAATGATACCAATAGATTTTTGTAAAAGAAAATACAAACCACGTAGTAACTTTATAAAACCATTATAAGGCAACAAAAAATCCATTCACAAACTCATGACAACATTCAAGTAGATCCCTACATGCCTGCGAGAGCATTCTTGACATAGAATCAACTTATTAAATTGTGCAAGTGTGTGGGTTCTTAGGAGGTTATGGTACAACTGCCTTATTGCCATAATCTTCTTCCCTCTCCCAGATGATACTCTCTCTAAAAGTAAGAGGGGAAAGTCTAACTTGCATCCACCTCATGATAGTAGACATTAGCTAGTTTGTGTTGATATTATATCTATTGGAGTATGATACCACTAAGAGGGGGGGGGTGAATCAATGGTATGGAAAATTCAAAAAGCCCTGAATTAATATTTCAAGAATTTGTCCTTACAATATGTGTGACTTGAACAACTTGACTATTTAATACAATGTCATATATGTAGAGCATCAAGCTTGTTTTAACAACATGAACTTTCAATTTGATTTAACAAGTTTGCACCAATTTGTACTTATAAGATTTCAAAGATATAATCTTTCATTGATTGAATCCAGCATCAGAACAATTTAAATGCAAAATACTTGAGCAAGAACAGTGATAATTAGTAAATGCAATCACACCATAACACAACTGATTTTCATGAGTGGAAAACCCTCTAGGGATAAAAAACCACTCACAAAATTGCCTCACTAGCTTAATCATAAAATATTGCCTCACTGGCTACAAAAATGCCTCACTGGCAACATAAGCCTCACTGGCTACCAAATGCCTCACTAGAAACACAAGCCTTACTGGCTACCAAACATTTTTAATCATGAAAAGACAAACTACATAGTGTTACTTTGTCTCTTTACAAACCATTACAACACCTTAACACTAATATATTCTATGTCCCAAAGATTCATAAAAATTGGAACCTTTAAAACATAAAGTATATTAGTTACTCTTCACTGTTTTGTACACAATTTTTACAAAAAAAAATAGATTTTTGCATTTTTCTCAACAATTACTTATGGTGTGATAATAGCAATAAGTGCAATTCACATATTCTAGCTATGTGATTTTTGCATTGTATTCAACCAACCAAAACATGTTTCCATATATAGCTTTATATACTTTAAAGTTACTCATAATCGAACTCAAAATTGAAAGAACCATCAATCGGTGATAACTGCCACATTAATACTTGTCATTAAGAACTTCCAATGCAAGATGCACACCAATGTTAAGATAACAAAACATGATCGACATTGTGCTACAAAATCGGGTGTACAAAACATCAAAGCAACAAACCCTAACCCACATTATCAATACTCGATCAAGTAAACAAATCTTTGCAAGCTATCAAAAACCCATGCCATGTAAATGCTAGGGTTATCCAAGACCAAAAAAAAAATTATTTCTTCATTAATAAAACATTAACCTTTTCAACATAGAACTGATTAGGAAAAGCAACAACCAAGAATTAGAACACCTGAAAACCGATTTGCCCAATCCCAAAAATTTGTGTCGTTCCCTTAAACGATGGCGACACATAACCGCCTAGCTTCAAGCTTCAGTCACCCCACTGTTCGAGCTTGATTCAAGCTTTGTCAAATTGAAAACCTCATGATTACACTGAGGATTTTCAAAATTTCCCATTATCATTTGAACCCTAAGTTTGAAACCTCAATAACCAAATTGTAAACTATGTAAAATAAAACATAAAAATGCTTTATGTCCTGCTCTAATACCACTTGTTGGCCCACAATTGACGTTGCACCAAAAGACCAACCTATTAATGTCTAATACAACTGTCAGAGTTAACGGATCCATGGGAGGTGGTTAGTCCATGTCACGAATCTCGAGGGAGCGCTGGCCATTTGCCAACAAACTCCCCTTCAACATTACCCAAGGGGATTTGAACTTGGCACCTTTGGCTCTGATACCACTATCAACCTGGATACACCAAGTCTACTACTTACCTCTAAACAATACCTCAAGATAATGAACTTTAGGATAGCAATAAGAAACCATACTATAATTCCTCCTGTCATCAATAAAGTACCAATGTTTTGTGAGATGAAGATCATCACTGTCCAAAAACACTATATTATTCAAACAAAATGTTTACTCCTTATACTGTGTAATGACCTCTTTCTAGTGGAAGCACTCAAACTTGAATTTTGCATTCAAAGTGATCCTTGAAGAGACATTAGAAGCATTAGAGATCCCTAAATTTCATTGCTCGTATTCAATAAGATAGAAGACGATATAAATGTTTCATTCTTTATTGGACGAAGTAATAGGGCTATTAGAAATATGATCTTTTAATTCAATATTCCCTTGTACCAAGGATGGAATTCTATCATAAGGCATGGATAAAGATATTCATATCACAATTCAGAATTATCATCATTGTGAGATCTTAGGTATGTATATGTCATTTCAATTATGAATAGAGAAGATATCTCATTACAACATGATATGCTAATAGCATGATCTAAATAATAGTAATTATCATGTTCATATTGCATTAACTATGATCCATGTAATTGAAGTGCACACTGGGCTAACTTGTACCTGATTAGTGGTAGGTTTGTAGACTAGCATGAATATTATATGTATATATATACTCTTCTTACTTCTGAATTTCCTTAATTCTTAATTATCAATTATATATACTTCTTTAATTCATATTGGATTGTTTTTAACTGATTTTAAGGTCTATTCATTACCAAGCGCTGAAACTAGAAGACACTACTTTCTGAGTGGCCTGCTAATGTAGACCAATCTGTTTCTTAATCCTCCCAATGTTGGCTCTTTCCTTCAACCACAAGTGATGACTTTTGTTATCAATACTTCCTTCTATTATGATCCCTGTCCTTCTTATTTCATTGTCTGAATCGGCTTCAATGATTTACATCCTATATTTCTATCTCCTTCCCCCCTGATTGCTTTGAACTTCTCTTCTTTATATCCATGGTTTATTCAAGATACATTGCTCTCATTGTGTCCATTCATAAATGGTGTATTCTTATTAGTTATTAATATCTTAAATGAGATCGCTGACCCATAGTTTCTTAATGATGTGAATTAGGAGATATTCAAACTTCCACTTACAAACATGTGAAATTGTGGCTCCCTTCCTGATGTGTATCCCTCTCCTCATTTTTTCTAGCGTTTTAAGATATTACCTCTGCTAATAATTCGATTCCCAAGTTATATAATTCCTTTATTCAATGCTTAGCTTTCTGAGGATGGCTTGTAGTCTCTTGGTTCCATTAAATTCTCAGAAGATAAAATAGTTCTGAATCCTTTTCCTTTCTATTGAATTTCTCAAGGCCACGGTGGAAGACACGCAGTCTGATTCTTTTCCCAAAATTCCCTTACATGTTCCCTAATGGAGGATGAGCCTTTAAATCGCGCCTTGGCACCTATTGGGTGCAGCTTGCGGAAAGATCACCTTCTTTCCATCGTGTCCCTACAACAAGTCGCCGTCCTCATCCATGCGTGCATTCTCGAGTGCCGCTTCAATATGCCTTAATTCATTTGTTTTGAGAGTTCTTTTATTTTATGCATTGCTTGAAGGTTAAATAGATATATATTTATTCATGTGTAATGTGTTTTGTAAATAAAGTCATGACCTATGATTAACATTTTATTCCTTTGTTAAAGTCTAAGACATAATTACGAATAATGTGGATTTATATATCTGTGTGCATAGGTTTATCATATTATCATATTATTTCATTTATTTAAGGTAAATTTATATATATTTACATTACACATATATATTTACACATGGATGAATATTAAATCACATTTATTTATCTAAGGTATTATTGAGGTTACAATTGCTAGATAATACATAATTATAATATTATCTCTGATAATTATAACTATATTAATATATATTTTATTTATTTAGTCGTATTTCCACGCTTAGTTATTTTTAGTGTCCTAATTCGAGGACATGACATACTGTGTCATAACCCTTCTTTTCTCTTTGTACAAATGTATAATAAAATATTCATTCTTACCAAGATATTTATAAGTTATAATTACAAAAGAAAATATGTTGTGATATTATTAAGTTACAAATAAACAAATAAAAATAAATGTCAAAGTTACATAAGTTTAATAATCATTTAGAATAATTATCAATAATAATTATAAATTATTTACAAGCCTTCACTAACCAAACTAACATCTTATTATTAATAAATTAACCTCGGAAGACTTGAATCTTTGAATGACGCATAAGGATTTCATTAAAGTATAATGGTTATATTCTTACAAGAGAACTCGATAATTAAAAGAGATTTTGAACGGCTTGTTAAGCATCGACAACCCTAAGTCATGCCTCCAGTGCACATCACGGAACTCATTGACGGGCTTCTCTAAAGCAACGCGACTCTACAGGTGAGAAGACACTTCGCTTAATGCTTTCTCCATCCTTCTTTAAAGCCTATGTGGTGTTGAGGTTACAGGTACAATGATTTTGGAGACATAACACTTTTGGAGATACAAAGATACAAAGACGCGAATTGGAAAAGAACATCTGAAACAAAGATACTCATTCAAATACAGTGAAGGCCGAAATAGTTGGACAGAAATTTGGTATGTTGAGCCGTACCTAGTCTGATTACTTGCTCACTGTCAATATAATATCAAAGAAGTAATATTCCAGCATAGATAGTATTTAATATCGATTTCTTAAAGTAGAAGTGGCATTAGCAATAAAACATAACTCAGTGATACTTCTTATTAAGAGAAATAAATCATCAAACTATGCTCTTTTCTTGCAAATCATAAGAGGGGAGGTTTGGATGCCCATGAAGGAGAGCAAATACTAGGATCTCTTCGAAGTAGACCACTCTCCTGGATGACTGTGGGTCTGCCCAGGGGGGCCAAGGGAGTCAGTACAACAGGTGTTTGTTGACTACCTTTGCGCTGAGAAGAGAGGCACTAAGGGCATCCTTGTGCATGATCCACTCCTGCCCCTTTGTGGATTAGAGGAGAATAGAGGATACTTTGGGATACTTTGCATTTCATTAATTTAATCAAGCAAACTATGGAATTAGTGTTAAATTGCATGTACTCTCTAATGAACAATGGTTAAGTAAATGTCTTTAATATTGCTTCACTATATTAAATAAATAATTAATCTGATTGAATTCCTTACTTCATGAAACATTTTGGTATTTTAGGTTAATTCTAGAACTTCGTACAAAAGGGAACATTACAATTGGTATCAGAGCCTCTTTCCTGCCACCTTGTGGGGGATTATTACATGAAATTCTACCACAGAAGGAACCCTAAGACTATTGACATCATGGGTGAACAATTAGGGAATGAGTTTAGAACATTCATGGAAAGAAATGAACGAAAAACACAAGCACTAATGGAGCAAAATGAAAAAACAAGCCAAGCATTACTTCAAGCCTTGCAAGATATGAATGTCACTATGAATAACCTCGGGAATAACGGTTCAAATGGGAGGGATACAAATTCAAACCATTCTGAAAATAATAATAATAACAATGCTTCCTCGAACCCAAGGATTCAAAGACCAAATTTCCTACCTAGAAAAGAAACCATGATGGAGGGAGAAAACAATCCCCCCTTGCAAAATGTGGAGGATACAATTGCAGCCTATGCAAGATTAGATCCCGACATAAGAGAGATCATATCTTTTATAAATTTCTTAGAAGCTAGGAAGCTAGAAATTCCCCAAAAAGAGGATAGACAATCAAGTAAAGATCTTAAACAAAAGGTTAACAAATTAACTCTACCAAACTTTGATGGGTCAAATAAAATCACAGCCTACTCTTGGATACAAAAGTTGAATACCTATCTAAATCTAAGTCCCATGACCGAGGAGGATGTGGTACAATTTTCTATATTACATCTTGAGGGGTTGGCTCACGAATGGTGGCTCCATGGCACCCTCACACAAGGGTGTGACAATAAAATATCTTATGAAGAATTCACTCAAAAACTTATTAAAAGGTTTGATAGGAAACATCCTCAAAAGGACTTCAAGGAATTAATCCTCTTAAGGTAGCAAGGATTCATTGAGGATTATGTTTCTAAATTCCAACAAATTTCTGTAAGGGTAAAAGGGATTGATGAAGACTGCCTCACCTACCTTTTTGTTGAGGGATTAAGGGATTCCATCAAAAGATTGGTGAGTGCCTTAAAACCTAGCTCTTTGGATGATGCCATTGATAAAGCACTCACATTAGAAGATACATCTACACATGTAAAGTCATCTAAGTCATTCCCTTACAAAAAAGATAAACATAAGAAGGACCTCCCTAATGGAAAAAGGGCAGAATTATGTAGGAAAGATTTATGCTACACTTGCAATCAAAAATGGTATAAGGGGCATAAGTGTAAAAAAGAGGACCTTGAGAAAGAAAGGGAGAGACTTAAGAAAGAATATTTGTGCTTTAGATGCAAAGAAAAATGGTTCAAGGGTCATAGGTGTAGAAGTCAAGCTCACAACATGGGAGTCCTTTCCGATGAAGAAGATAGTGGGAACCGAGGAAAGCCAGAAGAATATGAAAGACCTAACAAGAAGATAAGGTATAGTGAAGAAGAAAAAGGAACCTTGGCAGCCATCTCAAGGGCCTCAAAACATCACCCTTTCCGAATTAAAAGCACAATCAAAGGGAAAAGGGTAATTGCTCTTATGGATAGTGGGGCAACCCACAATTTCATTGACACAAACCTAGCATCAAGGCTGAAACTTGGAACTCAAGAATTTAAGGGTTTTCAAGTAACCTTAGCTGATGGTTCCACTACCTCTTGCAACCGGAAGATTCCGCAACTGGACACAACCTTGGGGAAGCACCCCACTAAAGAGGATTTCTACATGGTTATTTTGGGAGATACAGACATAATCTTGGGTACCCCATGGATACATTCATTAGGGTGGTTTTCCTTGGATCTTCCAAAGATGGAACTATGATTTTCACATAAAGGAGAAGAGGTCCTCCTTAAAGGTTTAGTTGATGGATCACCTAGGATGGTTTCATCCAAGAAAATGGAAAAAATTGTAAGGTAATAATAATATCAACTTTGATAAGTCATATATGTATATATTCATTAGCAACAACTTTACCATATTTCTAAGATTTTAGTTGGCATGACGTCTAGGAAGGGGCAAGGTGAATGGATGGCGCAGTGCATGATACTTGATAAGTTTGTTTCACAAAAGAAATCCATTCACATTGATATTAAACCTATCCTTAGAAGACACAAAAGAGTATTTGAAGATATACCTCTTGGATTACCTCCGAAAAGAGGATTTGAACACACTATAGAACTTGAAGAGGGGGCAAAGCCTGTTATTACCACACCCTACCATAACCCAAGGGCTTATAAAGAGGAAATTGAGAAGACCATAAAGGAATTATTGGAAATGGGGCACATCCAGCATAGCTCTAACCCTTTTGCTTCATCAATCGTGCTTGTGAAGAAAAATGACAGCACAATGAGAATGTGCATAAATTATCGAGCAATTAACAAGAAAACAATCAAGAATCGATATCCTATCCCAAGGGTTGATGAATTGATAGATGAACTCCATGGTGCAGTATACTTTTCAAAAATAGATCTTTGCTCAGGATATCATCAAATAAGGGTCAGAGCAGAAGATGTTCACAAAACAGCTTTCAAGTGTCATTATGGGCATTTCGAGTTTCTAGTCTTACCCTTTGGCCTCACAAATGCCCCGGCCACCTTTCAGTCTTGTATGAATCATGTCTTCAGGGGACAATTGAGGAAATTCCTACTAGTACTTTTTGATGACATCTTGATCTACAACAAAACATGGGAAGAACATTTAAGACAAATAGACAAAGTATTGGGGTTACTTGAACAACACTCCCTGTTTGCAAAAATGTCCAAATGTGAATTTGGGATGGAAAAAATTATGTATCTTGGTCACAAGATTAGTGCAGAAGGAGTAAAAGTTGATGAAGAAAAAATAGAGGCCATTAAAAGTTGGCCCAAGCCTAGAACCCTTACACACCTTAGGGGATTCCTAGGATTGTGTAGCTACTATCAAAGATTTGTGAAGGGTTTTTCAAAACTCACTACCCCTTTGACAAACTTAACTAAGAAAGGAGCTTTTACTTGGACAGAAGAATCCAAATCATCCTTTGAGAAACTCAAAGTGGTCATGAGTTCATGTCCAGTATTTGGCAATACCAGATTTCTCGTCACCTTTTGAATTATGTTGTGATGCCTCAGGAGAAGGAATTGGTGCTATGTTAATGCAAAAAAGGCACCCCATAGCCTTTGAGACTATGAAACTTAAAGAATCAGAAAGAGCCTATTCAATCTATGATAAAGAAATGTTGGCAATAATGCATGCTTTGGAAAAAAATTGGTAGTACCTTATTTGTGGGAAATTTACCGTGAAAACTAATCACAACAGTCTAAGATTCTTCCTTAACCAAAAAGATTTAAATGATAGACAACATAAATGGGTAAGTAAGCTTCAAGCATATAACTTTGATATTGAGTTTATGAAAGGAAAGAATAATGTCATTGTAGACACCCTATCGTGAAGACCCCACTTGGGTTCGGTAACAGCTGTCTTCTGAATGGAAAGCAGACATAATGGCTGAATATGCCAAGGACACCTTCTCCACTAGTATTTTGGAAGGGAAGATACAAGATGAAAACTTCATAGTAATAGATGAACTTATCCTTTACAAAAACAAGATATATCTTACACCAGGATCAAAAGTAAGGGCAACAATTCTGAAAGATTACCAAGATAACCCCTTGGTAGAGCATCAAGGATTCTACAAAACTTACAAAAAGATTAGAGAGAGATTTTCATGGAGGGGATTAAAAAAGGATGTACTAAGGCATAATAGAGAATGCATGGTATGTCAAAGGAATAAAGAAGAACATGTATTTCCAGTAGGACTACTTCAACCTTTTCCTATACCAAATCAAAAATGGGAAAGCATTTCCATGGACTTTATCACTGGCCTACCAAGGGTCCAAAACAAAGATTGCATTTATGTTGTGGTGGATCGTCTAACCAAGTATGCTCATTTTATGGCTATATCATTGGATTTTAAGGCCCCTTAGGTGGTTCATATGTTCTTCAAAGAAGTCTTTAGATTGCATGTTCTACCAAGAAATATTATAAGTGATAGAGACAGTTGTTTCCTCAGTTTATTTTGGCAAGAATTATTCAAATTGGCTAGAACAGCACTAACTCCGAGCACCAGTTATCACCCACAAACGGATGGGCAGACGGAAATCGTCAATAAATGGTTGAAGGATTATTTAAGGAACTATGTCACGGGACAAAAAAATGGATGGATCAAGTGGTTGCGCTTAGGAGAATATTGTTACAACACTACTCATCATATGTCTATTGATATGAGTCCTTTCCTAGCATTGTACAGATATGAGGCTACTTCCTTTGAGGATTTGATCAAAGCGCATAGTCGAGTCGTAGGGGCCAAAGATTTTGTGCAGCAAAATGTGGACATTATCAACTCACTTCGGGACAACCTCCATCAAGCCCAGAATCAACAAAAAATGTATGTTGATAAGAAAAGAAAGGAACGTACATTTGAAGTGGGGGACTTGGTCTTTTTGAGACTACAACCTTACAAACAGTCTTCCATTAAAGTCAGTGGGAAAGAAAAGCTTAAGCCTCGTTTCTTTGGGCCCTACAAGATTCTAAGAAGAATAGGAGAAGTGGCATATGAATTAGAGTTTCCCACACAAAGAAAGATTCATAACATGTTTCATGTATCCCGCCTCAAGAAATTTTTGGGGCAACATGTGGTTCCCAGTATAGAACTACCCTCGTTAGATAATGAGGGGAAGTTGATTCTCGAACCAGAGCTCATCTTGGATATGCATGAAAAAAGACTAAGAAGCAGGTCTTTTTAGGAGTATTTAGTCAAATGGAAGGGCTTACCCACCGAAGATGCAACTTGGGAAGGAGCAGGAATCTTGGATCATCCAAACCTAAAATTGGTTGGGGACAAGCAAACTTAGGGAGGCTGGGCTGTCATAACCCTTCTTTTCTCTTTGTACAAATGTATAATAAAATATTCATTCTTACCAAGGTATTTATAAATTATCATTACAAAAGAAAATATGTTGTGATATTATTAAGTTACAAATAAACAAATAAAAATAAATGTCAAAGTTACATAAGTTTAATATTCATTTAGAATAATTATCAATAATAATTATAAATTATTTACAAGCCTTCACTAACCCAACTAACATATTATTATTAATAAATTAACCTTGGAAGACTTGAATCTTTGAATGACGCATAAGGATTTCACTAAAGTATAATGGTTATATTCTTACAAGAGAACCCGATAATTAAAAGAGATTTTGAATGGCTTGTTAAGCAATGACAACCCTAAGTCGTGCCTCCAAAACACATCGCGGAACTCATTGACGGGCTTCTCTTAAGCAACGCAACTCTACAGGTGAGAAGACACTTTGCTTAATGCTTTCCCCGTCCTTCTTTAAAGCCCACATGGTGTTGAGGTTGCAAATACAATGATTTTGGAGACATAACACTTCTAGAGATAGAGAGATACAGAGATGCAAATTGGAAAAGAACATTTGAAACAAAGATACTCGTTCAAATACGGTGAAGGCTAAAATAGTTGGATGGAAATCTGGTATGTTGAGCCATGTACCTAGTTTGATTACTTGCTCACTGTTAATATAATATCAAAGAAGTAATATTCCAACATAGATAGTATTGAATATTGATTTCTTAAAGTAGAAGTGGCATTAGCAATAAAACATAACTCAGTGATACTTCTTATTAAGAGAAATAAATCATCAAACTATGCTCTTTTCTTGCAAATCATAAGAGGGGAGGTTTGGACACCCATGAAGGAGAGCAGATACTAGGATCTCTTCGAAGTAGACCACTCTCCTGGATGACTATGGGTCTACCCAGGGGGGCCAAGGGAGTCAGTACAACAGGTGTTTGTTGACTACCTTTGGGTTGAGAAGAGAGGTGCTAAGGGCATCCTTGTGCATGGTCCACTCCTTCCCCTTTTTGGATTAGAGGATAATAGAGGATAGTTTGGGATACTTTGCATTTCATTAATTTAATCAAGCAAACTATGGAATTAGTGTTAAATTGCATGTACTCTCTAATGAACAATGGTTAAGTAAATTTCTTTAATATTGCTTCACTATATTAAATAAATAATTAATCTGATTGAATTCCTTATTTCATGAAACATTTTGGTATTTTAGGTTAATTCTAGAACTTCGTATAAAAGGGAACATTACATACTGTCGAGCAAAATAATAACTTCATCAAAAACATATGCAATCAACTATTAAAATTGTATTTTGAGCCTTCAAAAACTTCACACAGTATACACTAGTGTATATTGTTCAAGCAGATAACTCATTTGAACCACCTTATTATTGTCACATATTCATCATTGAAACTTGTAAGGATCAAAAACCATATTTTAGATAAGCCAGAAACACACTTGTGACCTACAGTACTGCAAATATAGAACCCAATGCAACTACCAACCATAGGGATGTAAAATGATACTTGAAAAGCACCCTAAAACCACACATTGATGATTTAGTGAAGAGGAATATGAGGAAGATCATCCGTTGTCTCCCTCAACTGATCACCTATTTTCACACATTTTGTTTCTTGCAAATTATAAATGTTCCCTTGAGTTCTTGAACCTGTAGCAACAATTTCACCTATTTTCTTTCTATTCTCACACCCAAGAGCATCAAAAAGAATATAAAAACCTCGATCATAGATCTTGGTTACACTCAGGAGATTATGCTTGAGACCTTCTGCATAGTACACATCCTACAAAGACAAGTTATCATCCAAAGAAATTGTACCTTTCCCAATGATCTGAATACAATCATCATTTCCAAACCATACTAAACCACCATCACAATATTCAAAATTGAGAAAGTTGCTTTTATCACCTATCATGTGGTGTGAGCACCCGCTATCTAAAACCCACTCATTTTTCACCTTGGAATGCAAGGTTGCTTGACTAAACATAACCTCTATCTTTTCATCAATCTTCTTTGGTTTCCAAATCAACTTTGATTTAGCAGTATCAAAAGATGTTTTGGAAGAAATGTTTGGTTTCTTTTGTTGTGTAACAAATTGTTGGACTTGTAACCCTTTGCTACATATATGAGATTTCCACACTGTTTGTTTGAACTCCTTTTGGACACAACTGATGGCTTCAAAGAATTTTCTTTTGTCACATTGTCATGTTGAGATTTACCAGAATGAGAGTAGTGACCTTCTATAAAACCAAGACCTGTTTTGTCATTATGATATCTTTGTTTACCTATAAGATCTGTCATTTTATTACTACTATCACACATGTCAAGTTCTTTCCTCAAGTTAGCAACCTTTTCCTCTAAAGTGCAACATTCTTTTTCCTTGATTTCTAACTGCATTTTAGTAACTTCTAGTATTTCAATTTGAAGTTTCAGATTAGCAATTTATTTTTCAGAATTATTCACCTTTTTCAGTGTCTTTTTTAACCTAATTCTTCTTCACCACAACCTCCTCTTTGAGTTTCTTAATGTATTTTAAAGCACATCTTAATCCACCCTCAAGATCAACCACTTCATAATTTCTTACAAAACAATCTTCTTCTTTGTCAACAAAACCATCTTCATTTTCAGATGTGTCACAACTTGTATCAATTTTTGAGGATGACTCTTCCTGCAACTCACCATTTTGATTCATTTCAATCAGTTTGTGCCAAACCTCCTTTGCATCCTTGCAATAAATAACCTTAGCAATAATATCATTTGGAAAACTATTAAAGATAGCATCCATAGCCCTAGCATTGAATTCAAGAGCCTTCTTTTCATCCAGTGTAGAAGGAGATGTTGTAGATACTAAACAACCTTTCTTCATTGTTTCCCACACATCAAATCCTAAGGAAGATGAATAGGTCTCCATCCTACGTTTCCAAAAAATGAATTTGGTGCCTTCAAACTGAGGTGTTCTAAATACGAGATATTCTTCTATTCTTGATCCATTGTTCATAATGTTATCAATCTCTTCATTATGATCTTGATTTGGATTAATGATTGTCATAAACAGGGTTTCTTCTCCTTCATCAATGGATGCATCTATACCACTGTTGGTTACATCAACAATCAGACTTTTCTTCTTTTTAAAAACACTTTTCTTTTTAGAATTAGTTTGTTTTTTCTTTCCCTGTCTACTATTTACTGCTTCATCACTTTCAGAGTCCTTGTTAGGACATTGAGCAGCATAATGCCCAATTTTCCCACAATTAAAACATTTAAAAGGGAGTTTCCCTATATATAGGTACCAAATCCTCTTTTTAGTTTTCTCATAAGGACAGACTCATTGTCATCTAGTTTCTCTAGATCAAAGTTTATGTCATATCCTTTTTCATAGACTTAAAGGAAACTTATTTGGTAGTGGGATTTTCAGTACACATTCTCATTTTGTAGGTTGTGAAGACACCATGTAGTTCATCAATAGTGATTTTGTTAAAATCTCTTTCTTCTACAATAATGATTTTAGGATCATATTTAGTTGATAATGACCTTAACACCTTTTTAACAACTACACTTTCTTCTAAGGTTTCACCAAGACCACGAATTGAGTTCACAACTTCCTGAACTCTTAAAAGGTAATCAACTACCTTCTCTTCCTTGGTCATCTTTAGACCTTCAAACTTGGCTCTGAAAGATTGTAATTTAGCTTTAACTTTTTTATCACCTTTATAAATACTAGATAGTTTATCCCAGATAGACTTTTCACTTTTACAATCCATGATTTTCACTAGCACATCATTAGTCAACCCACAAAAAATGGCATTTGCAGCCCTAGCATCATTTTCATATGCTTTTTTCTGGTTTGTAGTAGAAGGTGTTGATGTGCTAGTGTATTCATTTTCAATAGCATACCAAACCTCATAACCAAGAGAATTTATATGACGTTTCACTCTAAATTTCCAAAAAGCATAGCTAGTACCATCAAATAATGGTGCTCTGGAGGTAGAAAGACCTTCCTGATTTTCCATAACTAGTACTCCATTACCAAGAACCCCTTAAGTTTGTTAGACTTTTTTGTAAGGGTATGGCTCTGATACCACTTGTTGGAGTATGATACCACTGAGAGGGGGGGGTGAATCAATGGTATGGAAAATTCAAAAAGCCTTGAATTAATCTTTCAAGAATTTGTCCTTACAATAGGTGTGACTCGAACAACTTGACTATTTAATGCAACATCATAAATGTTGAGTATCAAGCTTGTTTTAACAACAAGAAATTTCAATTTGATTTAACAAGTTTGCACCAATTTGTACTTATAAGCTTTCAAGGATATAATCCTTCATTGATTGAATGCAACATCAGAACAATTTAAATGCAAAATACTTGAGCAAGAATAGTGATAATCAGTAAAAGCAATCACATCATAACACAACTGATTTTCATGAGTGGAAAACCCTCTAGGGATAAAAAAAAACCACTCACAAAATTGCCTCACTGGCTTAATAAAAAAAAATTAGGTACCTCACTGGCTACAAAAATGTCTCAGTGGCAACCTAAGCCTCATTAGCTACCAAATGCCTCACTGGCAACACAAGCCTTACTGGCTACCAAACATTTTTAATCATGAAAAGAAAAACTATAGAGGGTTACTTTGTCTCTTTACAAACCATTACAACACCTTAACACTAATATATTCTATGCCCCAAAGATTCATAAAACTAACACCTTTAAAACATAAAGTATATTAGTTACTCTTCAATGTTTTGTACACAGTTTTTACAAAAAAAATAGATTTTTGCATTTTGCTCAACAATTACTTATGGTGTGATAATAGCAATAAGTGCAATTCACATATTTTGTCTATGTGATTTTTGCATTGTATTCAACCAACCAAAACATGTTTCCAGAGATATCTTTATATACTTTAAATCTACTCATAATCGAGCTCAAAACTAAAAGAACCATCGACTAGTGATAACTGCCACAGTAATACCTACCGTTGAGAACTTCCAATGCAAGATGCACACAAATTTTAAGATAACAAAACATGATCAACATTGTGCTACAAAATCAAGTGTGCAAAACACCAAAGCAACAAACCCTAACCCACATTATTAATGCCCCATCAAGTAAACAATTCTTTGTAAGCTATCAAAAACCCATGCCATGTAAATGCTAGGGTTATCCAAGACCAAAACTAATTTCCTTTCTTGCTTAATAAAACATTAACCTTTTCAACATATAACCGATTAGGAAAAGCAACAACGAAGAATTATATCACCTAAGAACCGATTTGCATAATCCCAAAAATCTATGTCGTTCCCTTAAATTGTGGGGACACATAACCACCTAGCTTCAAGCTTCAGTCACCCCATTGTTTGAGCTTGAGTCAAGCTTTGTCAAATCGAAAACTTCATCATTACACTTAGAATTTTCAAAAATTCCCATTATCATTTGAACCCTAAGTTTGAAACCTCAATAACCAAACTGCAAACTATATAAAATAAAACATAAAAATGTTTTATGCCTGATATACTCATGTCACTGAAAGTTCTTGTTTACCCTAAAGAGGCCGGTAACTCCTTTGTTCATAATGCCACTATTTACCTATTACAAAGTGTCGATACATGTTCAAGTTAATCACTTGAAATAGAATCGAATGTAATATGACTTATTCCATTGAAATCGAAACCCTTATCTTAAAGTGGTGTCGACCATCTCATGTGCTCGATACTCATTAGGAGTATAGTGTCAACTAATGCCAAATACAAAGATGTTGACCATGTAAAAACAAAGCATGATATAACCATTGCTAAACAAAGCACTTGTCAAGTTCCATATTTAACGCTGATGGTGATCAAAGCAATCACATTTCCTTTGTAGATAATAAGAATAATGTACAACTTAGTCAAAAAACCTTTTCAATCCCAACTATTCCAAGACAAGTGTAATAATGTTATGCCCATGATCAAAGAGATCAATACCAAAGAAGTGATTTTGACAATATATTGATATCTTATCAAAGTTATGATAATATAAAAACATCTCATTAAATACAAAATGACTGTTCAAAACCTTGCAAGATATGATAAATATCACTAGAAATCCATATGCCAATATTACTGCCCTGTGTTACTTGAATGTGTGCCAAACCAATTTGACCATGTTATGTAATGAATGTCATATGCCAAAACAACACTTGACATCAATGCCAAAACAATGTCAAAGGGGTCAGCAAAATCATCATAACTATTGACTAATAATAAAAATTTAAAAATCAACTACATAAGACATGCAAAATAACTAATTTTACTGGATATTATTCATCAATCAATCAAAAATTACAAACGTGTGTGAAACATTATCATTATGAAGAACCATATATCAACTCAAGTCATGAATATTTGGAAAAAATAATGAAATACTAATTACCATAATAAAATACATTCATAATGCCATCACATTTAATACATCTTATCGAAGCGTGAAAACACACACATTTAATTAGTCTATTTAAAACATTAAAAATTTGTTTGTTAAGAGTAAATAAAAATTGAATGTGACACTTTCTATAGTGTATTTTATACCATCATTTATCTAATGTTGACCAATTTCTACACTCAATAATTCATCATTCATTACGCCCTACTTTTTGCCATTCTCATACATTCAAGCACCTTTTTAGGTTTTGTCTCATAAACCCTAGCTAGAAATGGATTCATACCCTCTTTATGCCATTTATTTTAGAATATTCCATATAGCAAATGGTTCTTAGAAATTTGATCATGTTGTTTATACATTACAATTAAATTTGATAGATTTCCACCTAAAAAATATTTTCCAATTGTGAAAGGTAAAACTACCACTTTTAACTATATTATTAATTTTTAATTATATTATTAATTATTATTTTTCTAACCTACATCAAATTATCATATTTACAACTAATAATAATACTTTAAAATATCAACGACATAAGACATGCAAAATAACTAATTTTATAATATTATTAATAATTATTTAAAACTGACAAACATGTGCAAAACATTATGAACAATTAGATAATAGCTCAAGTCATGAATATTCTACACAAAAAAATGAAATACTAATTGTCATGTAGTAACATACAAATATAATGCCATCACATTTACTACATCATATCCAAACATTGAAAATGCACACATTTAATTAGTTTATTTAAAACATTAAAAATTTGTTTGCTAAGATTAAATGAAAATGAGATGTGACACTTTCTATAGTGTGCTTTATACCCAATTTTATCGATTGGTGGCCAAATTCTATACTCAAGAATTTCTTAGATCCTTTGTTCCTTACTTGTTGCCACCCTAATACATTCAAGCACCTTTTTGGTTTTGCTCTCATGATTAGTCTAGCTATAAATGGATTCATACCATTTTTCACCCATTTGTTTTAGAAGATTTCACATAGAAAATAGTTCTTAGGTATTTGATCAAGTTATTTATACATTCAATTAAATTTGATAAATTATCACATAAAACTTCTTTTTCAATTATGAAAAAAAACTACAAATTTTAACTATATTATTAATTGTTATTTTTTGTAAGTAATAAAATATTGTGACTTCTAATGAGGTGCAAGACAAAAAAGTACAATTGATAGTGAATTGTCTACAGACTCTTCTTGATAATTGAGCAAATACCTTTTGCAAGTTATTAGTTAAGTGGACCTTATAATTCTCACTATCATCAAAATCCTCCTCAAAAGCATGACCATGGGAATAGAGGGAGAGAAAAATTCCCACAACCAAGATTTCTCACCATACTCAAGGTGATGCTCCCCTCAATGTAGCCTTAGTGGAGGTGGTGGTGGCCAAGGCTTTAACAACATTGATTCCAATGCTTGGGTTGAGCTTCATGACAAATTTCCTATATTAGCTCTTACAATTTTGTCACATATGTAAATTGAAAATGAAAATAACTAGCACTTGCATCTTAAGGGGTGCAATGGATTGGTTGAAAAGAAATTTAAAGGCATGTGTAGATACTTGTGTTGAAGTGGTTTGAAATCAATCCCACTATGGTGTAGGAGCATACGGGCAGACAGGTGATTAATACTAACCAAAAATATTGTTGGTTTGCTTTCAATTTTTGTTTGTTCTTGTTGGTTTCTCTCTTTTGATCAGTGTCTAAACCTCTTAAATTCTTTGACTTCACCATGACACTCTAGCAAGGTGATAGACATGTGAATGTGACTGCTTGGTAAACACATATGTAAAGAGTGAAAGCATAAACCAAGCACATGAACCGTATGAAAGCATGCATCAACACATGCGCTAATGTTAATTTCTTCTAGCGTTGAATCTTCTTGCAAGGGTATCGACTCATTTGGAAGGGAAGACCATTTGAATGCTATCAATTACAAGGAGAAGATGAGACTCCATAAAATGTCATGATTGCAGATTATACGCATAAAAGATTTGTCAAAGGCTTTGGGAACTTTCAAATATATATAAATTGGCAGATGTAAAGGAATTTCCATTTAAAACCAAATTGACTTAAAGACATTTAAATTGAAGGAATAAAGTAATCTTGCTTTTCATCTAGCAGATACTATACATCTTAAAATTTGTGCCTTATCACATTTTGTCCGCATTGGATGATGAAAAGTTAACAAGTATGACTGAGAGCATCGTTTGAAAAGAAAAAAAGAGATGACTTTTGAGAGGGTCGAAGCCTGGGAAGAAGGCTCGATAGGAATATGAAGGGGCAGTCGTATAGCTTTGGTTTTTTTTAATGCAGATTTAAAAACAAGAACAGGGGATGTCGCTAGGAGAGAAGGAGATGAGAAGACGTGTGGGAGAGAGGAAGAACAAGAGACAACGCTAGAATCCAAGGAGACTACCTTGAGAAAAAGGCATATTAAAACTTGATGCACATCATTTTGCAGTGGGAAAAACATATAGAAAATGAAGAGGTTACGTTGAGAATGAAGAGGCTGCGAGTGAAGTAAAGGTTGAAAGTGCATAATTCAAGAGACATAGAGGTGTGAAGGGGCTGTGTAGGGATTGTAGGGCACCCATAGAAGTGAAATACCATCGCTGTCATGAGTAGATAAGGGGCGCACAGTGAATTTAAATGAGGCTGCACAATGTGGAACTTTGATAAGTCATTGCAAAGAAGAATGCCATGTTTGAAATTCAATGATCCGCAATAGGGAACTCAGAAAGGGATCAAACCATGGAATTAAGAAGGGGAGTAGTATATAATCTAACTTCCATATAGTTCATAATGCTGGCAGATTGAAGTCATGAATAGGGGCATGGCATATGAAGAAGAAGAATGCATATACTGTTGGGATGTGAAGCCCAACAGTCACATGTCTGTTAGTATTCTCCCATCTCTTCGTATTCGAAGAACTTTGTATAAATATATGACAGATCATGTACTTGATGATGGTGATTGATTAATAGAGTTATTCCCTGTTTGAGGGTGGATGTAGGCAATTGTCAAACCACTACAAATTCGTCTCTCTTATTTTGTTCTTTATTTTTTGTTTTTATTTCATTTCTCTGCTTGTTTTATAATTAACAATTGGTATCAAAGTTTGGGAACTAGATCCACATTCGCCATTGTATGATTGGGATGGTCAGAGAAAGTTGTTAGAACAATTTATTATTGAAGAATTTCTTAGCACTTTGGAAATTGAAGAGTTTATAGGCATGTTGGAATCGGGTAGTGATTGCAGAAGAGGAATTGACGGGGCTCCTGATGACGAGTACTGGTTTGAAGATAGGGCGCCTCAGGTAGAAGATGATTGGGCAACACGAAAGAAGAAAATGTCATTTGTAGAGACTGTTGATATTATTTATTATGAGGAGTATGACAATTTGAAGAACACTAAACGTAGAATAAGTAAGCAATCCAAAAAGAGAAAGAAAGCAAGAGACGAAGAAGGGGTAGAGGAACACGATGAGGGAAGGTCTGAAAGTGCTCTACGAATTGTTTTGGATGAGAATGAATCCCCATGTGATGGAGAAGTATCATGGGCTCCAAAAAAAAATCCCATACCCAAGCCGATTACGTATCTAGCATCGAAAGCTGGAAATGGTGTCGCAAAGTTTGAGCCGGTCAAGCCTATTGGTGTAGAGGAGGAGATTTAGACAAGTGTATGTGGCAGCATTGTGAGCACTCCAGTGCAGATGTCACAGGATGCCCAAGTGGAGTTGAATCAATCAGGTCCTCTTTTCTGAGCCCCTCACTCTATTTTTCGAGGGTGGCAAGATTTGGGGTCAACAAGCGTAAACAACTACCAGGCCATGGCAGGAATGTCAAGATGTCAATCGGCTTTGGTCAAGGATGCCCTTCGATGGGGGCTGCCAAATTTGTGGCATGAGATATGTTCAATAGAATTAGGGGTTGGATCGCTTAGATGATATGGATTGTCCTCTGTTGTAAACCAAAGGTGGGGAGGATCGTATTCTTCCCAGAAAACTCTTAGGCCCATGGGAGTCAAGAATTTTGTGGAAGCTGGCATGGGCAAAGCCCTAGCAGAAGATCCCGTCAATTCTGAGGTGAGAGCAACCGTTCTAGATGTGCACAAACTCAAGAATTTCCTTGAGAAGCACACATCATTCTCTGTTGAGGAGGGAGTAGATGTGCACATGGAATTGGGAAGGACTTCTATCATGGAGGCTGAGAAGAATGCCCCGTCCTTTATATTTCTAGCTGATATTGATACATTATTGCCAGTAGAGAAGATTGTGGAGGAGCTTGAGAAGGTCAAGCCTATTAAAGGACGAGATGACATAAAAGCTATAACATCAATCTCTGCTGGGAATGATGATTTGGTATGAACTATGATTGCTGATGCAATTGATAATGTTGGCCTTGATGGAGTTTTATCTATTGAGCCTTCAGAGCTCCTTAATCCAAAATTTGGAACATTAAGATAACTCCAGTGCATGATCCAAATGATTTTTCTTTAGGTAAGCATCACAATCTAGACTTTACAAATATATTCATTGATAAAGGCTTGATAAATAGCAATGGGGGTTAGGAATTGGAAGGAATGAAGCAGTTTGGTGCCAAAGTGGCAGTAATTGAAGCTTTGGAAAATAAGGGTCTTTACTAGAGGCTCTCTAGATAATGAGATGCTTTTTGGCATATGTTCATCGAGTGATGATGTTGTGGAACCAATGATTAAGCCTCAATGGTATATTAGTTTGGAGGATGATGATGTGAGGTAGGAGGAAATAAGGGGAGAGCAAGCATTTGATTTACCTTTAGATGTCGAAGATGATGAGTTTGACAGAGAAATCGAAGAAAATGGAGAGGTAGACGTGTTTGAGGAGTTTGAAGAATTTGAAGAGAGAATAATGAGTGCTCCAAGTTTGGAAAAACTAAAAACTTTGATGGGCCTGGTTGTAATGTGAGTTCGAAATGGAAATGCAAGGGATTATAGTGCATGGTTGTGTCAATTGGACTTCACAGGGGAGATTGTTGAGATGTGAAGCCCAATGGTCACATGTCTGTTAGTATTCTCCCATCTCTTTGTATTTGACGAGCTTTGTATAAATATATGGCAAATCATGTACTTGATGATGGTGATTGATTAATAGAGTTATTCCCTGCTTGAGAGTGGATGTAGGCAATTGTCAAACCACTATAAATTTGTGTCTCTTATTTTGTTCTTTATTTTCTATTTTTATTTTGTTTCTCTGCTTGTTTTATAATTAACATATACAGTGAAGTGGTTATGCCATTGTAGGATCATTAAACGTGAGAAGATTCAGATTGGAGAGTTGAGCTAGTACATTTAAAGAGCTTTGTATAAATATATGGCAAATCATGTACTTGATGATGATGATTGATTAATAGAGTTATTCCCTGCTTGAGAGTGGATGTAGGTAATTGTCAAACCACTATAAATTTGTGTCTCTTATTTTGTTCTTTATTTTCTATTTTTATTTTGTTTCTCTGCTTGTTTTATAATTAACATATACAGTGAAGTGGTTATGTCGTTGTAGGATCATTAAACGTGAGAATATTCAGATTGGAGAGTTGAGTATATGGGTATGTGTATGGATTCATAGTGTTAATGGCTAGTTAATAAAGTCTTTTATTTTTCTACAAGTTGGGATTATGTTAGGACAAAGTTTCGCCCATATCAATGTATGTTTGATATTGTGAGATTGGAAGAATGTTGTTCATTTGTAATTTTGCATAAGAGAAGGCATTTCCTGTGAAATTTTGTTTTGTGAATTTGGTGGGTTGGCAGAGGGGAGTGCCCTCTTGCATTAATTGGTATCAGAGTGGGTAGTCCTAAGAGTGGAGAGGATCAACTAGGACTTGCGGTTGTTGCATGAACAAATTGTTGACGAGGAGCTAATTCACACATAGAAAGTAAGTGTGTGAAGTGGTTGAGAAGAATCTCAAGAGGGTTGTTGCGAGTGGAGGAGTCCTAAGCAGCGGAGAGCTAGAAGCTGCGAAGAATGTGAGTTATGGAAGATTGCAACAGGCAATATGGGTTGGGTCATGAGGAGACTCATGCAAATACTATGTTGGGAGCAGTATTGGGAGAATGTGGAAGATGAAATGTTTGAAGTGATGGAAAAGATGGTTCAAAGAAAAGTGGAAAAGAGTGTTGGCAGAGTGAGATAAAAGTGGTCAAGAAGAGTGAGAAGAAGAAAGAAGACAGTAAAAAAGTGTATTGCAACTTGAGTTAGATGGAGAAAGATGAAAGAGCAGCCCCTACGGAAAAAGTAGCAGCCGAGACATGCCATGAGGAAGGCATGATGAGAGAAGAAGAAAGGACCAAGGAGAGAAGAAGAAAGGACTAAGGTGAGCAGTGAAGAGGTCGTTGCAAATGGCGAAGAGGATTTGTTAGCACATTTGCTGACGATTGAGGAAGAATGGGTGATGAAGCTCTTTGGTGCAACGAAGAGAGAAGAGTGAGAAGTTGTAGTTGACGAGGAGGTGGAAGATGTAGTGAAATCTGATGTTGCAGTTGTGAAGCAAAGATGAGGTAAATCAGTTGTGTGATGTTATTTCATTTTTGGATGTAGTAGTAGAAGGTGAGATGGATAGAGGACAAAAGAATGTAGTAGATGTTGTGAGGTTGTGTATAGAGTTGGTAGAGGATGTTGAAAGATTTTGGTGGAGGTGGATGGTTAGAAGTGGCTTTGAACCCACAGCGGAGGAGAGAAGTGTGGAAAGTATTTGGCAGAGGAGGTCAGACTTTGGTGGATATGAGTCCATGAGGGGAAAAAGGAGGAAGATGTTGTGGTGCTCGAGACAGGTGATCCATATTTTGGAGAAATTCTAGAAAAAGTGAAAGAAATAGTTTTGGGGCACTTGATACAGTGATGGAGTTCATTGCAGATTATTTACAATATCAAAGAGTGATTCCATCACTCAACACCATCATTGTGAGCCCATGCTCACAATATTTCTACTCGACGTGTCTGGTGCAGAAGCACACAAGCAGACAGGCGATCAACACTAACAAAAAATGTTGTTGGTTTGCTTTCAATTTTGGTTTGTTATTGTTGCTTTCTCTCTTCTGGTCAGTGCCTAAACCTTTTAAATTCTTCGACTTCACCATGAAACTCTAGCAAGGTGATAGACAGGTGATTGTGACTGCTTGGTAAACATGTATGTAAAGAGTGAAAGCATAGACTAGACACATGAACCGTTTGAAAGGGTGGATCAGCACATGTGCTAATGTTAATTTCTTCGAACATTGAATGTTTTTGCAAGGGTATCGACTCATTTGGAAGGGAAGATCATTTGAATGCTATTAATTACAAGGAGAAGATGGGACTCCATAAAATGTAATGATTGTAGATTATATGCATAAAAGATTTGTCAAAGGCTTTGGAAACTTTCAAATATATATAAAGCAGCAGATGTAAAAACAATTCCATTTAAAACCAAATCGACTTAAGACATTTAAATTGAAGGAATAAACTAATCTTGTTTTTCATCTAGTAGATACTATACATCTTAAAATTTGCGCCTTATCACATTTTGTCTGCATTGGATGATGAAAAGTTAACAAGTATGAGTGAATTGTTTGAAAAGGAAAAAAGAGATGACTTTTGAGAGGGTCGACACCTGGGGAGAAGGTTCAATAGGAATATGAAGGGGCAGTCGTATACCTTTGTGTTTTTTTATGCAGATTTTAAAAAACGAACAGGGGATGTCGCCAAGAGAGAGGGAGAAGAGAAGACGCATAGGAGAGAGGAAGAACAAGGGACAACACTAGAATCCAATGAGACTGCCTTGAGAAAAAGGCATATTAAAACTTGGTGCACATCATTTTGTAGTGGGAAAAACAAATAGAAAATGGAGAGGTTGTGAGTGAAGTAAAGGTTGAAAGTGCATAATTCAAGAGACACAGAGGTGTGAAGGGGCTACGTAGGGATGATAAGGTGTCCATAGAAGTGAAATACCACCGCTGTCGTGAGTAGATAAGGGGCGTGTAGTGCATTTAAATGAGGTTGCATAAAGTGAAACTTTGATAAGTCATTGCAGAGAAGAATGTCATGTTTGAAATTCAATGATCCGCAATAGGGAACTCAGAAAGGGATCGAACCATGGAATTAAGAAGGGGATTGATATATAATCTAACTTCCATTTAGTTCATAATGCTGGCAGATTGAAGTCATGAACAGGTGCATGACATGCGAAGAAGAAGAATGCATTTACAGTGAAGTGGTTATGCCATTGGAGGATTGTTAAAGGTGAGAAGACTTAGATTGGAGAGTTGAGTATATGGGTATGTGTATAGATTCATAGTGTGTTAAGAGCTAGTTAATGAAATCTATTTTATTTTTCTACAAGTTGGGATTATGTTAGGACAAAGTTTCACCCATATCAATGTATGTTTGATATTGTGAGATTGGAAAAATGTTGTTCATTTGTAATTTACATAAGTGGTCTTGCTTGTGAAATTTTGCACATGAATTTGGTGGGTTGGAAGAGGGGAGTACCCTCTTGCATCACATTGTTACAAATGGCAATGCACATAACTTGAAGTATATACATTAGATAATAAAGGGGAAACAAAGAAGAAAATATTAGTTAGAAATGAGTAGTAGTGAGATTTCTATGACTAATTAAAAGGCCATTAGTTTCATATTGAATTTTGGTAGGGAGATTAATGGAGGCCACAATTTGTAGTCAAAGGTCATGCATTCATCACCACAAACCAAGATCTTTTCCACCATCCTCAATATTCAAGTTAGAAGTCCATAAAATAAAGAAAATGGTTGTTATTTCAAAAGACTCAAACGAAAAATTCCTTATTGTAAAATCCAAAAAGAATATCAACAACAAAAGATAGGGAGGTCAAGAAGATGAGAAAAGTACCAACAAAAAGCTCAAAACCCTATACTTATGAACACACAAGTACATATGAACAATACATACTTTAATTTACTTTACCACCAAATAAATAATAAATAAAATAACTAAAACAAAATGTTAAAAATATCAATATTTTATTAAAATACACATAAAAATAATAAAAAGCAAAAAAAATATTAAAACTAGCAATCATACCTTGATGTGCAATGGGTACATCAAAGAGGAGTTGAAGGTCAATTAATAAAAAAAATTGGTCTATTTTTTCCATACATTTATGCAATATATGATGTCAACTGATAGGCCATTTAGATAAAGATAGAGAAAAAGATGGAAGAATAAATATGGAGAGATAGAGATAGAGAGGAAAAATATATAGATATAGAGGTCTTGGAAGAGGGAGAGGGAGACATGTCTAGAGATAGAGGGGGATAGAGGAAGATAGCAGTAGAGATGAAGATAAAGGGAGAGAGGAAGAGGAAGAGAAATAGATAGAGAGATCAAGAGAGGTACAAGGAGAGATAAATATATAGAGGTAGGGAGAGATAGAGATATATAGAGGAAGAGGGAGATGGATTAATAGAAAGAGATATAGATGGTGAGATCTAGAGTGATAGAGAAAGAGAGATCTATAAGTAGATTTAGAGAGAGGGAGAGAGGGAGATAGAGACACAGATACAAATAGAGAGATACAAAAATAGAGATAAGTAGAGAGACAAATTATAGAGATGGAGAGAGGGAGAGATAGAGGGAGGGAGAGAGAAATATGGGGAGATATAGAGGGTGAGAAAAAGAGGGAGAGGTAGAGAAATATGGGAGGAAAGAGATAGATAAATATATATAGTAAGAGAAACTTGGGATAGAGGTAAAGATAGAGAGATAGATATGGGAAGAGGGAGGGAGAGAGGGAAGGAGGGAGAGATGGGGAGAGATAGAGAAGGGGGAGATAGAGAGGGGGGAGATAAAGGGAGAGATATAGGTAGAGAGAGAGACATGGTGAATAAGAGAGATAACAAATAAAGAGGGAGAGAGGGAGTGATAATTGGAGGGAGTTATAGAGAGCTAGAGAGGGATAGGGAGAGAGATAAGGAGATAGGGAGATAGAGGTAGAGAGATATGGATAGAAAAAGACATAGAGAGAAGGAGCAAGAGGGAGATAGAGAGCTCAAATAGAGATATAAAGATATAGATAGAGAGGGGGAGAGGGAGATAGGGATATAGAGATATATGATGCAAGAGTGAGAGAGAAAGAAGGTGATAAAGATAATTAATAGAGAGGTATAGTGAGAGGGAGAGAGGTAAAGAGGGGAAAGATAGAGAGGTGGAGATAGAGATAAAGAGGGATAAATAGGGCTCATGTGTATATGAGTGAGAGAGATATGGAGAGACAAATAGAGAAGGGGATATATATTCTTAAATAGATTGAGAGGGATGAAGAAGGGAGTGAAATAGAGAGAGGAGAGAGAAGTAGAGAGATATAGAAAGATGGAGTGGTAGGGAGGGAGGGAGAGAGGGAGAGATCTAGGGATAGAAAGAGGGAGAGAGGGAAAGAAAGAAAGAGAGAACTTTCACAAAGTTTGTAAAATTGTAAACTTTGTGACTTTAAGAACTTTACAATTTTCTCTTTTATTAAAACTTCATCTTCTTTATCTTGTCACATTGTCAATATCTATTTCCCCCTATATCTATCCTTTCTCTCTCTATTTCTCCCTCCTTTTTCTCTTTATCTATTGATCTCTTTCTCTAAATCCTGTGTCTCTCTATCTCTTTATTTTTATTTATTCCCCTCTCTTTATCCCTCTTTCTATATTCCTATCTCTCTATCAATATTACTATATTCCTCTAACTCTCTCGCACACTCTTTCTTTTCTCTCTTTTGCTCTATCTCTCTCCCTCTATATTCTTCTCTCTCTATATATATTTATCATTCTCATTCTTTATTTACCCTCTTTGGAACATCTTCCTCTCTCCCCCTCTCCATATTTATCTTATTCTCTTAATCTCTTTCTCTTTGTTTCGTTATATTCTTGTAACTCTTTCTCCCTCTCTATCTCTCTATATTTATTTTTATCTATTTCCCTTTGTATCTCACTTTCTCTCACTCTACTCCTCTCTTCCACTTTATATATATAGTGTAGAAAATTGTATACCTTTACAATTTCACACTATGTTTGTATCCCCTTAATTAAGCCTCTAATTGATTAAATTATGTATTCCAAAGCCTTATTATTCTCATTTTTTGAAAGAGAAACCTATATTAAATAATTGTTAACATTAATTAAAACACCTTGGAAATTGAGTGTCTTGGACTTAGGTCCTAGGACCCATTCGCTCAAGGGTGAACATGTCCGCTTTAAGTCCTAAGACCCAAATTTTAATATGTTTTTGGTGGTATTTTAATGATTCAAATTCAAGTTTCAAGTGTTGACTTTTGGAATATAATTTTTGGGAAATCAAATAAACAACTATAAATACATTTATTTTATCAATTCAAAATATAAACTTTATGAGAGCTATCCTATAACAAAAATAATTGTCAAGAGCATTAAAGACCAAATTTATTATTCATCTACAACAACAATCAAGATCATATCATCATGTCAAAATTCAAGTGTGTTCATGTCATGTTTTGGGACTAATATTATGATGTAAGTTTCAAGCATTCAAGCATCAATCAATCAAGCCAATTTATGCAAGGTCCAATCCTTAGAGCATGATGTGTTTGACTTCAGTCCTCTAAGGGCAACTGTTAAGGGTTTGGTGAGTTGCAACAAGAAAGTGTTCATTCATCAATTCCTTCACTTTGTCATTATTTAATTATCAATGTTTAATTACCAAACATGGGGTTTGACTGAGGCAAATCCCCATTCACCAAAAAACAAAATTTTTGCTTCTCTCTTTGTATGTGCAAATTTATAGGTGTATAAGGAATAAAGTTGATCAAAGGAGCAATTTTGCAAAGTTGCATAAGTTGTCATCATTGTTGTCAAGCTACAGAAACTCACCTATAGATTTTATTTTTGGCTTTCTGACATTCAAACTTGGAGGAATCAAAAGCTTAGATTTGGGATCAGAGGACTACAAAAATTGATTTTGGACCCTTGCACTAGGACCCATTCACCCTAGGGAAAATCAATCCTGCTACAGGTCTTGAAACCCACTTTTTATCACAAGTGCACACTAGTTTTCCTTTCTCAGATATGCTTGTAAATTGTCATTTCCATTTTTGTTATCATAGAATTTTGCATTTCAAATGTTAGGTCATATAATTCATTTAGTTAATGCACTTTAAATCATTCCAAAACATTGCAATTCAATCATTTTTGTCATAAGAAAGACCCAAGAGATCCAAAATACGGTTGACTCACCTCAAGGTTGAAAGATAATCCTATCATTTTGTGATCTCCTCTCTTTCTAATGAAATTAGGGATAGGGGTGTTTGAATCTTAGGCCATTGCATCATTCCACATTGATTGAATTCATCCCCCCTTTCCCTTTTTTTTCTATATATATATCCCCTCTTGTATAATTATCAATACTATCATCTAATGGCATCGTTTTTCCAAAAGATAGCCTTAATAATAAAATTGCTCATATAATTAGCTCAAGATTGGTCCAATAGTTTCCCTCTTCTCTCTTCAATGGGATTCCAACAATTTTGATCAATGTACAATGAAACCCAAGTTGGAGGTATAATTTTGATCTACATGGTATAAAAATAAATATAATTTTAAATTAACTATGTAAAAATATGGGAGGTGATATTATGGGAACTAAACTGGCATATATATATATATTATAATTCATCAACATATATGAAACACTAACTTTTAATTATTATTTCTTCATTCCATTTTACATAATTTGTTGAGTTCATCATTTGTTAGCATATAGTGAGGTAATGCAAGAGGTCAATTTTGAGTTTGTTAAGTGTTTTTTTTATGCACAACCTATTGATTGAGAGGTCTTAAAGGTAAATTTTTGAGTCCTTACAAAAATTATTATGCCTCAATTCTAACTCTTCATAAACATGTGTCATCTTTGAATTGTTGACATGAAATGACTAATCAAAATTTAATCTCTCTTATCTATCTCTTTTTCCATTTATATCTCTTATATCTCCTCCCTCTCTGTCTCTCCCCTTTTCTCCTACTACATCTATCTCCATTTCCCTCTTTATCTATCTACCTACCTCTCTAACTCTCTCCTCTCTTTTATATCTCTTTCTCCTCCTCTCCCTCTATTTGTTCTCTCATTCTCTCTCTCTCTATTTAAACACACACACATATGTCATATTTGGATTGTTGACACAAAATGGTCTCTCTCTCTCTCTCCCCCCTTCTCTCTTTCTCTGTCTCTATTTTTTTTTTTTTCTATTTTTGTTTATTTTCCCTATCTCTCTTTCTCATTTATCTCTTTCCATCCTTCTCTATTTTCCCTATTCCAAATGTATGTTCAATAGCCATCACATATTTTTAGTATTACTTGTAATGAAAGATTAAAGGTAAATAACATTTTGTTTTCAATTTAGTAGTGGAAATATAAATTATTAACACCATTAATTAATATATAGAGTTAAAGTCGTCATTCCATCTTAACCATAGTTTATTTTTTAATGGTTTTTCGTATGTCTTATTTTTTTAA
This sequence comes from Sequoia sempervirens, assembly GCA_007258455.2. Taxonomy (NCBI): domain Eukaryota; kingdom Viridiplantae; phylum Streptophyta; class Pinopsida; order Cupressales; family Cupressaceae; genus Sequoia; species Sequoia sempervirens. The sequence continues at coordinate 901,928,902 of VDFB02281492.1, forward strand.
TATTCTCTATACATATATTAACCCTATTTTTTTCTAAACATGGCCAATCCTTGGGTTTCTTAATGAATAATTTACACATATAAAAGTTGCATACAAAATTTCATAACTAAATTTGAGGGATTATTTAAAAGAACAATAATGTACTCTAAATCATTTTTGTGTCTTACTTTGTAATTGATTTGACTTGATCCATAAAATTCTACCTTGCTAGTTTTTTTTATGTATCACTCTCTATGTGCCTATATTTACCTCTCCCCACTCTATCCTCCCTCCTCCATATCTCTCTCTCTCACACACACATTATTTTCTTCCTCTAGCTCTTTCTCTCTTTCTCATATCTCTTATCTTTATATTTCTAGAGCTCAAGGTGACCTTTGAAGTCTATGTGTAGGGATTTCTATCCTCCACCACAAGAATTATATCCTTTAAGAGCATTACTTCCACCTCTTTCTTCTTTTCCATTTTCTTCCCTCTAAGATTTAATTCCATGGGAAAAATCATTTGAAACTATTGTCAATGTTATGGAAATTGCACAAAATCTGTGATATTTTTCCTCATTGTGGATGTGGGATCTTTCTTGCAAAGGGCATCTTCTCCTTATCCACATCCTAATTTGGGGATCCTCATATTATAAAGGATTAAAAAAAATTGAAATGGCCTCCAACATGTATGTAACTATCAATCTAACATTTAGGTTATAGTTAATTTAATTGTTTATAAATTCTCTAGTTGAAATTAAATTTAAATTCCATTGGAAAATTTACTACTTATATATGTAATTGTTGAATTGAAGCCCCAAATTTGAATGCTTTTTTTATAGTTAATCTCTAGTGATTACATTACTTTAGTGAGAGAGTTTGGTGATGCAAATCAAAATATTATATAAACTAAAAAAGAACTAAATCCAAGAATAATTGAAATAAATATGTTAGTGAGAGAGTTTGGTGATGCCGATCAAAATATTATATAAACTTAAAAAAAAGAACTAAACTAAGAATTTCTGAACTTTTGAGCCATTAATCTTGGAAATACAAGGACTAACAAGTTTTATTGTCTTTTATTTTTTAGGGTGAGTAGCAATTGTTAATTGTCAAAATCCTATATCTCTTTGTGTATATTTTTCTCTCATTCTTTATTTTTCTTATATCTCTCGTTCCTTCTCTCTTCCCTCTCTTTTCTCTCTCTCCCTATCTATCCACCACCTTCCACCCCTTCCATTTCATCTCTCTAGAAAACTAGTTAAATCATTAAATTTCTTATACATCAATTTAAATAATATATTATGTAAAAATATTTACATATTATATATTATATTATATGTAATAATATTACATATTTTTATATCAAATAATATTATGGATAAAAATACATATAGTTGGTATAGTTTTCCATAGTCCATGAAGTTAGAGAGTAAGCTTTTGGATACAACTGTGTATGTTTTTCTCTATCATTTTTCCTCTTCTTGATGATGGAACACTGAGTATAATCCTAAGGAAAAATATACACATTTGTATCCAAAAGTTTACTCTCTAAAAATACATATTATATATAATGTATATGTAATAATTAATATAATTTAAATATCATTTTTAATAAAATTAATATATATTTAGATAATAAATATAAAGAAATATTAAATATTAAAAATATATAATATTCAATTAAAAATAAGTATAATAATGAATATTATATAAAATATAATATATAATAATATTATAAATTATAATTATTAACATTTCTATATAAATTATTATTATATTTTTTTTTTACGTGGAAGGCGTATCCAATTTGAGAAGAGCGACCCTGTTTTCGACTATCAACCGCTGAAACGCTGAAACTCCTCGAAAGACGATACAAATGATTTCATCCGTCCAATCTTTTCTGTGCATTTTTACCATTTATTTTGGCGTCAGTGTTATTTTTGCTTTATTTCCACCAATAGTTTTTCGCTTTATTTCCACCAATAGTTTTTCTCCGTTCCAAGGGCATGTAAAGATTTTTTTCGCTTTATTTCCACCAATAGTTTTTCTCCGTTCCAAGGGCATGTAAAGATTTTTCCTCCGCTACCGTACGATTTGACCAATGGCTGGACTCATTGCATTTATTAAAAGTCCCGCTTGTACAGTGACCGATTTGTATTTCGAAGCTGCTTGATAGATGAGCCCAATAGCTGGCCTGCGCTTGCTTCTAACAATACAATTCGAATTCCTGCATCGATTCCCATTACCCTAGAGATGCTAACATGGAGTGGTGTGCAGTGTACTGTATATACCAGCACATTCCTTATTGAATGAATGAATGAAAGATTTTAATGACGTCCACGAGACTAAACAGTCTATGGGACCAAGACTCAAACTTAATTTTCTTTCATGCACGGGCATTACTGTTACTCATTACTGTTTCTACTGTGATTAGCACAAGTTAAGTTGAAAAACTTGCACGGGCAAGCAGAATGATCCCCTGACCTTTCCCACTTACCCACATCGATTCCTTTCATGGCGCAAGACCGTATAACTTCATCCTCCTCCTCCTCCTTCCACAAGCTGCGCCTCCCTCAGAACGAGGATGAGGAAGAAGAGTCTATTCTTAGTCTCAAAACTTAATGTGAAGAGCAAAATGCAGTTCGTAATGCTTTAGAAATGAATCGAACCAAACAAGACATGCAACTCCACGTGAAGCCATGCAGTTCATTTAGCGACGTGGCATTCCCAATAACTATTTCCAAATGCCCACTTCATATTTTTCTTGGGAAAGGACATTCAAGTCGAGAAGAACAAGAAAAAAACCATCATTGAAAGCATTGTGCAGAGATCACTCCAGGACATTTTAGGATATTAAATTAAAGAAATGTGGTGTCATAGAATCCCAGTCAAGGTACGTGGACAATCTTAATAATGTGGAAGCACAGTCAAGGTACGTGAACCATTTTGCAGGACGGGACGCATTCCAACTACAGTTTTACTTCATTGAATATTGTGTGTGCATATATTCATTGTACTAAGGGTTTCACTTCTGTAAAATTCACAAGCCTACAAGTTTTAAGAGTTTCACATTTGTAGAACTCGAGGCTTTCTACTTTTATTTTATAACCTTACACATAAAACCCTTGAGATACAGATTGCAATGTTTGGATATCAGAATATCTCATAAAATCCTTTTTCCCAAAACAAGAATTAGGAACCCGAATAAGCATTAAGGATATAATATTTAGTGTGACTTAAAATGTCTAAACCTTCTCAAATAAAGATACATTCTATGAATTTGATTATAATATCAATCATGTTATGTGGTATTACAAAAAAATTTTTTTATTTATTTATCATGATTTAAATTCAAAAAATGGTAGTTACATTTAACTACATTCATTTTAGAAATTGTAATTGTCAAGTATATTCAAAAGTATAAAATGATTAACATATATAAAGATACAAAAAAAACATTTATAGAAAAGTGAATAATTGTAGACATCTAACTTCCTATATTTCTAGGTTTGAATATGTCGATCCTGCATACACATGAGACGCTAGTGTCATCTCTTCTCTCCTGCACAACCAAGGAGTGAACAATTGTAGTTTAGATGCTATTTTCTAAGGGTTTAGCATTTAATATTGATATGTGGATGCCTTTTAGGTCGCTTCTCAACTTTAGTGTTCCAAATAAGTTTCCCTAATGCAACACTAAGAAAATAAATTAAAATGAAAATGAAAAAGAGATTATAAATTGAAAATTGATAGTTACTTCTTATAATTATGTACTTATGTTTTCATCTGTATTCTCCATAAATGAAATTTTACATTGATAGTAACATTCGGTCTCAACATAGATTTTGGTTAAGATATTTCTCTTACATACATGATAATCAAGCGCTTAGGTCTATATAATGAATATAAAAACACTAGCTTATAAAGTTACTTCTTATGATTTTTTTTATGGGGATGTGCAATTATCAATTAGATCTTAATCTAAGGAAGTCAATGTAAGTAGATAATGTGTGGTTAGCTCTAGGTTCGATGATAAATAGTTGATGAAGATTTTAGAATTTACCTATATTAAATTTAAGAACATGACCTCTTTATCAATGCATTGCTTTAGATTTTGTATTATACATGTACTCTATCATAGGTCAAGTTTGTACTTCTAGGTCACTTCTACATCTATAAATTCATTATTCATTGTGTGGATCTAATCTTGTTAATTTTACACTCTTGCTCTTTGAGTCATTTAATTCATCTCCATTTGTTTTACTATCTAGATTGACAATATTTATGAATAGCTTAAGTGGGTTGTCTAGATCAAAACCCAAACAATAAGTTTTACAATCAAGCAAATGATCAACAAACAACACACCCTACTACAAATATGTAGACTTTGAGTCACTTTAGTGCGCCTAACCAAAGCATTCTCCTAACATCATTGCTCATTAAGTGCTCTAGGATGAGATGATCAAATGTGATGCCTGGATGATATAATGAATGCAAACTAATGTCTTTGTCAACTCATAAGGGCTACTGTAATGGCCAAAAGTAAGACAATTTTAAATTTTGAATTTTAGAAATTTAGGGCCAGATTTGTAGATGTGTGATCAATCTTCCACCCATAGACATGACCTAAGATGATGAAATGGTAAAGTATTTGTAATGGAGGATCCAATAATGTTGTCTATATAGATGGATGTGTAGAAATAGATAAAATATAAATAAATTTATGCAAATGTGTGTATATAGGGATATGTGAAGGTCAAAAGAATGAAACCAATATTACACAAAAGTATGTCATTTATAGATATATAAATATATTGAATCATTCGCATAAAATAATCACACAAATATGCAAATTCAACCATTACACACATATACATTTTGATTTATAATTATATATGTAGTAAATTATATATACATTTTGATTTATAATTATATATATAGTAAATTATCATCAAAAAGTGGTAAATTTGAATAAACAATTAATTGTTATTGGATTTTTTAATCAAGTGTTGCTTAAAATATGTAAAGACTCAATTTAAAGTTTTTCATTTTTAACGAGTGAACATTGTGGATAGTTCATTTAATTATATTATGTTTTAAATCAATATATTTTAAAAAATAATAAAACAATCATTGTGTTCTATTAAAAATACAAATCATTTTGTTTCATTCATGTCTGGATTGTGTAAGTGGATGCATAGTTTATTTGAAGCTATCACTTCTCCATTGAAAACTCAATTGAACAAACAACATCATTTGCTAAATGACCTATCAATTGACCTCATGCACTACACAAAATTATAGAAAAATTAACAAAAATAGACCCATTTATTTCATAATTGACGTTCCACACCTCTTTGGCGTACCCATTGCACACCAAGGTGCAATTGCTAGTTTGTATTATTATTATAAATATGCCTTGGCAACCCTCTCCGCATTTCTATATAAATTATTTCTATAATATAAAAAAATTGTGTTTGACTGTGCGCATTTGTCAAAACCAAAAATCCTGGTCGGAAAAAATGGCACGGTGTAGATACATCGAATCGATAAATCAGCTGCACTTCACTGATTGCCGAACTCCCCTTCAATATCTGTTTCGAAATGAGAAGTTGAGATGTTTTTCTGCTGAGTGATTCCAAAACTGTCTACATCGAAAATTCAACGGTCCAAATGACTTTAATCATGTTGCATATCATTTTCAAGCCTCGCGCCGTAGGTGTGTGAAGTAAGTCGGGCTTCTTTCACCCCAAAAGGCTCCAAATCATATAAGAAAAGGAGCCTAGATCGTGAGGACCCCTTTGCATCTCTAAAAAAGGACATTTCGGTGTTTAGCACATCGGGGGAAGTTATTTTAATAGGTGATTTTAATGCTAGGACAGCTAGCATCCAAGCTCTTAACTTGAAAAGCCAAGATAAAGAGAAATATGATCCGCTATGGCTGGAAGAAGAGAACCATCAATTATGGGAACGAACCTCTCGAGATAATAAATGTAATGTTACTCATTATGGGGCTGAACTATTGGGAATATGCAGTCTATTCAACTTGGTAATATGTAACGGTATGAGATCATAGCTAGGATCGGGCAACATCACTTGCAAGACCTATAATGGTCAAAGTGTGGTGGATTATGTCATTTTATCTCGTAACTATACAGCAAGAATAATGGAGCTTGTGATTGGTAAATGTCCAATGGAGTTGAAATCGGATCATAATCCAATATATGTAAAACTTGACATTCGCATAATCAAGCAGCAAGGGGAACAAGTCCTTATCAGCAAGAACAAAGCACCCACACTGGGTAAAATTCTCATGAATCAAGAAAATCAGAAAATCTTCAAGACTGCCCTCAAAAATTTCTTTCAGGAATTGGAAAAAAAATCAGCTTACATAAAGATGCACTCAATAAACAAGAACACTTTGATTCCTCTAGTGCACAAAGCTTTGGGTGAGTGCAAGAGGTCTAGACCCAAGAGAGGTAGTACAAATACTTTTCCGGCAAACCCGTGGTTCGATGAGGAGTGCAAGTTAACAAAAAGGAAGCTTCGTGAGGGGGGAATGACAATAGAAAACAAGAAAGAGTATGAAAGGATGATACGAAGTAAAAAAGAAAAGTATGTAAGGGATAAAAGATTGGAGCTGATTACCCTTGGAAAGAACAACCCCAAAAAAATTTGGAAGGAGCTACAACAGAAAAGAAAACAAATGGAAAATAATATTACAAGCTCTCAATGGCTAGACTATGCAAAACTTCTTTATGAGCGTGGGCAGGATAAACATAGACCCCCAATAATTAAGGCAGCCACCAAACTTTTCACCGTAGAGGATATCAGTCAAGGCATAAGAAGGTTGGCAGGAGGGAAAGCACAAGATATTGATGGGCTGCAAGCAGAACATTTAAAGTGGGGTGTTGAGGTCCTTGCACCTTGTATTAGAGCATATTCAACAGGGTCATTCAAGAAGGCTTCCCAGAAGGATGGACCACTAGTGTTGTTATCCCCTTGCACAAAAATGGTGACATAAATAACCCATCAAACTACCGAACTATTATGATTAACCCTCTTATGGGGAAACTTTTTGGAAGCATGATTGAACGCAGGATTAGCAGCTGGGCTGAAAAAGAGGGGAAAAGAGCAAAAGGTCAAGCTGGTTTTAGGCCCAAGCACTCCACTATTGGTCATGGAGTTACCCTTAGATTTTTGATTGAAAAAATTTGGGACATTCAAGGAGACGAAGCCTATTGCTGCTTTGTTGATTTTAAAAAAGCCTTTGACACGGTCCCTCAGAACAAGCTATGGAAGAGAATGGAGGATTTGGGAGTTCCGCATGAGCTTAGGGTGGCTGCTCATAGGCTCTACGAGCAGGTCAAAGCTAAAATCAGAACCAATGATGGTATGTCAGAATGCTTTGGCAGTGACATTGGTGTCAAACAAGGCTGCCCGCTCTCCCCAACGCTATTTGGGCTTTACATTGATAAGCTGGAAGAATGGATTGACAAGGTTGGTGGGGAAGGCATTCTTTTGGCCAACTTTGTAATAAAATTACTGTTATATGTCGATGACCTCATATTAATTGCTAAAACTGCGCTTGATTTGAGAAAACATTTGAAGGCCCTTGAAACGTTTTGTCAAAAGGTCGAGATGCAAGTGAACACTTCAAAAACCAAAATAATGATCTTCTCACTGCGAAGAAAAAAACAGCAGATTGAATTTATCTTTGAAGGCAAGCCACTGGAAATAGTGGACGAGTATAAGTACCTTGGGCTTGATTTTCACAACAAACTTAGTTGGAAAACATGTAGAGCAAAAAGAATTCAAGGAGGCTGGAAAGCGTTGTACTCTTTGCAAAATAGATGTAGAAATGTCAAATTATGGGATTGGAAAACTAAAAGAACGCTTTTTGGTCTTCTTGTTACTCTGGTAATTCTCTATGGGTGTGAAATTTGGGGCAGCAGCATGTCAGATCAGAAATGGAGACAAGTGGAAAGGATACAAAAACATCTAATTATATGCAGCCTCAAGCTTAAGACTGCAGTGCCTTATGAAATTTTATTGGCTGAGACCGGTACTTTTCCTCTGGAGGCCTCAGCGATGACCCGGTTATTAAGCTACCTAAAGAAGGTCCAGAATATGGAGGATCATAGATGGCCTAAGCTAATTATGAAAGAGGAGCTAACTAGAAGAAAAAACACATGGATGAAACTTAATATCAAGTGGATGAAGAAATGGGATGTTGTGATGCATGAGTGTCCAAACACAAATGGAGAAATAAAAAATTATGTGAGAGAAAAATTTAAATATGGTATATGGACGAAAAAAATAGGGCGTAAAAATGATTATTATATCAAAGAATTCAATCCCACAAGGGACCATGAAGAAAAGGCTTATATAGGAGTGAATATCAAATGGAAAGCAAAAATGTTGATAGCCCAATTGCGGACTAGTTCACACCATCTTAGGTGTGAAACGGGTAGGTGGGTGGTTCCTAAAGAAGAGTGGGAAAATAGAATATGCCATTTTTGTAACGAGGGTATGGTGGAGACGGAATGGCACGTTATCATAGAATGCTCAGCTTATAAAGACATCCGGGCCAGCTATGGGGATGCGGTGCAGGTTGACAATTTAAGTACCTTGTTTGAAGATTCAAGACTCGACAAAATTGCAAACTTCATCATCAAAATTCACTTTCGAAGGGTTGATCTCGAATAGCGCCTCCATTTTGCCTAGGACTGTGCTGTGGGTTGCTCCGGTGCTGATCTTGGGTCCCATAGGCTTCTTTGGCCTCATGGACGTCATTAAAATATTTCATTTCATTTCATTTCAGATAGAGAACCAAGAGCACGGCAATAGAAGCTGGCACAGAAAAATGAAGATCATCTTTTAACTACCTAAAAGGTACTGTTGGTGTTCGGTAAGGGGCTCCAAATTGTGTAGACCGTGCCTACGAATTTACAAAAAAAGGCGGCTCGAGAAAATAATCCAGCTTACGCGCGAAAATTTCTTCATTGTGAGGCACACCATTACCTCTGTACAGTGACAACATGCGGATAATGTGCGTCCTAGAGGCCAGTAATCGCAAATACGATATAATGACTCATTGTAGGGCTAGTTGTAACAATAATAACCTCTTTTCTTCATCATTGAGCACACGATCCTATGCATTACCTCTGTACAGAGACAACGTGTGAATGACGTGCGTCCTAAATGCCAGTAACCACAAAGACGATATAATGACTCACAGCAGGGCTGGTCGTCATAACCCCTTTTCTTCTCCCTCTGTTCTTCTGTGTTTGTGTGGAAAAAACCATCTTCAGAACGACTAATCGATTCCTGGCCCTCGCTTACACAATGGGTGCTCCATACCTGTTGTTTCTATTATGCCATACATTATTTATCACTGCCACCACCTCCAAACAGGTTAAATGAGCTCCTAATCTTCAGTCGCTTTTCAGCTTTTTTTCATTCTACTGCTAACGAAATAGTTTCCATTTGGCTAAAATCCTTACTTGCTTTTCAGGAGAACAATTTCAACTACCTCAGAACAACTGTAAAGCGTAATCAACACTTTGGAGAAGGCCACAAAACAGGTAAGTAATGGGCATGATACTATTATTGATATTGCAAACAGTTATTTTTCCTTAAAATCTCAGGTAAACAAAAGAGGAGGAGATCTGTGTTTGGCTTCTAAACTTTAGTGAATAACTGAGAATGTACCCACATGGAAAACTCTTGTTTAACCGTTTATCGAATAATTGAGCATGTACCCACATGAAACCCCCTATGTTTGGTTTCTCACTATTTAGGGAATAATTGAGAATGTGCCCAAATGCATTATGCAGAGACACGGTGGAATTATGGATGTGATAGTGGTTTTGGACCCAGTAAATGGGGAGAACAATCCCCAGAGTGGGTGATTTGTAGCAATGGAACAGAACAGTCTCCCATCAGAATCCTCTCCTTTGATATTGCTAAGGATCGACAGATGGGTCATCTGCAAACAATGTATCATCCTGCATCTGCTACATTCATCAATGATGGCAATCTTGTCAAGGTTAGTATCCCTTTTTTCGATATATGTGTGTGTATGTGAGAATCGGTGCACATACTACATACTAGAGAATACCAGATGCTACGTATATATACATGTAAATACTATGTTATTGCGTACATACAATATTTATTATTTACTTTGCATCGCTAAGTAGGGTTTTAGTGCAAGAATCAGTTCCAAGAATAGGAGGTGGTGTAAATTCCCAGAGCAGGTCTATTATTTAGAAGCATCCAAACCTATGTGTTGAACATGATTTACAAAGTAACTCTGTTGATCTGTGAATATCTGGAAGTTATATTCAGAATGTTCTCATTGTGAAATTTGGGTTTATCTTTTGTAATTCTTTCCAGCTGAAGTGGAAGGGTGGCTTTCTGTACATTGATGGGATTCTTTATGAACTTTATGAGACCAGGTTCCATACACCATCTGAGCATTCCATCAATGGAAAATTGTAAGTTCAGATTCTCGCAGGTTTCTACCTTATTTTAAACATGGGTATAGACAGTTCTTTTAATCCATGCTCTCCAAATGCAGCTATCCATTGGAAATGCAAATGATGCACAGGGATTTACATAGTGGTCAGATGGCTATCGTGGCAATTCTCTTCAAAATTGATAAGCAGATAAACACATTTCTAGATCAGGTAGCATCCAAATCTTTTATGGTTGTCTTTATATGCAGTTTTGTTTGTTGCAAATTGCAGGAAAATTCCAAGGGACTTGTTGCAACCTAGGGTAAATTGAAATTATATCAGGGCCTTGTTGCAACTTTGGATATTTGGATTCTCTCTTAGTTTAACAGCTTTTAATAAATATCCACACACAGCCCAAGAATCTATCCATATATTAGAATCTGAGGAAGAATTTTTCGTCATATACCATAGTGTCATTTTAGCTGAAATTCTGGTAGCTTGTTTATGCACATCAGCAATCACTCATTTGGAAAAAGGGTACATGCATATGGGATGAGATTTTGAAAATCTGATTAGAATTGAATTTTTTTAATGAGATCAGTTAGACATTCATACATAAACTAGGTTCCTCTCATAGACATATCTAACACGTTTGATCTCTTAAACCATAGCTGCAAGAGATTCACCAATTAGCAACATACCAATTTGTCCACATGCCAAAGACAATGCTTTTACAATTATTATCAATGAAAGCTTTAAAATAGAAATGAAAGTACCAAGATGCAGGTTGAATATTTGAAGTTTAAGAGAATTTTTGAGAACTTATAAGATTAGTAGAATTTCTGTATAGGCTGATGTCTTCAGTTTCTTTAGTAGTTCAACTAGGTAACTTTTTAATTTTACTTTCATTTGTGCAATTCTAAGAGATCTAGCCTAAGGAAAGATTTATCCCTCAATAGATGATCTCTCTTATTACTTCGTATTCAAAATTTCTTAATCATTTGGTCAAGGTTTTGTCAATCCAAAATTTGATTTTGAATAAATTGTTGAACACTGTTATAAAAATTGTGGAAAGTAGAAATATGAAAATATAGGTTAGAGCTTTGGAAATTTAAGCAAAATTTGCAAAAACTATCAGATTAGAAAACTTTTTTTACACAGGACATGTATTTCAGTTAACTAGCTCTATCTAGGTTTAATCAGTGCTTGCATTTCTAATTAGTTTAGTTTGGAACAGTGTGGCTTACAATACTTGAGCCACAGATAATATCTAACCTGGCTTATTTTTACTTATGAGCATTTTTGGTTTGAAATTTTAATTACTCTTCCCCTTTCCTTGCTGTTTTATAATTTTTGTTTAATGTGATCTTCTTTTATATGGACAGTTTTGGCCATACATGCCCACTTCTCAAGGGAATCAAGCAGTGAATATAACAGATGTGAAACCAAGCGAGCTGGATTTGAATGGAAAGCATTTCTATTGGTATAGGGGCTCTCTAACTACTCCACCATGCACAGAGGGAGTGATGTGGGCAGTGATTAAGCAGGTTCATGACCAAATCTCTTGAGTAATTTTTTTTGCTTTCTGTATGATATGCCCTTTCATATCTTATGCATAATATGTTCCATTAAAATTAAACATCTTAGATATGTGTTAGCATTTTAATTTCTACTGAAACAGTATGCAAGATAAACCTCTCTCCAAATTGGAAGTGGAAGCTCCCTTGTAACTAAAACTAATCCTGGACAGTCCCCACATCATGCACAATAAATCTCTGGGGTTTTTTCTGCAAAGTGAAACAAATTAAACTTGCCCTATGTTTTTGCCTCGGGTATGAGCACAAGACTGAAATCAGCTCTTCTTTCACAGATGAGATTTTATATTTTGGGATTCTAAATTGTATGAATCAACAACTAATATTAACACAACAATCACTTATCCCATTGGGTAAACGCAGAATCCAGCAAGTGTGTACAATAAAGTTTAAGAAATAGATTACTCTTAACAGACAAAGAACAAATGATTTCAGAATCTGAACAACTGGAGCTGCATACTGTTGAGGGTGGTTTTAGCACAGCCAACTTGCTAAGAAATAACAAGTTATTGCACCTCTTGAAAAGCAGATTTGTCTACTCCAATGTTCCTTTTTGGTCAGGTCTTGACCGTGATGGACAGCTAAGTGGTTGATGTAAAAGAATCTCAATTAAATAGACTCAAGCGTCCCATAATTCATGGATCTTAAAGAAAACTAATTGAAAGTGAAACTAAAGCACCTAGTTGATATGGGGAATAACTAAAACTAAACTGAAAACACCACACTAACTTTAAAGTTATCACTTGTGCGTCCCAAATTCTCCACAAAATGCTCAATCTTTACCATAGCTTGTTCGGCTAGGCTCTTGCTATTATTCAACTTGCTCTTGCATTTATTTAGGGTTTTCACCCTCAACCGTGCTTCCTTTAACCATTCACCAAGCTTATCCTGGTCTTCTTCCTCTACTATAGTTGCCTTTAGCAATTCCTCAAAGGGAATGGCTTTTATTCTTTGCAAAATTGGGATGTAATCCTCCCATAGCATTAATTCCTCATCTATGACCACCTCTATTTGGTGTGCCAAGCTATCTTCATCACTAATGTAGTGATAATATTTTATTACTTTCCTCGAAATTCTGCCTGCTAAAGCTACAAAATCTTCTTTCCATTGCTTAGCAGTAGATACCTACCCCTCAGGGTCAGGGTGTAGGGCTTCACCTTTTACTGTAGCCTGCAAAACTGGCTCAAGAGCAACAACATCAATGGGTCGTATCAAGTTATTCACATATGTTGTTAATTGAGCTACCTGAGACTTAAGCTCTTCTTTAGTGTTTTCATCTTTTTGCATTATCTTCAAGATGGTGGAGACAACCATTTGCAGATAGTTGCTCTCCTTCTCTTGTCTGAATACCTAGGTTAACTTGCCTTATTTGATAATCCTTTGATTGCATGTCTGATTTATACTTATCAATTAGAGGGACGACTATTTGAGCAATTCTATTTCCTTGCTTGTCCATAGTGATAATAGACATCCTTCTTGACCTTTATTTCTTTTAGCTAGTCGGGGATTGAAAGGCCTGTGTAAGGATATTGAGGCTCTTCTCTTCCTCTTCTTGCACATGTATCCTCTGTCTCTTCTGTATGGTGTGGTTCAGCCATATTGGAATATTTGAAGAGACTTCCCCTTGAGGGGAAGCAATAATCTCAGTATTGTGTGAGGCTTTGGAATTATCTTGTTTTGCCTCATGCTGCTCTACGTATTCTCTTATTACTTCTTCTTCAGCCACCTGCTCATTTTGAACCTCTTTATTTGGTTCAATTTCTCTTTCTCCGTATCTTTCTGTTATATTTTCTTCCATAGGAACTTCTTCTTGGGCTTCCTTTTCTCATTTACTTCTTTTTCAACCACCTCCTTGTTCTGAAATTCTTCTCCTTGCGTTTGTAGTTCATCTTCTTGGAGAGGAGGAAGAGGAGTATCATGTGGATGAGATGGAGGAGGTGAAGGAATTGGGGAAGTGGTCATATGAGGTGGAGAAGGTGGAGGTGTTTTAGAGACATGGGGTGGAGAAGAAGGTGGAGGAGATGGAGGAGGAGGACTAGGGTTGCGTTGTGGAGGAGGAGATGGAGGAGAAGATTCATGGGGAGGAGATGAAGGAGGAGTGGGAGAAGCATCCCTTTGGGCATACGTGGTCTATAATGAGACACTTGTTCTTTTCCTCCTTATTAGATGAATTTCTTTCTCAACATCTTCTTCACTAGATCTTATATCAATTCTTTCCCTTTTTTTTAGAACCAACCTTCGAAGATGATGGCTTTTGCTTCTCAGTGACACCAGATGAACCTTCACCTATCTTTGATGTCTTTGTTGAAGGCTGGGGCTTAGGCAACTCCATTATTGGGAATGGGGATGCTAACCATCTTTGTGAAAAAGCCTTGACACTTGCTGCCCTATGTCCATATTATCATCTTCTTGGATTGAACAATCTACATTGTAGATTGGTTGGTTAAAAATGCCATGTGCACTGTAAATGGGATCTAAAACTTTCCCATTTTCTTTTATTTCTTTGGACACATTGGCCACATTGCAGTCCTTAATCATGCTTATTGTCAACCAACAATAATCCTTCATTCTTACCTCAAACTCTTCTTCACAGTTGACCCAATGGTCCTCCAAGCAGGCTCATGTTTGAAGAAGGAACCGATTACTTTACTGATTTTACCAATAGGATCAAATCTGGCCCTAGGATCATTATACATCTCCATGGTGTACATTGTGAATTCTATCTCTGCATTCTTGACATTTTGCATATTGGAACAAGATTACACCCCTATCTTCATCAGGATATAATATCTTGACTTATGCTTGCCAACAATCAATTTGTGGATCTTTGTTACTTGTCTGCATAATTCTAATAGGATCATTTTGTCAATGGTTTACCTTGGTAGTTTGAGTGGAGACTTATGGAAGCCAACCACTCTGATATATGTAAAGGTTTTGAATTGGATACAACAATTCCCCCAATTCTTTAGTTCTTCCATGGCTTATAGAGAAATCATTCTTGCAAAATCACCTTCTAGTCCTTTAATAATGGCATAGACAAAGTTATCATTCACCACAATAATTCTTGTAATTGGCATCCAATTCCAATTGTGGATAATGCTCATGGATCTTCACTTCCCCAAGCTGAAAAAGTCCCACCTTGGTGAGCCCTGGGAAAGTTGCTTGAGAGGATAATAGGTATACCAAATAGGATGTCATAAATTATTTGCTATTATGCAACACATCCTTGAGTTGTTTATGCAAATTGTTGCTTATGATGGTGGGCCAATCAATCTTCTTATTATCAAATATAAACAACATAAAACAAACCATCCATGGGTAGAAGTCCTTGGCATTGGGGTAGCCATAAACCATGCTTAGGAGTGTAATTTGATCTTTAATATCCTCCTTGAACTCACTCCTATACCATATTTTATCCATCTTGAGGGTTATCTTCCGTGGGTTAAGCAACATTTGGGTATTGATGAGATTGAGGCTACTTGTTTCATTCTTGTCAATATAATTAACTGCTTTCTTCATATCCATGACATCATACCAAGGGAAAGCAAGGATTTTGAATACCCTCTCAATCATGTATGAACTAATATCAAGAACTACCTCTCCAGATGCCCCTAATATTCTCCTATGCTTTTGGTCATAGTATTGAGCACAGGTCAACACAAGTTGTAGTGAATGCACTATAATTGGGAAGGTAGTTGGCTTCACCAACCCTAATTTAGCAAGGAAGTCTCTTTGAAAGACCTTGTTTCTTCATCATTGATCCTTTTGTGGAATTCATTCATGTCTATATGCCCTTTTTCTGTATCTCCAATTTCTACATATGGGGAAAACATCTTTAAGGGAGGGTGATAGACTTTGTATTGATACTTCATCTACTCCTTATTTTGGCATGTTTCTTGCATATGAAAACACCATCTATTAGATCTTTGAGGGAAATAACCAAAGGATTGAGCTAATCATCCTTCATTGAATTCCAAAAACAAACAAGCTGACTAAAACTATATTGCAAAATAGAAGACCCTTTAAATCCACATCTAAACCAAAACTTGGCTCATTGGACATTGGGCCTCGAGAATGATCCTAATCACTTGTTAAAAGAGCTAAGCAATCTACCCAAGCATAGTTTGAACACCAATTTTGAAAAGGACATACTCTTGTTCTTTCGAGTGTCGAGGATCGGGCTTATTTTATACTTCGTGTCCTTAATTAAGTGTAAGTGTTAGGAAGAACACCTATTGATTGAATGCGATGATCGATATTCATTGAGGGTATTATCTTTAGGGGTTGGGCATCGGGGGCGTTTCTTATCCCTTGTTTGTGCAAAACCCTAAATGTAAGGCATTCACTCGATTGCCAAAATCCAATGTAAGTCTAACCTTTCTTACTAAGTGTTGGGGATCGGGTTTTGGGGGTAAAGATTATCACAATATTTCATTTGTAATTGATAGGTTGAAACCTCAACATCTGATTTAGAAAAGCGTAAGGTTTTTCTCTATCATTTTTCAGGAACCGGATTGTGGAAATGATGCTTGTTCTTTATCATTTAGAAATTTTAAGTAGTGAACCTACTTGATTATCAACAACCGATTACTAGTAGAAGTAAAAATATTCTTTATCAGGAGTCAGGGATTGGGAATGATGCTCAACTCTTTTCTCATAGTTAAGGATAGGGGTAATGGATAGCGTTGAAGTCCGACGTTTGACGTTATAACTCTCAATATTACCAAGGCATTATTCATCGGGCATCGAGGCACATGTTTCGCTCCTAGGTCTTGCCACTTCAATCCTTAAATGCGCATCTATTACACTCGAAACCCAAAAGGCAAAAGTGGATTTAGAAAAGACTATAAGGCAAAGGCACTAAATTAGGGAGGGACTAAAGGATATCTTTGAAAGTACAACAAAAAGCAAGACACGAGGCTTGATATGATGATGTCACAAACATCCTCAATTGGTGCACCCAGAAAAAAACATGATTTGGTAGGGCAATAAGAGGAAACGAAAGAAACCAAACGAAGAACGATGAAATGACACAAAAAAAGGAACGACGAAGAACACAACAACCAACAATGAAACAAACAACAAAACAACCACACAACGAACCCAACTAAACCAAGCACACAATGAAGAACATGCAAATAACTAGAACGGCTAAAAAATGAAATGAATGCGATATTCCCTTGTTTAGATAATGATAATTATGGCCTAAACCGAGATATTCCTCAATGAAATTCCTTTTCTCTCAAACTTCGATTTAGGGAAAAATATCACTCTCAATGAGAAACCTTGAGAAGATAATCTATTTCAAAGATTTATATATATTTTACTTATACTCTGAGAAATGTAATGGATGCAGATGATCGATATAAACTAAGAGAAATATAATGGATGCAGATGCTCAATACAAGTGATGTATAATAAACTTTGAACTGCCAACTATAAATCGATCAACAAATGTTTGAACAATATAAATCGGGTCTGAGATGAATGCCGATTATGTTTGAGAGGAACGCCGATTATGTGGAATGTAATTGTTTTATATGTTGATCAATATAAATCGGGCCTGTGATGAATGTCGATTATATCTGGCTCTCTTCACACGTCTCTTCTTTTTGGATCGATGGGATGAATGAAGCTTCTAAGTTTTTGTCCAACGATGCTCTCTTCTATATTTTTGTATATTTCCTCTTATCTCTACGTCTTCTTCTAAATATCGGTGATCTTGCCCAGACATGACTTTTCAAGGGTCTTCTCCAAGCGCTTTGTCCCTCCATTAGGCATTTTGATCAATCTTAATGATCTTTAGTCGGTTTTGGTTGCATTAAAGCAGTGATTAGCATTATTTATATAAATTGATTATGTACATATATGGTGATTAGCAAATATATATATGCTTTTTAGTAAATATTAATCCATGAAAAGTGCAAAAGGTATTAGATTTAAAACTAAATTATACTTATCTGGTTTTGATAGGGACATCACAAGTCTCCCCCGCTTGACATTGTTTGTCCTCAAGCAATCCTCATAAGTGTCTTCTTCTTTGATTGTTTGACGTTCTTGACTGGTACAGTGGTCTTCATCCTGGAAAAAGATTGTAATTATAACTAATCTCCTTCCAGGCCTTCTGGATATCTCGCCATGGAGCATATCCAACCTTCCTGGGAAAGATGGACACATTTCTTCCTAGGCCCTCAGAATACCTCCAAAGAATATCCAATCCTAGGAAAAGGAGTTGTGTCACCTCGTCCTAGGCCCTCGGGACACCTTTTTCAAGGGTATTCAATCCTAGATGTGTCACCTCTTCTCAGGCCCTCGGAATACCTTTAAAGAGTATCCAACCCTAGGAAAAAGGGGTTGTGTTACCTCTTCCTAGGCCCTTGGGATACCTTTTTAAGGGTATTCAATCCTAGAAAAAGGGGTTATGCCACCTCTTTCTAGGCCCTCGGAATACCTTTAGGGGGTATCCAATCCTAGGAGAAGGGGTTGTGTTACCTCTTCCTAGGCCCTCGGGATACCTTTAAGGGTTATCCAATCCTGGGAAAAGGGGTTGTGTTACCTTTTCCGAGGTCCTCGAGATGCCCTTTTAAGGGCATTCAAATCCTAGGGAAAGGGGTTGTGTCACCTTTCCCCAGGCCTTTTGTTTAACTCACTATGGAGTATATCTAGCCTTCTTTGAAAAGATTGGAATATCTCTTCCCAGGTTCTCTTCCTTAAAAGGGTATCCAATCCTCGGAAAAGGGATTGTGTTACCTCTTCCTAAGCCCTCGGATACCTCTTTTAAGGGTATTCAATCCTAGGAAAAGGGGTTGTGTCACCTCTTCCTAGGCCCTTTGGATACTTGATTCCTCAAGTTTATCCATTCCTAAGCCTTTATATGTAATATTACATATTATCCTCAAGTTCTGTGCTTGTACAAGAAGAATATCTTATTAATTCATTTGAAGGTATTACATTCAATAGTTCATCTCCTATGTAACCAAGAGCCATCATTTTTTGCTATTCCTAAGCTTTATTCTTAAAAGCCTTAATAGTTTCTTCTTTTTCCCATGTAGCATCATCTTCAGGGAGTCCCTTCCATTTAATTAGGAACTCGGTGATGACCCTATTCCTTAATCTCTTCTCTCTGGTGTCAATGATGAATTATGGTTCTAAGGTGAGCTATCCCTCTTCATCTAGAGGAGGTAACTCAGTGCAAGGAAGGACTTGTTGCCCAAGGACCTTTTTAAGCCTGGATACATGGAAGACGTTGTGGATCTTGCTATGTTCTGAAAGCTCTAACTCGTAAGCGACCTCACCTACCCTTGTAACTTTGTAAGGACCATAAAATCGGGGCTTTAACTTTTCAGCCGCATTCTTTTTGATGGATATCTGTTTGTATGGTTGTAGCTGTAGAAAGACTAGATCTCCAATTTCAAATGTCCTTTCTATGCGGTGTCGATCAACATAGATTTTATGTTGGTTTTGGGCTTGCTGCAGATTTTCTTTAAGGGTCTTCATGAGATCAATGTTCATTGTATGAAGTCCTGTGCATTTTGTACTTTGCTCTCCTAGGTGACCAAGTGTCCAAAAGAAGGGGCTTCATATCCATAAAGGGCCTTAAAAGGGCTCATTCCAATTAACATATGGTGGGTGGTATTATAACAATACTCGCCCAAGTGTAGCCATTTTATCCATGCTGTCTGTTGACCTGATACATAGTTCCTCAGGTAACCCTCTATCCACTTGTTGACTATTTCTGTTTGCCCATTCGTTTGTGGGTGGTAACTTGTACTTGGGGTTAGTTTGGTTCTTGCTAGCCTGAAAACTTCTTGCCAAAATTGGCTAAGAAATTTACTATCTCGATCACTGATGATTGCTTTGGGTATCCCATGAAGATGAAAAACTTCTTTAAAGAATAATTCTGCTACTTGAGATGCTTTGTATTCCGATGAAATGGCGAAGAAATGGGCATACTTCGAAAGTTTGTCCACTACCACATAAATACTATCCTTCCCATGTACCTTGGGTAGTCCTGTTATGAAGTCCATCGAGATGCTTTCCTATTTCTGGTTGGGAATGGGTAGGGGTTGTAATAGACCTGTTGGATGATTTTGCTCCACTTTATTTTGTTGACAAGTCATGCACTCCTATACATGTTTGAGCATATCACTCTTCAATCCTTTCCATGAATACATTTCTCTAATCTATTTGTATGTTTTGTAGTATCCTTGGTGACCCGCCAAAAGGCTATCATGAAACTCCTTAATAATTTTTCTTTTTATCTTTGAATGTTGAATGAGAAATATTCTTCCCTTATATAAGATGAGATCATCCCATATCTTGTACTCCTCGTTTGGCATCTACCCTTCAAGGATCTCAGAGGCTTGTGCATCTTTGGCATACTCAACAATAATATCATTCTTCCAATCCTTGGAGGTGCTTGTGATGATGTTGAGGTGGGGCCGCCTAGATAATACATCTGCCACCTCATTGTTGGTTCCCTTCATGTATTCTATATCAAAGTCATAGGCTTGTGCTCGGATCACCCATTTTTGTTAATGATCGTTGAGATCCTTTTAGTGCATGAAAAATATTAGACTATTGTGGTCTATTCGGATGATGAATTTCCCACAGACTAGGTATTGTCTAAATTTGGCTAGGGCATGCCTAATAGCCAACATCTCTTTGTCATATATGGAGTAGTGCTTCTCGGTCTCTGTTAGCTTCCGATTTTCAAAGGCTATAGGATGTTTCTTTTGCATAAGAACCGTGCCAATCGCTTCTCCGGAGGCATCACATTGTAGTTCAAATGATAGTGTGAAATCGGGAATGGCAAGGACAGGGCAGGTGCTCATGGTTTCCTTGAGTTGTTCAAAATCTTGTTGTGCTTGGTCATTCCACATAAAGGCTCCTTTCTTTGTCAAGTCTGTGAGGGGAGTGGCTAACTTGGAGAAGCCTTTTACAAAGTGCCTATAGTACCTGCATAATTGAACAAAACCTCTCAGCTAAGTCAAAGTCCTTGGCTTGGGCCATTGTTTGATGGCCTTAACCTTCTCCTCATCTACGCTACATTGATCTTGTGTCCCAAGTAGAGAATCTCTTCCATCCAAAACTCACACTTTGACATTTTTGCACAAAGTGACTGATTCCAAAATGCTTAAAACTTCCTCAATGTGGCAGAGGTGCTCCTCCCATGTCTTGCTATAGATCAGGATATCATCAAAGAAGATTAGTAAAAACTTCCTCAACTGTTAGCGGAAAATGTGGTTCATGCATAATTGGAAGGTGGCTGGAGCATTAGTGAGACCGAAGGACAAGACTAGAAACTCAAAATGCCCATAATGGCATCTAAATGTTGTCTTAGGTACATCCTCCTCCTTCATCCTGATCGCAAATCGATTTTGGAGAAGTATCTTGCGCCATGTAGCTCATCAATAGTTCATCTATTCTTGGAATTGGATATCGGTTCTTGATAGTTTTCTGATTTAAGGCCTTGTAGTCTATGCACATTCACATAGTACCATCTTTCTTGTTGACTAAAACCACGGATGATGCAAAGGGACTATTACTTGGCTGAATATGCCCCATTTCTAGCAACTCTTTAATTATTTTCTCAATCTCTTCTTTGAATTTTCGAGGATGCCTATATGGGGTGGTTATCACCGGTTTTGCTCCCTCTTCCAATTCTATGGAGTGCTCAAAACCTCTCTTCAAGGGTAGACCAGGGGGAATATCTCCAAAAATCTTCTTGTGTCTCCCTAGAATAGGTTGAATGTCAATGTGAATAGCTTGCTCATAGGAGGATGACTTGTCTAACACCATGCATTGTTCTATCCATTCTCCTTGACTGTGCCTTACAATCCTCTCCATCCTTTTGCATGATACTAATTTGGGAGATCCATTTGGTAATCCTCTAAGTGTAACTTCTTGCCCATTGTGCTTGAAGCAAATCTCTAGGTTCAGATTGTCCATGGTAAATCATCCTAGGGAATTGATCCAAGGCATTCCTAGAATCACATCGTTGTGTAGGTTCACCACATAAAAATCCCCTTTTATAGTATGACCATCCAACATGATTTCTAGTTGTGGAATGATCTTTGAGCATTGATCCGTGGCTCCATTGGCGAGAGCTATCTTGAAGCCTTTGAAGTTTTGAGCCTCTAATCTTCTTTTGGCCACTAAGCTTTTGCTAATAAAATTGTGGGAGGCCCCACTATCTACCAAGGCAATAATTTTCTGCCCCTTAAGTGTAGCCTTGATTCGAAAGGGTCTATGCTCACTTGCTTGGGAGATAACGGCCAAGGTTCCTTGCTCCTTTGGTTCCCACTTTGTCCTTTTGGTGGGGGCTTCTCTTGAATCTTCATCCCAAGCTTCTTCTATCTTGTGTATTTGTCCTTTCTTGCACCTGTGGTCCTATCCCCAAGGCTCCTTGCATTTGAAGCATAAGCCTTGATCTATTAACTCTCTTCTTCGTTTGTTTTCCTCCTTGTCAAGGCATCAAGGCCCTTTGGTCCTGTTGATGTGTTTTTCGTGACCGCACCAACGCAGAATAAAGTCGCCAACGGCTACCCTATTCTCTCTTGATCAAAGTATTCCGCATGCTAAGATTGCAAGAAAGTTAGTGCGTTCAACTCCAAGGTTCTTCGGTGCGAATAGGCTCGGTTTGGCTCGATGTGATTTCTGGTATTTCAAGGGGACTTACGGAATTGTTGGAGAAAGGAATTCATATGCTCGAAAGATTTATCTATGAAGTCGCGGGTTTCCTATTCTGTGAAAGTACTAAATTGAAATGGGGTAGGGTTTAGAGAGTCTAAATCTATTCTAAGGCGTGGGATATGGAGCTCAACTTCAGCAAACTTCAACCAAACTTCGCGTTGCCTCGCATCGAGCAGCTTCCACGGAGTCGGTGCAATCTTCAGAGGAGTAGTTCAAGGTGTTCAGATCATAACTTAGCATGAAAATACCATCACAACGACGCATATAGACATACAAATCATGATCGAAGTTAAGTACATGATATTCCAGTTGACCACACAAGGCGCATTCACCATCAGCAAATACACTAGTGGTATGGATAGACGAAGTTGCTTAGATCAAACACCACATTCCACAATTACCATCTACTTGCATGAAATGAAATTTATTCTACTTTATGCTACTTGAATCAGAAGGGACGAAGAAACCTTGCTAGCTACTCACAACAAAAGACGAAATTCATCATCAATGAAAATTCTTTTTATTGGGAGAGTGTTCACAACAATTTCTTACAAAGTTTTAAGGAAAAACTTTCCTTCTTCTTCAACTACTCTATCAATCTATACTAAGCTACTTCTAATTTGTCTCTATTCTAACTTCTACTCTAATTCTACTTGTCTCATGAATTGTCTCAAGGTACAAATGAGGGGACTCCCCTTTATAGATGGCCAAGTCCAACGGACGGCTCAGATTACAATCGGCTGGGTGGCCCAGATCGTGCCACCTCAGCCCTAAACAAGATTTTCCCTAAAAACTGCCACAAAGGAGAGTGGGGTAATAAATGAGGCAATTAATGGCCACCACCTTCGAGAAGATTCCAGCCTCGAAACGCGTTCACACTGTTCTCGATCTTCGCATTCAGCCAATTCTGTTGATCACTTGGAGGAGGGTAAGATTGCCTCAAAAAATAAAATTTGATTGAATTTGGAGTTCGACTGCTCTTGATCTTCTTCTTGATGTTGTTCTTCAACCTTGCTCGAACTTCCATTCTTGAATTTGAAGGATTTTTCAGTCTTGGACTAGATCATTTTTGCTTGCCATCCGTCTGACTGTGTTGGGCGCACATTGGATTCTTGAGGAGAAACTCCAACACTTAGCCATTTCTTGCAACTTTCCTTCCTTCATGTGAAACTCAAAACTTTATCTTCCTCTGAAGGTCGCAATATCATCGTGCTTCACCACTTCAAGTCATCACTGCGTTCTGGCTTCAACATTTCTCCTGCAAAACAAGCAAAAGAGAATTAGAACATTTCATAATATAAATTCAACTTACTTACCAGGATTCTCACGCTCTAATTTCCAAGCGTTCATCGTCCTCGCTAGCCAGCTTCATCCTCAAATTCTTAACGATTCCTCATGCCTTAGCCAAACAACATCATTTATTCCTTGCCTTAGAAAAATTTCAAATTTCCCTTAGGAAATTCATCAACCTGGTGCCCATCAAAAATATTCACCCTGAAGGCCTCGACAAAGTGTAGAAGATTTTAAAATCCCTTCCTCATCAACAATCTTTAATACCCAGAAGAAAATTTCCCTCAGAACGCATCAAATTCATGGGTATGCAACGAACGGGTTCATTTAATTTTTTAATTTTGAACCTTAGAAAAATAATTTCTCATCAAATTTATTTCATTTCTTCAACTCTAGGCGCATTTCCCTGCTCTGACTTGAAAACATTCATCAACCCTGCGAAGCTAGCATCATCGGACTCCTCGCCTGGCAATTTATTCATGTCTTAAGAAATTTCATCATCCTCCATGTCTAGGCGTAATTTCCTAAGGAAGAAAATATTTTTACCTTCGATAAAATTTTAAATCATCTTCAAATCCTTCTGCCTGTGGTGAGGAAAATTTCAAGTCACTTGAAAAATTTTTGTCTTGAAAGCATTTATCACGCCCAACATGTTTTATTTTTCATCCCCTATAGGCTCAATATTCCCAACGCCTAACATCATTCACTTATCAACTTTATTTCACCACCCTATGTCTTGGGCGCATATGATACTTTATGGGGAATATTCAACTTTTAACGCCTAAGTCACTTTATTTTACCATCTTCGCCTCCAATGCATTAGTAGCACCCTTCAAGATAGGCGCATTTCAATAGGTGAGGGGGATTAAATAATTTCAACGCCCAACTTGTGACATTTGACCTCTAACATGGGCGCATATCACACTTAGAGGAGGATAAAATATTTGCCTTAGGAAATTTCTTAACATACTATTATCTTGAGGGCGCATTTGTTTGAAATGAAACCTTCTTTGACTTTTGACCTCCTGGCAGCATGGGCACACATTCCTCCTCCAACCTCTTTGGGCGCATTTTGGGGGGGCTATTTCCATTTTAAAAGACTTGGTAAATTTTTCATGCTTTCTTCCCTCAAAGGCGCATTTGGAGGCATGAGCTTCCAGTTTAGACAAATTTTCAACTCTTTAATGCTCAGGGGCGCAAATTACAGGGGGAACTTCGAATTTTATAACACTTAAAAAAATTTTAAATTCTCCCTTCAAGGCGTGGCTGAGGTATTCAACTCTAGCTCTGAAAAAAATTTTGAGCTCCTTTCTCCTCTTCCAGGCACATTTTGGACCTTTTACTTCTAATCTTCCACACGCAGAAAATTTTGGAGTCACAAAGCTGGGCGCATATTATGTGTCAAACTTTCAATGCTTTCTAATTTCTTCCCTGCTAGGCGTGTATTATACCCTGAGCTTTCAGTTTTTTTGACTTGGACAAATTTCGGGTCATACCTCCTCTAAAGCGCATTTTGGGTGATTAACTTCCACTTGGGAGCTCATTGGATCCGTGTGTTTTCACTCTTAATATTCTATCTCATTCTTGAAGGCGCAAATCATGTGTCAAGCCTTCAATTTGGAGCGCATTTGAGACTTTTCTTTATTCAGCTAACCTGGACGCAAATCACAGCTCGAGCTTCTAATTCCACGCCTTAGTGTATTTTCAAATAATTCCTCTTCTTCAAGGCGCATATCACATACAAGGCTTTCAAATTTAGAATACTTTAAGTTCACTCATCTAACTTGGGCGCAAATCATAGCCCGGGCTTTTAATCCCTTTACTTGGACAAATTTCATTTTTTCAACATTCCTTTTGAAAGCGCACTTGGGAGTTAAAGTTCCTGGGCGCATATGCAAGGGTCGGGTTTCAATTTAAAGTGGGGCACAAATAGCAGATTGAGCTTTTAATTTCAAGCGCTCAAATTTTCCTCTTTTCTTCTTTGGCGCATCTGGCAAGGGTGACTTTCACTTTCGATGCCTTAGAATAATTTCAAGCATCTTGCTAACCATGGCGCATATGGGGCATGTTGCCTTCAAATTTGCAATGCTTGGAAATTTTCAAGACCTCCTCTCATGACCTTTAGGCGCGTTTGACTCCTTGAACATCAAATTCCCACGACTTAGAATATTTTATACTTCCCTCTTGGGCGCAAATGAGGTCCTCTTAGAAATTTTCACTTGACTTCCATTTGGCAAGGGCGCATATAGAGGCATTTGCTTCAAATTTACTATACTTAGACAATTTTCTCCAGCTCCTCACAAGTCAAGGCGCATTTTGAGGGGTCTTCTTTTAGTTTCATTACTTGGGCGCGAATCATCTGTCAAGCTTCCAATTTATAGCTAAGGCGCATTTTATACTTGCAACTTTCACTGTATAGCTAAGGCGCAAATCACAGGCTGAACATTCAATTTGACCTTAGGCGCATTCTGGGCATGCAAGTTTCACCTTTGAAATTCTTTGAAAAAGGGGGGCACATTTACCACATGATACTTTCAATTTTCGCACTTAGAGAGTTTTTCCATCTCCTCTCCTCCTCAAGGCACATTTTGACCCCAGAGCTTCCAATTTGTAGCACTCAGAAGATTTTCAACCTGCCTTCGGCTTTTAAAGGCATTTTTCACTAGCTAGACCTGAAAATTCATCAATTTCAGTGAATTTTATGCCATTTGTCAAATTTGGAGTGACTCGATCACGCTAACCCTAATTTGATATTTTTAGAAAGTTTGTCAATTTTTTGCACTCCAAGCTAGTTCCAAGCTCCAAAAACGTTGGATTTTGCTTTGTTCTGAACCTCGGGATGTGGTTGAGCTGTCGGGCCCTGATATCTGCATGCACCTGCTATTTTTAGCAACTTACTAAAAATAGCAATTGCTCAGAATGTCTTCAAATTTTGCGTGCCAATTGCCTGAAGGGTATTGATCGTGACTGGACGCTGCTTCTGCCTGGTTGTTGTGTTTCCCCCTTGATTTTAGGAAACCCTAATTTCTCTGCCCTGGCCTGCTAAAAATAGCAATTATCTGATTCTTCATCCTTTGCAGCTCTGTTTGTCTCGAAATTCGCGCCAAAGACTCTTCATCACATGTTTGACTTGTACTTGCTGAGATCTGATGTTGACCTGCCAATTATAGTTGTTTCTGAAGTGACTTACTATTTATAGTAAGTGCTTGTTTCTGAGACTTCCTTAGCTCCGTTTGACTTGAAATTTGGACAGTGCGCTCCTCGTTGGTGAACTTGCCTGTCTGCGCTAACGCCGAGATCAACTTTCTATTTATAGCCTGTGTCTGGAACACCTTACTAAAAATAGCAAGTTTTCTGATTGCCCTCAAATTTTGCCAGCAGACCTCCTAAAAGATGCTGACCATGATGGATACTTCAGTTTTGGAGATTTTGACGTCGGACTCCTCGTTTTTAGCTCTCGAGCTTGAAACCCTAATTTTATGCATGTTCCTTAGATGAGCTCCGTTTGTTCCCGTTTCAGTTGCATGATGATCAGTTTGCAGTTTTGAAGTGCTGGGCAGCTGCCTGAGTGGTACCTGCTAAAAATAGAAAGTGGCCGAAAAAGTGACCGTCTGGCTGCCGGATGATTTTGCATGTCATACTGCCCGAAAAATCTTGAAAAACCCAGAAAAACCCAGCAAGCACTGGCTAAAAATAGCAAGTTTCTGAAAAGTGATCGGTTACACTTGCATGTTACACCGTTGCGAAGCTCTTTGAAAACCCAAAACGAATATGCTGACATGCACTGAAAAAGTCTGCATGCAAACCCTAATATCGGCCTCCGAAGGCTGAATCCTGGAAGTTGTCATCCTGCTTTGCATGTTACATCACTGCGAAGGTCTCGAAAAACCCACAAGGAATCTCCAGACATGCGTTGAAAAGCTCTGCATCTAAGCCCTGAAAATTGCCTCCGAAGGCAGAACTGCTAAAAATAGCAAGTTGTCCGTTTTAGTTCAAATTTAACCTGCGAGTAGCCTGATGTGCTCTGGATGTAGTGTGATTGTCGGAATCTCAAAAAAATGTTGAAGGATCATCTGTAATTGCACACTTACTAAAAATAGTAAGTAGCCAGAATTCGATGAAATTTCTGCTGAGAGCTTGTTAGGAGCATACTGACAACAGTGTTAGTCTTTATTTGCAATTTATTCTCCTTGCTCAACCTCAAATTGGCTGGAAAGTTCAAAACCCTAATTTTTCGGACTTGGCCAAAATTTCAAGTTTAAACTCAATGGCGGGCACAATCCTGGAAAGACAGACAGTAAAAAAAGAGAGACAAACCAAAATGACCGAAAAGCAAAGCCAAAATTAGGGGGTCCCCATTTGCAATGGGGCGATGTGTGAAAAAGGTCACAACAGGTCCAAGGCTCATTGCAAAAGTGGCAAGTTCTTCTTCTATCATCTCCCCTTGGTTGGTCTTGTTTAGGCTGCGATTTGTATCAAGGATGCTTAGCTTTTTCTTTTGGAGAATTGGATTCTACCTTGATGGCTCTTTGAATTGCTTCCCCCATGGTTTGGGGCTCCAAGGAATTTACTATGTTCTTGATTAACTCCTTGAGTCCTTCAATGAATAAATAGGTGAGTCTCCTTTGAGATAAATCGGGGACCATGACTGCTATTCTTTGGAATTCATTTGCCTAATCTTCCACTGTTCCTTGTTGCCTAAGTTGTGTAAGCTCCTTGAAATACCACCCGAGATGCCTTTGGTCGAACCTGTTAATGAGTCTTTGAGTAAACTCATTGTAGGTGTTTACATTTTGGTGTCCTTGCATGATGAGTTTGTGGTGCCACCAATCGTGGGCTATCCCTGTTAGGTGTAGGACAGCAAATTTGATGGCATCTCCTTCGGTCATGGGGCTGAGGGAGAGATAAGTATCAAGCTTTTGAACCCATGATTGGGTGGTGATCTTCCCGGAACCATCAAATAAAGGCAATCCCATCTTATTGACCCGAGATTTGAGGTCTTTGCTGGTATGATTCTTCCCTTTGCTTGCATTGGTTTGATTTTTGACTTTGTAATACTCCTTGAAGGGCACAATTTTTTGAATTGCTAGGTCTAATACAACATACATAAGTGCGATATCTTCTGCACTATATGAGTTTTGTTCTTCCATTTCTTCTACGACATTTTTGCTTGGAAGGAAAGGAGTCATGGTTGGTCTTTGTGAGGAACTTTGAATCGAATGTTCATTCTTGGAGTGATTTGATTGTACTTCCTTTCTTGGATTGGCTCTTTCTTGTGTGTGATGGCTATTTATGCTTTGAAGAGTTTGAAGAATGAGCTGATTGGTCTTTTTGAATCTTTCATTGGTTTGCTCCATGAAGGTTTTCAACTATTGAGCTAGCTGGTCGGTCTTGTTTCCCCTTCGGTGATAGGTTTGCATTTTTCTTGTCCTCCAACAGGTTGGCAAGACCGATGCTCTAATACCACTACGATGTTCCCTTGTTCAAATAATGATAATTCTGGCCTAAACCAAGATATTCCTCAATGAAATGCCTTTGCTCTCAAACTTCGATTTTGGGAAAGATATCACTTTCAATGGGAAACGTTGAGAAGATAATCTATTTCAAAGATTTATATATATTTTACTTATACTCCGAGAAATGTAATGGATGCAGATGATCGATATAAACTTAGAGAAATATAACGGATGCAGATGCTCAATATAAGTGATGCCTAATAAACTGTGAATTTCCAACTATAAATTGATCAATAGATGTTTGAACAATATAAATCGGGTTTGAGATGAATGTCGATTATGTCTGAGAGGAACGCCAATTATGTGGAATATAATTGTTTTATATGTTGATCAATATAAATCGGGCCTATGATGAATGTCGTTTATATCCGGCTCTCTTCACATGTCTCTTTTTTCTGGATCAATGGGATGAATGAAGCTTCTAAGTTTTTGTCCAACGATGCTCTCTTCTATATTTTTGTATATTCCCTCTTACCTCTCCATCTTCTTCTAAATATCGGTGATCTTGCTCAGACGTGACTTTTCAAGGGTCCTCTCCAAGTGCTTTGTCCCTCTATTAGGCGTTTTGATTAATCTTAATGATCTTTAGTCGGTTTTGGTTGCATTAAAGCAGTGATTAGCATTATTTATATAAATCGATTATGTACATATATGTGTGATTGGAAAATATATATATACATATATGCTTTTTAGTAAATCTTAATCCATGAAAAGTGCAGAAGGCATCAGATTTAAAACCAAATTATACTTATCTGGTTTTGATGGGGACATCACAATGAAGGTTTCAGTTGTTTAGCCTACCTGGTATTTTTCACGGGAAAAAGAGTGAACGTAGGTGAACACAAGCGAGAACGAGCAAGCAGCAACAAAGACCAACACAGGGACATTGCAAACTAGCGAGAAAATTTGAGGGAGGATGGAGGAATGTCGTGAAATCACGAGTGTTTTTCGAATGGGTTGCAAAGCTCTTCTTTTGATATTTCGAATTGCACAAATGATAAATGAAACCCTTCGATTTCCCACTTGATATCTATTAAACACCTACCATTAATGTCCTATTAAATGCACTACAACAACACTTAATTGCTCTGACAGGTGAGGTGACTGAGTTGACAAGATGTCGTCGCCATTAGGCTTTGAGGATTGGGGATATGCAAAGTGAGTATCTCAACAAAGAAAATCTCAAAAGAGTGAAGTGGCGGAAACAAATGAGGGAAAACAAGAAAGCGTCGGGGATCGGGGCTGACAAGGATGGCATAACAATCCTCAAGATCTCGAAACTTCGACAAGCGACAAAAACACAAAAGGAAGAGAAGAGGGAAGAAAGGAAAGGAAAATGAAAACAAAGAGAGGAAGGGAAAGAGAGAAAACAAAACAGCAACAACAAGAACAACAACAAAAATAAGGGGGGAAAAAGGAAAAGAGAGGAGGGGGTCCCCTTTTTGCCAAAAAGCAGAAAAGAAAAATGGGGCATGGGTGCAAGGCACAACACATACAAAGCTACAACTTAGATGAAAAACAATGGCAATACAAAACTTGACAATGTTTCTCACTTTCTATTCAATCAATATAATTTAAATACAAAGGTCATAAATGCATGAGCTCAGATTGTGAACAATAATTTCAGCAGCATAAGCATAATATTGATTATCATTAAGAAAATCTTGTGCATAAAACACTCATTTATAAGTTTACAAAACGGTGTTTTTTGGTTTAAGGATAAACATGTAAACATGGAATAATAAAAAAATCATGTTTTTAAAGCTCACCCACTAAAAATAACTGAAAATTTTGGAAATATGTTACTTTAAATCGAAGACTAAAAAGTTTGGATAAAAGCTGATTCAAACTAACAAAAACTAAACCTTCTAGAATCTGCCCCCAAAATAGAACTCCTCCTCTAAACATAGTATCAACTTAAAATAGCTAATTTGAGAGTTCTTGTGTGTATGGTGAATCTAGAGTTGGTATTCTCTCCTTCTCTTAAGCATTCTGAACTCTATCAATGAAACCTTTCACTTTTTCATTAGCAGGCCTTGAAATTACGCTCTCTTATGAGCTTATCATGCACAAAACCTTTGCATTCTTCAATCATTTTTTGAGTGCCTGGTATTTCCTTTTCTTGCGTTGACATTTTTATGCTAAGATTCATCAATTCATCCATGTTATCTAGACCAGACAGAGACCAGCCTAGTTTTTCTTTGACTAATTGGTCAAATTCAACCCTCAATTCCTCCACATTACTTTTCAGAAAATGTACATGGGATAGATGAAACAAAAGAGATTACAGCTTGTCATGTGGTGTGCAATTTCCTCTTACGCTCTTTACACATTTTGATTGCAGTAACCGAAAGTTCTGTTACTAACTTGAATGACAACGCCATGCACTCTAAAATATAATTTTCTTCCAGATCAGCAATTACATGCAATCTGATTAGTTCTTGTGTGCCCAAGGATACTATCGGCCATTGACAGATATAACTGCATTGGCAGCAAGGGGTAGATTGTAATGGAATGAGTGTGTTCACAAAAACCTCTTATGTAAACTTAATGACTATTTACATGATATTTAGTAATTAATATATTTAATTCAAGTATTTAAATTATATCTTTTGCATTTTATTTTCAAATTAATAATTGAAATAGAATATAATGTAAAAGATATAGTTTAAATAATTAATATATTTAATTTAAGTATTTTAATTATATCTTTTGCATTATATTTTCAAATTAATAACTAACATAGAACATAGTGTAAAAGATATAATTTAAATACATTATTTATATATTAATTATAATTATTTCATTTAATAAAATACACAGACAAATATATATATATATTATTTTGATTGGGAAGGTGTGCGATAAGATGAAAATAGTACCAAAATGTTTTGCTCAAGGATGCTGCTTCTCCCATATATTTCCAAGATTCAGTCAGTAGTTCAATTCACTTCCAACAATTAAATCCTTTTCACTGTCTATCCCTTGGTTAGAAAGATAATCAACAAGCTTGTTGCTCTCTCTATAGTAGTGTTGTATGGAGAAGGATGATAGATTGTCAAAAATATCCCATGCGTCATTGAGTACACTCACACACATACACATAGATATAAGTGTGGGATAGTGGCGTACACACCCAAACACACATAGATATAAGTGTGGGATAGTGGCGTACTTCCTTTTTATTTATTTTTTCAAAATTGAACAAAATAAGTGATTCAGATGCATAAACCAGGAGTAAACAAGACATGAAAAACCAGGAGTAAACAAGACATGAACAGACCAAAACTTCTACAGCCAGAGGTTGATGAAGAGAAATATTGATGTTAACAAAGATTGCTAGAGGTTACTAAAGGTAGCAGAAGTGACTAGAAGACACTGATGAAGAGAAACCGAGATGTTGCATAAGATGAAAATAATACCAAAATTTTTGCTTAAGGATACTTGTTCCTTATGTTTCCAAGATTTAGTTAGTAGTTCAATTCACTTTAAACGATTTAATCATTTTCTTTATCTATCCCTTGTTTAGAAAGATAATCAACAACCTTCTTGCTCCCTATAAGAATGTTGTATGGAGAAGGATGATAGTGCAATGGCATGAATTTGTACCCCTTGCAAATTCCCCATTTTCATACCCTCCACCTTAGAAAATGTAGTTTTGATGATGCAACCCCGACATCCGCCACCTTTACTTGTCCACACGGTAGCCTAATTGCGTGTTGGTGGAGAAATTTTTTTCAGGGACGCGTGCATGCTGTGCGGACGTTCGCACGTTGTGCTGTCGTCCTAACAAGATTCTTGCCTCTAGAATTTGTAGAGGCATTACATTTCTCCATTGGATGCAAACTATAACGCCTCCTGCCCCTTGACCGACGCAAAACGACTCCTTTGCCTCCATTTTTCCTTCAAATTGCCTATTCCTTCATTCCATTCAACTTCTTCACCATT
Source organism: Sequoia sempervirens (assembly GCA_007258455.2). Taxonomy (NCBI): domain Eukaryota; kingdom Viridiplantae; phylum Streptophyta; class Pinopsida; order Cupressales; family Cupressaceae; genus Sequoia; species Sequoia sempervirens. The sequence goes on from VDFB02281492.1 coordinate 901,962,390, forward strand.
CTACACACTGAACTAAATTCTTGATGCTTTGTTGATCAACTTACACACTTTCAAGCTTCACCATCACGTCCATTGTAGCTGCAAGCTGCTGATCTCTTGGCTCTTCTGCATTGTTTGTTGTGATAGCATTGTTGGAGAACTTGCAAGCTTATGCCTTCCTCTACTTGCCTTGAGTGCACATGGCTATGAAGGTGATATCCACCATTGGCATTCACTTTTGCATCATCATACTTGCATAGTAGTGTTGATGTGTTTTTCGTGACCGCACCAACGCAGAATAAAGTTGCCAACGACTTCCCTATTCTCTCTTGATCAAAGTATTCCGCACGCTAAGATTGCAAGAAAGTTCGTGCGTTCAACTCCAAGGTTCTTTTAGTGTGAATAGGCTCAGTTTGGCTTGATGTGATTTGCTGGTATTTCAAGGGGACTTACGGAATTGTTCGACAGCGGAGAAGGAATTCAAATGCTCGGAAGGTTTATCTATGAAGCGCGGGTTTCCTATTCTAACCAAAAAGTACTGAATTTAAATGGGTTGCAAGGTTTAGAGAGTCTAAATCTATTCTAAGGCGTGGGATATGGAGCTCAACTTCAGCAAACTTCAACTAGGCTCCGCTTTGCCTCGCATCGGACAGCTTCCACGGAGTCGGTGCAATCTTCAAGGGAGATGACTAAAGATGTTCAAACCACCACTTGACATAAAGATACCATCACAACGACGCATACCATTATTCAAACTATGATTGAAGTTAAGTACATGATATTCCAGTTGACCACACAAGGCGCATTCACCATCAGCAAATACACTAGTGGTATAGATAGACGAAGTTGCTTAGATCAAACACCACATTCCACAGTTAACATCTACTTGCATGGAATGAAAACTATACTACTTAGAACTACCATTTGAATCTGAAGGACGAAGAAACCTTGCTAGCTACTCACAACAAAGACGAAATTCACCATCAATGAAAAACTCTTTTATTGAGAGAGTGTTCACAACAATTTCTTACAAAGTTTTCAAAGGGAAAACTTTCCCTCTTCTTCAAACTAACTCTACCAATCTATACTAAGTTACTCCTAAGCTATCACCTAGTTGTCTATCTACTCTGACTTCTACTCTAATTCTACTGTCTCATGAATGTACAAATGAAGAGGGACTCCCCCTTTTATAGATGGCCAAGTCCACCGGACGGCTCGGATTACAATCGACTGGATGGCCCAGATCGTGCCACCTCAGCCTTAAACAAGATTCGCCCTAAAAACCGCCACCAAGAGGAGTGAGGTAATAAATGAGCCATTAATGTCCATCATCCTTCTAGAAGATTCCCATTTGTAGACGCGTCCTCACTGTTCCCGATCTTCTTCTTGACGTTATTCTTCAACTTCTTCTTTGTCACTTGAGTTAGGTACATACGAAGTCTCAACACTTAGCCACTTTTTGCAATTTTTCTCCCTTCGAAGTTGAAATGTCACCTTGGATTACTTTCTTCATCACTTCAAGTTATCACCGCTTGGTCTCGACATTCCTCCTGCAAAATAAGCAAGGAGAAGGGTATTAGAACACTTCATAATATAAACTCAACTTACTTACCTAATTTCACGCTCTATCTTCCAAGCGTTCATTGTCTTCACTAGCCAACTTTGCGTTCAAATTCTTCATGCCTTAGCCAAATGTCCAACCTATCTTGCATTCTGCCTGGCGCACTTCACTCTGATATTTCATCCAACTCAGACTCGAGAAAAATGTTTTCATCCGGAATTCGATCAAAAATCATCTAGGTGATCATTTTCAAATTCATCTGCCAAGGCATTTTATCTTCAACAACATCATTTATCCCTTGCCTTAGAAAAAATTTTCAAATTTCCCTTAGGAAATTCATCAACCCGGTGCCCATCAAAAATATTCACCCTGAAGGCCTCGACAAAGTGTAGAAGACTTTAAAATCCATTCCTCATCGACAATCTTCAATACCCAGAAGAAAAATTTCTCCCAGAACGCATCAAATTCATGGGTATGCAACGAATGGGTTCATTTAAAATTTAAAATTTTGAACCTTAGAAAAATAATTCCTCATGAAATTTATCTTCATTTCTTCATCCGGGCAAACTTTCTTTGCTCTGCTTTGACAATTTTCATCATCCTTGTGAAATTGAAGTATTTTGACTCATTCCAGCCGACTTTATCCATGCCTCCGAAAATTTCATCTCCTCCATCAGACTTAGGCGTTTTTTCTTCTAGAGGTGGAATTTAAATATTTATACTTAGAAAAATATTCATCACTTTGCATGGGCGCAAATGAGGTCTTCTATATCAAGTGTTAGCACTTGGCATTTTTCAAAGCTCCACAGGAAAGTCTAGGCGCATCAACAGGGTAGACTATCAATTTGTCTCCTGACTTAGTAAATTTTATGCCTCTTTGATGCCTAGGGCGCATTTCAGGTGTCCAACTTCAAGCTTAAATGCCTTAGAAAATTTTAAGTTCTCTTCTTTTAAGCTTAAGGCGCAAATGATGGGATCTTCCTTCAATTTAGGTTCCACACTTAAATTCTCTTCCAGCTCACCCCCCCAGTCAAAGGCGCATTTACTACCTTGTGCTTCCACTTCAAGTTCCAACACTTAGAAATTTTGCTAACCTTTTAATAGCCAGGCGCATATCATACCTTGAGCTTTCAATTTTTTATTTAGAACACTCAGAAACTTTTACCTGACTTCCATTTGGCAAGGGCGCATATAGGGGTGCATGCTTCAAATTTACTAAATTTAGCCGACTTTCTCCAACTCCCCACAAGTCAAGGCGCATATGGAGGGGTCTACTTCCAATCTTCAACACTTAGAAAATTTTCTCGTCTTTACTCCTTGCTGGACGCATTTTGATGGGGAGGAGCTTCCAGTTTTATTGCCTTAGAATATTTTCCCTCATGCTTCCAACTTAGGCCCTTTTACTAGGGTCACCTTCCACTTTCCAAGCCTTAGAAAATTTTACTTGCTTCCATCTTCCTCTAGGGCGCATTTGGCATGCTGGGCTTCCAATTTTTTTACACTTAACCATTTTTCTATCACTCCAAGCAGCTAAGGCGCAAATGAGAGGAGGAGCTTTCATTTTGAGGACTTAGTGAAATTTCCATCAATTCTGCTGACCTTGGGCGCATTTCCATGTTGGAGCTTCAAATTTAAAATACTTAGAATATTTTTAGGGTCTACTCTTCACCTAAGGCGCATTTGAGGCCTAGAGCTTCAAGTTTTCAACACTTAGCCACATTTCCAGCCTCCCTCTTTCTTCCTGGGCATATGGAGGGTGGAGCTTTCAATTTTCAAAACTTAAAATATTTTCATCAACTCCTCCCTCAAGGGCGCATTTGACCCATGGAGCATCCAATTTATGACACTTAGAACTTTTTCCATTCCTAATCCATGGAGGGCGCATTTGGGGTACCCTGCTTCAAGTTTTTAACTTAGGCAAATTTTTGAACTCTTCAGGCTTAGGCGCATTTGGCAGGTGGTGTTTCCAGTTTGAGAGACTTAGCAAATTTCTCATGCTTTCTTCCCTCAAGGGCGCATTTGGAGGCATGAGCTTTCATTTTAACTTGCCTTAGGAGTTTTCAAGCTACCTCTTTGCACTTGGGCGCATTTCCCTAGGCAAGCTTCCATTTTTCATGCCTTAGTAGCATTTTCACCCATCTTCAGCTTCTCAAGGTGCATTTGGCCTGTGAACTTCAAATTTCAAGTGCTTAGAGAATTTCCACCAACCTTTAGCTTTTAAAGGCGTTCTTCACTGGCTGGACTTGAAAATTTATCAATTTCAGTGAATTTTATGCTCTTTGCCTGATTTAGGGCAACTCGATCATGCTAACCCTAATTTGCTATTTTTAGAAAGTCTGTCAATTTTGCACTTCAAGCTAATTTCAAGCTCCAAAACGTTGGAATTTTCTTTGTTCTGAACCTGGGGATGTGTTTGTGCTACTGATGCCTGATATCTGTCTGTACCTGCTATTTTTAGCAACTTACTAAAAATAGCAATTGCTCGGAATGCCTTCAAATTTTGCGTGTTGATTGCTTGAAGGGTGTTGATTGTGACTGAATGCTGCTTCTGCCTGACTTTCGTGTTTCGCCCTTGACTTTAGGAAACCCTAATTCATCTGTACTATCCTGCTAAAAATAGTAAGTGTCTGATTTTCCATTCTCTGCAACTCCGTTTGTCTTGAAATCCGCAGCATGGGGTCCTCATCATTTGCTTGACTTGTTCACGCTGAGAGCTCGTAATGACTAGCTATTTCTGGCATGTTTCTGGAGGTGGTTTACTATAAATAGCAGCTGCTTGATTTTGAGACTTCCACGGCTCCGATTGATTTGAAATTTGAATGACGTGCTCCTCACCACGTGACCTGCCTGTTGACACTGGCGCATGCAACTGATTTGTTATTTTTAGCCTGTTTCCAAAACGACTTACTATAAATAGTAAGTGCTCCGTTTGTTTTCAAATTTTACCAGTAGATAGCTTGAAGGATGCTGATCGCGGTGGTATACATCGGTTTTCAAAAATTCTGACTTTTTACGCCTCTTTTTGGGTCCCGAAGCTTGAAACCCTAATTTGTTCTGCATGCGTATCAAATGATCTCTGTTTGCCCTCGTTTCTGTTGCATCGCGACCAGCTCATGATTCTAAAGTGCTGGGTAGCGGCTGCTGGGATGCACCTGCTAAAATTAGTAAGTTCCTTACTGAGTGGTCATCTCCATTTGCATGTCACACCATCGCGAAGCTCTCGAAAAACCCACAAGGAATCATCCGACATGCAAAAGAAACCCTGACATGCAAACCCTAAAAATAGCCTCGGAAGACTGAATTCTGAAAGTTGTCGTCTCGTTTTGCATGTTATACCATCGCGAAGGTCTCGAAAAACCCAAAAGGAATATGCCGACATGCAAAGGAAAACTCTGCATCTAAGCCCTGAAAATTGCCTCCGAAGGCAGAACTGCTAAAAATAGTAAGTTGCATGTTTTCACTCAAATTTTGCACGCGAGTAACTTGACATGTTCTGAATGCAGTGTGACTGTCAGATTCACAAAAATGCTGAAGGATTGCCTGTAATTGCACACTTACTAAAAATAGTAAGTACCCGGAATTTGATGAAATTTTGCTGAGAGCCTGCTGGGAGCACATTGACATCAATGTTAGTCTCAAATCTCAATTTACTCACTTCATTTGACGTCAAATTCGCTGAAAAGTTCAAAACCCTAATTTTCAGACTTGGCCAAAAGTTCACGTTAAGGTTCAACGGCGGGCCCATCCCGAAAAGACAAACAGTAGAAAAAAGAGACAACAACAAAACGACCGAAAACCAAAGCCAAAATTAGGGGGTCCCCATTTGCAATGGGGCAATGTGTGAAAAACGTCACAACATTAGCCCCAACCCGAATAAATGTTCCTGAACATTTGAAAGACAAAATCCATTCCATCCTCAGAACCCTTGGATAATTCTTTCAAAACCCATCAACTGACTAGGGGATATACTTAAAAGGGAAGAAGAATCCTAAATTGGATCAAGGCACCTCATCTTTTGACTACAAGTGTGTGTATATGCGTTTGTTCCAACTCAAAAGACCATTGAAGCTCTTAGAATCCGTCCCAACAAGTTAAATAAATATCTAAACTTCAAAAGCATCCTGGACATTGCCTCGTTGCCAGTCAGGCGTCCATAGCCCCGACGAGGTTGTCGCTACAATTCCCACAAATATTGCTCCACTGCCGGCCGGGCGTCCATAGCCCCGGTGGAGTTACTCGTATATTCCCAAAACCAATATTTCATAATATTTTCTTTTCTTTTTCTCATTTTCTTGATATTTTAGATATTTCTTTAAAGCACATTTTCTTTTCTTCATTTGATTTCTCCGTCAATTCCTTGATTGGCTGGCAGGCAATGAAGCCTCCAATGGGTTTGAGAATTGTAGTGGTGCTGAAGCAAGATGTAAGATTTTTACTCGCCAAGACTTCTCCTAAGAAACCTCAATGACTTAGAGCAATTAATCATTTGTGTGAAATATAGCAATCGTGAGACTTGGTGTCAAGACACAATAGATGATTCCCTTCCGAGTCAAGTACAGATCCTAACCAAATGATAAGACTTGAAAGAACAACCTCGGATTCTAAAGCACTTCCTGAATGACTGTCTAAGAAATGGACTAACATGGTGTTGGACCGTGGCGAAAACAACACAACACCCCCTTCACAAATGGGACCCTCTTTATTGAAAGCGAACTAAACTACAAAAGCAAGACAACTATTCTAAACAAAAACAAAAATTTTAAGCAAACAAAAATTTTAAGCGAACAACAATCAAAAGACCCAAGTACATACAACTCCTAACATGATTTCTTAGGATGTGCAGTAATAGCAAAGTAGTTGTCATAGTACGAAGTTTTGCAAACTTGTCTTTAAACTCAGAAAAGTAATCTTCCACAATACGAATCTCAAACTCAAGCAAAACTTCAGGAAAGATTAGCAATTGAGGCAACTCATCCGGACCATGATTAATCCATAAACAAGTTTTCTTTCCTAAATCTCCATAATCAAAATGATATTCTTTGTAGCAGATAGTAGGGAAAGATACAACCTGATGGTCTTCACTCACTGGCATGCATTCTTGTCTGTCGTCCATTGCTTCATCAGGAGGTCGAAGTTGATGGTGAACCATACCACTTGCATCTAAAACGTGTGGATGATCCAAACTGGGAGGAGTGGGGCGGGCAATAAATTCAAGAGTGTATTTGGAAACTTGGATCATTTCATGCGCTGGCTCCTTTTGAATACCTAACAATGGCTCAAGCCCCAACCTGAATCGTTCTTCATTTTCTATATCTTCACCAAGAAATGTTTCATTTGTTTCAATTTCATCAAGCAATTCCTCCATGACTGTGAATAATGGATCAAGTGTTGATGCAAAATGCGTCTCATATTCTGCCTTCATCTTGATAGCCCATTGATCGTCAAACACATCATCTTGCCTTAAGCTGCTTACTATTTCTTCCATCTTGTTCACGCATAGCTGAATTTTTTCATCGAGGACCATCTCTTCTTGAAGTGTATTAGAATCACTTCCCTTTTCACGTTCTCCTCCTCGAGTGAATGAACATTGAAAATTTATCACACCATTTCTACTTCGAGCTAAGTCCTCCATTCCTAGTTCTTGATGATCTTCAATAACTTGCAATCTTGTACATTCACTCTCTTCCATGTGCTGATAGTTGCCTTGGGTGATTCCTCTCGCTTGGATGTATTCCATTGCTTCTTTGATCTTTGCTCCAATAGCCTCTTGTTCTAACATGATGTAGGAACAATCTTCATCTGCTTGCTCCCTAAGCTCGATCACGTCCTCTAGTGACTTATTCTCCTTGTTGTTGGATGGTGTTGAGATACACTCTTCATTTCGTTCTAAAAATGTTTGTGTGGCATATTCAATCCATCTTTTGTCTTTGAATAATCCATATGGTAGTACTGGTAATCCGAGGCGACATCTGGCGAAGTTGATGGCTACTTCACATGTTGTGCAAGTGAACTATGGATGGGGTGCGTTGTGAATCCGACACCAACGAGGGAGCAAAACACTTTTCAAGGGATCATTGCCAAGTCCCATCTGACTTTGGATCATAAGTATGAATCTTGCGAAGGCTTCATCCACAACTCCTGGAAGGCTATAATCATCAGGTTCCACCTCCAATACCCCTGGCTTTGGGACATCCCAAAAGAAAATTTTCCCTTGGAGAACAAGCTCTATCCTTGAGAGGAATGTTAAGCAATTGATTTCTTCATGTTGGGAGGTCTCATGAATTCGACATCTTCCTGGCAAAGCAAACTTAGACAAATTCTCGGGCCACAGCTGTGCATTCAATCTTTCATGAATCCGAGTAATATCTGCAAGACTGTCTTGAGAGCAAGAAATATGCCCATCCATTAAGAAATCTCTTTTTTGATTTTCCATTTTTTGATTTTTTTGAATTTTTCAACTTTTCACTTTTTTTTTGGATTTTTTTGACATAAGAGAGATCTAACATATCTCTGATTTCGAACTTCAAAGCTCATACTGGTTCCTTTCAGCCTCTGGAACAATTCGAAGCTCGCCCTCCTTCTAGCGCCAATTCTGTTCATGTGTTTTTCGTGACCGCACCAACGCAGAATAAAGTTGCCAATGGCTTCCCTATTCTCTCTTGATCAAAGTATTCCGCACGCTAAGATTGCAAGAAAGTTCGTGCGTTCAACTCCAAGGTTCTTTTAGTGCGAATAGGCTCAGTTTGGCTCGATGTGATTTGCTAGTATTTCAAGGGGACTTACGGAATTGTTCGACAGCGGAGAAAGGAATTCAAATGCTCGGAAGGTTTATCTATGAAGCGCGGGTTTCCTATTCTAACCAAAAAGTACTGAATTTAAATGGGTTGCAGGGTTTAGAGAGTCTAAATCTATTCTAAGTCTCATTTGTACATTCATGAGACAGTAGAATTAGAGTAGAAGTCGGAGTAGATAGACAACTAGGTGATAGCTTAGGAGTAACTTAGTATAGATTGGTAGAGTTAGTTTGTACATTCCCGATCTTCTTCTTGATGTTATTCTTCAACTTCTTCTTTGTCACTTGAGTTAGGTACATACGAAGTCTCAACACTTAGCCACTTTTTGCAAATTTTCTCCCTTCGAAGTTGAAATGTCACCTTGGATTACTTTCTTCATCACTTCAAGTTATCACCGCTTGGTCTCGACGTTCCTCTTGCAAAATAAGCAAGGAGAAGGGTATTAGAACACTTCATAATATAAACTCAACTTACTTACCTAATTTCACGCTCTATCTTCCAAGCGTTCATTGTCTTCACTAGCCAACTTTGCGTTCAAATTCTTCATGCCTTAGCCAAATGTCCAACCTATCTTGCATTCTGCCTGGCGCACTTCACTCTGATATTTCATCCAACTCAGACTCGAGAAAAATGTTTTCATCCGAAATTCGATCAAAAATCATCTAGGTGATCATTTTCAAATTCATCTGCCAAGGCATTTTATCTTCAACAACATCATTTATTCCTTGCCTTAGAAAAAAATTTCAAATTTCCCTTAGGAAATTCATCAACACGGTGCCCATCAAAAATATTCACCCTGAAGGCCTCGACAAAGTGTAGAAGACTTTAAAATCCATTCCTCATCGACAATCTTCAATACCCAAAAGAAAAATTTCTCCCAGAACGCATCAAATTCATGGGTATGCAACGAATGGGTTCATTTAAAATTTTAAATTTTGAACCTTAGAAAAATAATTCCTCATGAAATTTATCTTCATTTCTTCATCCGGGCAAACTTTCTTTGCTCTGCTTTGACAATTTTCATCATCCTTGTGAAATTGGAGTATTCTGACTCATTCCAGCCTACTTTATCCATGCCTCCGAAAATTTCATCTCCTCCATCAGACTTAGGCGTTTTTTCTTCTAGAGGTGGAATTTAAATATTTATACTTAGAAAAATATTCATCACTTTGCATGGGCGCAAATGAGGTCTTCTATATCAAGTGTTAGCACTTGGCATTTTTCAAAGCTCCACAGGAAAGTCTAGGCGCATCAACAGGGTAGACTTTCAATTTGTCTCCTGACTTAGTAAATTTTATGCCTCTTTGATGCCTAGGGTGCATTTCAGGTGTCCAACTTCAAGCTTAAATGCCTTAGAAAATTTTAAGTTCTCTTCTTTTAAGCTTAAGGTGCAAATGATGGGATCTTCTTCAATTTAGGTTCCACACTTAAATTCTCTTCCAGCTTACCCCCCCAGTCAAAGGCGCATTTACTACCTTGTGCTTCCACTTCAAGTTCCAACACTTAGAAATTTTGCTAACCTTTTAATAGCCAAGCGCATATCATACCTTGAGCTTTCAATTTTTTATTTAGAACACTCAGAAACTTTTACCTGACTTCCATTTGGCAAGGGCACATATAGGGGTGCATGCTTCAAATTTACTAAATTTAGCCGACTTTCTCCAACTCCCCACAAGTCAAGGCGCATATGGAGGGGTCTACTTCCAATCTTCAACACTTAGAAAATTTTCTCATCTTTACTCCTTGCTGGATGCATTTTGATGGGGAGGAGCTTCCAGTTTTATTGCCTTAGAATATTTTCCCTCATGCTTCCAACTTAGGCGCTTTTACTAGGGTCACCTTCCACTTTCCAAGACTTAGAAAATTTTACTTGCTTCCATCTTCCTCTAGGGCGCATTTGGCATGCTGGGCTTCCAATTTTTTTACACTTAACCATTTTTCTATCACTCCAAGCAGCTAAGGCACAAATGAGAGGAGGAGCTTTCATTTTGAGGACTTAGTGAAATTTCCATCAATTCTGCTGACCTTGGGCGCATTTCCATGTTGGAGCTTCAAATTTAAAATACTTAGAATATTTTTAGGGTCTACTCTTCACCTAAGGCGCATTTGAGGCCTAGAGCTTCAAGTTTTCAACACTTAGCCACATTTCCAGCCTCCCTCTTTCTTCCTGGGCGCATATGGAGGGTGGAGCTTTCAATTTTCAAAACTTAAAATATTTTCATCAACTCCTCCCTCAAGGGCGCATTTGACCCATGGAGCATCCAATTTATGACACTTAGAACTTTTTCCATTCCTAATCCATGGAGGGCGCATTTGGGGTACCCTGCTTCAAGTTTTTAACTTAGGCAAATTTTTGAACTCTTCAAGCTTAGGCGCATTTGGCAGGTGGTGTTTCCAGTTTGAGAGACTTAGCAAATTTCTCATGCTTTCTTCCCTCAAGGGCGCATTTGGAGGCATGAGCTTTCATTTTAACTTGCCTTAGGAGTTTTCAAGCTACCTCTTTGCACTTGGGCGCATTTCCCTAGGCAAGCTTCCATTTTTCATGCCTTAGTAGCATTTTCACCCATCTTCAGCTTCTCAAGGTGCATTTGGCCTGTGAACTTCAAATTTCAAGTGCTTAGAGAATTTCCACCAACCTTTAGCTTTTAAAGGCGTTCTTCACTGGCTGGACTTGAAAATTTATCAATTTCAGTGAATTTTATGCTCTTTGCCTGATTTAGGGCAACTCGATCATGCTAACCCTAATTTGCTATTTTTAGAAAGTCTGTCAATTTTGCACTTCAAGCTAATTTCAAGCTCCAAAACGTTGGAATTTTCTTTGTTCTGAACCTGGGGATGTGTTTGTGCTACTGATGCCTGATATCTGTCTGTACCTGCTATTTTTAGCAACTTACTAAAAATAGCAATTGCTCGGAATGCCTTCAAATTTTGCGTGTTGATTGCTTGAAGGGTGTTGATTGTGACTGAACGCCGCTTCTGCCTGACTTTCGTGTTTCGCCCTTGATTTTAGGAAACCCTAATTCCTCTGTACTATCCTACTAAAAATAGTAAGTGTTTGATTTTCCATTCTCTGCAACTCCGTTTGTCTTGAAATCCGCAGCATGGGGTCCTCATCATTTGCTTGACTTGTTCACGCTGAGAGCTCGTAATGACTTGCTATTTCTGGCATGTTTCTGGAGGTGGTTTACTATAAATAGCAGCTGCTTGATTTTGAGACTTCCACGGCTGCAATTGACTTGAAATTTGAATGACGTGTTCCTCACCACGTGACCTGCCTGTTGACACTGGCGCATGCAACTGATTTGCTATTTTTAGCCTGTTTCCAAAACGACTTACTGTAAATAGTAAGTGCTCCGTTTGTTTTCAAATTTTACCAGTAGATAGCTTGAAGGATGCTGATCGCGGTGGTATACATCGGTTTTCAAAATTCTGACTTTTTGCGCCTCTTTTTGGGTCCCAAAGCTGGAAACCCTAATTTGTTTTGCATGCGTATCAAATGATCTCTGTTTGCCCTCGTTTCTGTTGCATCGCGACCAACTCATGATTCTAAAGTGCTGGGAAGCGGCTGCTGGGATGCACCTGCTAAAAATAGTAAGTTCCTTACTGAGTGGTCATCTCCATTTGCATGTCACACCATCGCGAAGCTGGAATCATCCGACATGCAAAAGAAACCCTGACATGCAAACCCTAAAAATAGCCTCGGAAGACTGAATTCTGAAAGTTGTCGTCTCGTTTTGCATGTTATACCATCGCGAAGGTCTCGAAAAACCCAGAAGGAATATGCCAACATGCAAAGGAAAACTCTGCATCTAAGCCCTGAAAATTGCCTCCGAAGGCAGAACTGCTAAAAATAGTAAGTTGCCTGTTTTCACTCAAATTTTGCACGCGAGTAACTTGACATGTTCTGAATGCAGTGTGACTGTCAGATTCACAAAAATGCTGAAGGATTGCCTGTAATTGCACACTTACTAAAAATAGTAAGTACCCGGAATTTGATGAAATTTTGCTGAGAGCCTGCTGGGAGCACACTGACATCAATGTTAGTCTCAAATCTCAATTTACTCACTTTATTTGACCTCAAATTCGCTGAAAAGTTCAAAACCCTAATTTTCAGACTTGGCCAAAAGTTCACGTTAAGGTTCAACGGCGGGCCCATCCCGAAAAGACAAACAGTAGAAAAGAGAGACAACAACAAAACGACCGAAAAGCAAAGCCAAAATTAGAGGGTCCCCATTTGCAATGGGGCGATGTGTGAAAAACGTCACAACAAGTAGCACACTCGTTTGTGTTATTGCTTGGTATTTCCATTTCTACACATCTCTTTATCATCTTTCTATACATTGTTGCTATATGGCTGTCCATGGAGGTGAAAACACCAAAGTGGGGGAGTGACTGAGGCAGTCCTCTAAAAAAAGCCCCAACATTTTCCTCGGTCTTGTGTGTGTAGGTATTCCTCGGTTGGAGCTATTCAAAGAATCAAATTGCATGAAGTTTGGTACCGTTCTCTTATCCTTGTTGATTTAAGCATATCTCGTTAAATTATTCTTCTTGTTGTACTTCATTTTCGTACTTTCTTTACATTGTATTATAGCATAAAAAGCTATCGATCATTCTGTTAGTTTGGTTCCTTGTGTTTTTATTTGTCTTAAAAGTCCTCTATTCGTATGGACTCCAACACCCCACTGAGAGGCCAGTGGGTCACACCAGAGTCCGTGTCCTACGTTGTTGTCCTCAGGCAATGAGTTGTTTGAGTCACAGATTAAACTCTGGGATCGGCTTGTTTGACTCCTCTGAACATTCGAGTTAGCAAAAGGATAGTAGAAATCATATTGCTCTTCCTTTTCGGCCTTTACTGCTCAACCTTCCTGAATCACTTAGCAAGCTTAAGGTAGATTAGGGCAGCCTATTGCTTAGGACCTGTTGATGTGTGTTTTGTGACACACTGAACACTCTAGAATAAAGAGTCCAATGACGCTCTATCCTCTCTTGAAAAACTACTGCGTATGCTAAGATTGCAAAAAGATCATATGGCAATTCCAATGTTTCTTCAGTCAGGTCTTGACGTGTGGATAAGCTCAATGGGTGTTGTGATATGCTGGTAACACAAAGGGACCTACGTTTGACAAATTACTCATAAGTGAGGACTTAGGTGGATTTGACATTGAATGTTCTATTTCTTTTTGGGATTTTCAATTTTGAGATTTTTTTTAAAAAAAAAGGAAAAAAGGATGAGGGTTTAGAAGTCCTATACTATTCCTATGAAATCAAGAGACGGTATGAATTGAGTGAAACTAAGAACAATACTTTGCTTCTCCACGCTAACGACAACTACACAAAGCAAGTGCAATCTTCTAGGATTTGTGCTTAAGATTATACTATGAATGATACCATCAAGAGAATAATATTATTCAAAGTAAGGATTGGAGCATCCATATTATAAGCTCAGTCTAACTTTACACATTGAATGAAAATCATCCATTCAAAGAAAGTATGAGTGAAAGTTCCACCAATCTATACTATAAATCTATCATTCATCTAGCATGCATTCAAATCAAATACTACTTTAATCTATTCTAGGTGGAAGAAGAATATGTAACCATGCAACCACTTGACAATAGAAGGATTCAAAGCAAATCATGCAATATGAACTTTTATTCTCAAAGTAGCTATAAGCAACAATTTCATAAGACTCTCTCCCATACAATGAAATGAGAGAATGAAAGTTTATATAGAGTTTTGGAAATGAAATAGATGGCCAAGATTGATCCAAGATCAACGACAGAGATTAAAACAAAGTAACCCTAACTAGAGTTTCCCAGAATAACAATCAGTAATCAGTGAGTGAAGTGGCGTGAGGAGCTATCTTTGAGGGGGCGCATCCTTATCCTCCTTAGTGGCATTGTATTGGATGAATCTGGAAACTATTGTGCTAACTTCCTCGATTGTGACAAGTGGCAGCATATTGACCTTGTATTCTAGTATATCCAAATCATCTGCACATTTTGTGAAAGCAATTTCCCACTCTAACTCTTGTCGTTGGAAGGCATGCCAGATGGACAAGAAGTTGGTTGTCTTAGTCAAATTTTGCTTAAGGATCAGCCCAGTGGTAGCAAAGAAAATTTCTCGAACTTTGTGCCTCAAATTTTCAAGCTACATGTCGTTTGCTTGAAAAATGTCTTTCTCAAGTACATCTACAACCACAAGTAGAATCTTGTTCTGAATTTCCTTCGTCTGCTCCTCAACTCTAATAGTATCAACCTTCACCTTCTCTAAGACTTCATTCTATGCAACCAGTGTGCAATACCAGCTATTGAAATAGTATGCAACATCTACTGTAGTAACCTTTCCATCGACTAGTTCCTGCTTTAGAACTCCTCTCAGCACTTTGAGACATGGAATAATTCTATCTTGGATATCTTGAGCGTTGTCCCATGCTTCTGCTAGAGCTGCAATCCTCAAAAGCAAAGAGGAAGTTTGCCCATATGCCAACATCAGTTTCTCTACAAATACAGCCACTTCTTCGCTTTTGCTGATTATCCACTGTTTGGTTTCTTTGGCTATGGTCTTCTCTTCTTGAAAAGTCTCCTGGGAAGAGTTCATCAATGGGGGGACTGCTAAGCTGGCCCGATCAAGAGGCTTGGTTAAATGTTGAATATATTGTTTTAGGCGTTCAACTTCTTGTTTGTATTCCTTTTTCTTTGCTACCTCCTTTTCCAGTCTCGCTTTGATAGAAGCAACTGAATTATCCAAGTCTTCCACTTCCTGACCTTTTGTGGTTGGGCCCAAGTCGACAATGGTGATGGCATATTCCTGAGAAGCAATATCCTCCTTTGACTTATCAACTATTGGTACAACAATTTGTACCATAGTTGGAAAACTCGGACTCGCCGCGGACTCGGCAGCCCAAAAATATGACTCGAACTCGGGACTCGGCACAGACTCGGGAAAAGACTCGGCAAAAAAAAAACTGTAGTTTTACAAAAAAACAAGAACAAATTAATGCATTTAGAGAACATAAGAGCCTAATTTGATTATCAAACACTCATAATTCAAAGATTACACATGTCATATGATCATCAAACACTCAATAATTGAAATTTCATCATTCATAGTCATCAAATACTCATAGTTTCAATGTATAACAGCATCATAAGTTTATAAATGTTTACATATAATCATGTCAAAAAGAGGAAAACATTAACAACCACATGTAATCTACATCTTCCTTTTTCCCCTCCCAATGGTACTCAATTTTGGAGGCCTAGAACTAGAAGGTGCCCGTGCTATAGTATCCAAACGAGGACTAGGAGATCGAGCAGGGGAAACATGATATTCAAATGTGTCTTCATCGTCCTCCATGGCATCCAATCTTGCTGCTTCTTCTTCTGCTGCTGCTCTCTCTAATTCAGCAAGATCCTCATCAGTAAGGAAGACATCAGCCTCATCATTTTGTTCATCAATAGTCCATTCACCATATGGATCAATGTCATCCAAGTCAATGGACTCGTGTGAAACACCCTCCACCTTTCTAGTTCGAAGGCGAAGGTTGTACGAACAAAAACTAAATCATTTAGGCGCTGCTGAGTCAACCTATTCCTCTTCTTTGTGTGAATGTTCTCAAATAAACTCCAATTCGTTCACACCCAGAAGCACTGCATGGCTGTGACAAGACACGTATGGCTAGCTTTTGAAGATTTGGTGTGCTAGCACCATAGTTCTCCCACCATAGATCTACAAAAACATGTTTAAAAAATATAAGTATTAAGAAATAAGAATAAAGTAAACAATCTATATGTAAGAATCAAGTTTCTAATTTCATTTTTTACCTGGTTGTTGTTTTCCTCTCCTTTCAATTGCTTGTTGGGAGGAAAAGAGTCTCCCCTCTGCACCCTTGTAGACCTTGAATAGATAAAAGAAAAAGTAAATCAAATATAGAAAATTCATAGATAGTCAAGGCTCAACATTGCAAATTCTTAAATAAGATGTAACAAATCTCACCTCCAACTCATCAAGCACTTTATCTCTCAGCTCACGATCAGGCACCATCCTATCAATGCATATGACAAGACCTTCCATGACCTCCTCATCCGCCTTAAATGTGTCCGAGAAGTAGAACTTCGGATTCAAGAAGTAGGCAAAGGCATGAATCGGCTGGTGGAGTTGGTGTGTCCATCTCCGATCAATGATGCGCCATATGATTTCATATTTCCTTTTGTTGCCGCCATAGTAACATGATATGGCCTCTTTGGCCCTATCCATGGCCTCATAGATGAAACCCATTGGCATGCCATCTCCATCCACCATACGAAGAACCCTCACCAAAGGTTCTGTCACCTAAAAAAATGAAAACAAATGTTAAATCATAACAAAATTAACCCCTCAAAAAATAAAAACAGCAAATAGATTATCATGTATAATTTTTTTTTGTGTGATTGCTACTTACCCCCATCAACTCCTCTCCATTTTTGATGAATGTCTCATCAAAAACTATGGCAACAATCCTCTCCCCTTCAGGTCTATTGGAAAATGAGGACTCCTTCCAAGCATCGGACACGAACATTTGCTTGAGATGACCAATGGCACCAAGAATGCTTTGCAATGTGAGGAAGTGGCTAGCAAATCGTGTCACTCCAGGTCGCACAAGGTCCTTGCCATTTGTAAATTTCCTCATCAAAGAAAGCACCCAAGTATGGTTGTAGATAAATTTTGTAACACTTTTTGCATCTTCAACCACACTTTTGACCCATGAAATCTTCCCAATGTCCTCTAGCAATAGGTCTAAGCAATGTGCAGCACATGGAGACCATGCAATTGTGGGATACCTCTCCATAAGTAGTCTACCTGTAGCTACATATGCAGTTGCGTTGTCCATGATGATTTGGACAACATTATCAACTCCAACCTCCTGGACCACCCCATCTAATAGATTGCATAAAATCTCAACATTTTTAACTTCATGGGAGGCATCTATTGATTTTAGAAACACCAATCCACCATTAGAGGCCACTAAAAATTTAAGGAGAGTTCTATTTCGTCCATCTGTCCACCCATCAGATAAAATGTTGCAACCTTTTCTTCGCCAAAATTTCTTTTGCTCATCAACCACAAGCCGTGTATTCTTTATGGCTTTCTCTAGCAATGGCCCACTCAAATCTTTAGATGATGGGCTCTTAAACCCCTTTCCTGCAACTGTAAGGGCGTTCACCAAACCTTCCCAATATGGGCTGTTTGCAACATTGAAAGGTAGATTATTGTAGTACCAAAAGTTTGCAGCAGCCATCCTAGCTTCTTGATGCTTTTCTTTATTCCAACCAGTACCTTCAAGTGAAGGTTGTGCTCCTGGAACATTATGTGGAATAAAATAATTTGGTCCTGATGAAAGACCCTGACTAGCACTAGCAGTAGAAAAGGAACCATCAGGACTCTCACCAAAAGATGAATGTGGAGCACGGAAGTTTGGACTTGCAACACCATGGGGCATAGAGGGTGTAGATTGGAATTGGGATCCACTCATCGCTGCTGCTAGGGCATCCTTTGTTTTTTGTCTTTCCTCTTTTTTAAGCTCATATTCAGCAAGAAGGGCCTTCATCTCTCTAATAATCTCAGGAGTAGTATTCTTGCATCCCTCCACATTTTTCCCAGGTATTCTAGCAAGGTGGTATTTTAATCTGTTTATTCCTCCTGTCATCCATTTCTTGCATTCATTACATGTCAATTCACCTTTTTTATTTCCTGGAATTCCATACTTCCATGCAAGGTCTTTTTTTATTCCCTTCGGTTTTGAAGACGACATTGCTGTTTTCAAGTTCAAAATGGAAAAAAAAATCAGCTAGGGTTTGCTAAACAATCAACAAATAAATGTGATTCAAAATTTCAAAATTTCAAACATTTGCAAAAGAAAAAAAATGCAAAACCAAGCTAGAAAGTAGAAACAATAAGAATTAGGCTATTAAGGAAAATAGAAAAAAAATTGGCAGCATTTCCCCTTATTTTTCTTGATTTTTTTAATTTTGAATGCAAGAAATTGAAGAAAACAAACAAAAAGAATTGTTAGATCACTTACCTAGCTCTATTTTGATATTTTTAGTTCATTCTCCTTGCTTCAATCAACCCCAAAGCAATTTGCAGACCTGTTTTTCAAAAGTGAGTCTAAAATTTAAAGAAGGGTTTAACCCATTTTATCACTGGAGCGTGGGAGAGTCCGAGGTCGAGTCGGGGAGGGTCGGGACTCCCTCGAGTTCTGGACTCTCAGGAGTCCCATGGCGTCGACTCGGCCAGGGTTGGGACTCCCGAGTCTGCGGCGAGTCCGAAGAGTCCGCAATCTATGATCTGTATTGTGCGATGGCCAGCTTCATCTCTTTGGATGGTGGAAAACGTTCTGGTAGGCTTCTTTACATTAATTGCTTCCAATCTAGCCAAGAAATCGGCCATATCATCTTCCTTTGAAATTTATGTTTATTCCTTTATCTTCAATCTCTCTTTCAGCCAATCGGGGATGGTAGGTTGCTCGGTGCCTTCTTCCTCCTGAATATCTTGTGCACATGGAATATCTTCAATTCCTTTGAGGGCGGAAATCATTCCTTCTTGGAATTCATTGTCTAGAGTATCAATTTCATTCTCTGACTCCAATATCTCTGTGCATGTGGGAGATGATGGTCCATTATCCTTCGGCTGGATAGGAATGGGAGAAGGAATCCTTATGTCTCCCAATGACCCATCAATATCTAGTATTTCGTTCTTGTTCGTGGACATGGCAGAATGAAGAGGCTCTAGTCTTTGCTTCTTCCTGGTAGGTTCTTCATCCACAATCCTTTCTCCTTTTCCCTCCTTCCTTTTCCTGGGATTGGTGCTCTCAATCGGCTCATCACCTTGGGACGCACCAGCATTTGAAGAATAGGATTTTGCTTCACCCATTAGGTTGTAAGTCAGATTCACATTCCTCCGCCGTAGCTCTTGGATCTACTCATCTGTCCACCATTGTGAATACTTGATGACTGGCCTCATGAAGATGGTCAAGTCTGCAAGTTCCAGTTCTGACCATCTTACAGGAAGAAGAGGCCGACTCTCATCAAAACCTGGCTAAATATATTCGCCATCATCTTCAAGTTGATCTGGTACATGGATGAGCTCGGTTGTCCTGATTAAGCTGATCGATAGTCTGGACCATAGTCTTTTCCGGACGTCATACTCATCTACAACATTCGCCCAATAGTCCTCCAGGTCTACCTTGTGTTTGTATTTTATTCCATTCATGGCCCCGATGTGATGGTGAGGGTCAAAATCAGCTCTGGACCTATATGACATGAACAGATACTGTTGCATCTTTAACCTGGCACTTTCAGCTGCCTGTACTGATGGGCAAGATTCTTCCATATTTCCAATAAAGAATGGAAAAGTGATGGCTGCCTTGCTTTTTACTCTTTGGAAGTTTTGATACGTTTCTAGCTGCCTAAGAACCTCAAGCAAGATCATTTTGTTGGTGGGATAAATTGGGAGCCTAAAAGGACATCCAGTGAATCCTTGACTTCTGATGTAGGTGAATCTTGGAAACTAGATGTACCAAGATCTGTACTTGTTGATAAGGCTCTTAACCCCATGGGTCAACCTTTGATGTGTTCCTCCTTGTAATGTACATTAGGAATGCATCATGTGCTCTTTTAAAATGAGATTTCTCAGATAGCTGCAATTGGGGGTAGCAATCATATGACTTGAACTCGTTCTCTCCATTGCCTACCACACCTTGGTAGATCAATCCTGAATATCTATAGGTCCTTGCCAGTAGATAGATAACATAAGAGCTCATATAGAAAGATTTAGTCCTCTCTAAATTCATCAGCTACGCATGGATGTTATCACTAATCATCCTCGACCAATTGAACATCCTGACACCCAAGGTGATCTTGTCAATGAAAAAGTACATCCAAGTCTCGAATGGTGCACCTTGAGGACTGCCCATTATCCTGTTCAAAAGCAAAATAATATCACCATAGTCTTCCTTGAAGTCTATCTAGAGTAATTTCTTTGGCATCTTCTTTATAGAAGGTCGTGGCTTCTCCAACCATGTCTTGTTTATGTTGGTTGCACACTGATCCATCCGGTCCTCAAAAAGTTTCCTTGCATCTTCGTTAGTCTTATATGAATTTTGGTTGTAGCTGGGAATGTCGAATGCTTCCTGGATAGCCAACTCTCCAAGATGTGCCAAAATTCTTCCATCAAGCGCAATGATTTGTCTCTCTTGCGAGTTGTAGTGTTTGGCACACTCCACTATCAGCTTAGCACATTCCATAGCTGGAGGAAATCCAGCTGCTTGGACTATACCATTCTGCATCATTCTCCGAGCAATAGCTGTCGACAAGAGTCCATCTTTGTGAGCCTGTTAAAAATCAGATTCTGTGAAAAATCAAGCTGAAAATAAAAGCACTTAGTAAATTTTGCAGGAATAAATGAATAAAGACAGAAGTAGAATAAAGAATTCCATCAAACTTTGATTCTAAATTCTGGAATTATACTCTTGGATGGTAATTCTGCTTTAAGCTTTGAGAATTCTATCTGTCGCTAAAAAGGCAAGCTATTCCTTTGAAAATTTGATTCTTCAACTCAGAATTTCACTCCTTTCTTTGTTCTTCACCTCGAAAAATCACTTAACCTCCAATATTCTATCTCTCAAAAATTCTATCTCTTGTGATTTGGAGAGAGCTTAATTCTCTTCTCAATTCAAACTTGGGAAGAATGTGTTGAAAATGACTTGTTGAAACTCCTTATAAGGTTGAGAAGTTCAATTTGTTTTAACAATTTCATTTTTTATCTTAAGTTCATTAAACTTAGGCTTGTTTTCTCCTCTTCATCAAGGCAAGTTTCTAATTTCTTCTTGATTCTCTTTTTGAAGTTCAAAATTTTCTAAGTGATGGGGGATAAGTGTTGGAAAATAATAAAAAAAATTGTGTGGATTTTTTAAATTTTCCAACCTTTTAATTTTTCCATCCTTTTAATTTTGTCAACCTTTCAACCATGCCATACTTTATGGATTTTTCTCCTTTTTGGCGAATTTTATTTAACTCCATGGGTTTTTATCTCTTTCCTTCCAAGTCATCTTACCATCTTTCCCTTTCTATGGCGAATTTTGGACCTTTCTAGCCAAGTTCGGACTTTTCTCATGTTTGGACGTTGCCTTTTGAGGGAGGTCAGACTTTGTCTCTTTTGTGCCAAGTCGGACTTTGAGACTTGCTTGACATTCTCTTCAAGGGCAGACTTTGTGAATGTTTTTCCATATTCTAGGCAGACTTTAGAGTCTTCTTGCCAAGAGGTGGGCAGACTTCCTAGACTTCATGCCATAAGGTTGGGCAGACTTCCCAATGGTCTTAACATTGTCACTTTTGGTGGGGTGGACTTCATGTTGCCTATGCCACATTCATCTCTCCTTCCAAACGGACTTTCTCAACTTCATGCCAATGCAAAGGCAGACTTCATGGCATCTTGGACAAGCTTCTTAAGGTCTAGGTCGGACTCTCATGTTTGCCAGTTTTTCTTCCTAGCTAAAGGGGCAGACTTCAAAGTTTCTTTGCCAAGCTTAAATGGCAGACTTCCTTGATGTCTTAACATTGCTTCTACCATCTCCATGGCGGACTTGCAGATTCTTTAGCCATTTTCTACCTTTGGTCGCCATGAATTTCATGCCATGTGATTTTTAGTCTTGATTTTTCATGATTTTCACTTGCTTTTCTTGATTTTTCTTTGCTTTTTACTTGCCTTTTGCTTTATTTTTCATGATTTTTACTCCTGGAGGCCAGAATTTTCGATGGAAACGTTGACACCATGAGCTGTGAGACCCAAACCCTAGGTTGACTTTCTAAAAATAGAAAAAAGCAAAAAGCAAAATTTATAAAATAGTAAGTCCTAGATTGGTCCAAATATGCCAAAAATAGAAAAAACAAAAAGCAAAAAACGTAAAATCCCTAAAAAAATAGTAAGTGTCAAAATTGACTCAAAGCATAGGCGATCCTTGTCTTCTGGACCTTCTGAGCACTTCCATGATGTCTAGGCACTGTTTTGGGCTTGAATTCTCCACCTAAGTCGGATGACTTTCAAAAACTCTACTCCAAACTCTCAAAGCAATGACTTCATGAAATTGTTATGCCAAGGAAAAACCCTAAAAGCGAACCACTAGGGGTCCCCATTTGCAATGGGGTGATGTGTGAAATAGGCCACAACAGGACCCTCCCGTGACTTGGGGTTTCGGAGCAGCCGGTTCCCCTCCTCTACAGATAGATTGTCAAAAATCGCCTAGGCCTCATTGAGTATGTTTATTTTCCAATTGGACATCTATCTCTTTCTAATGTTCATCATTATTGCTATGGAGTCTTCTTCAATGACAACAGAGTCAAGGTTGTAGGATTTTATCAAATGTAGGCCCATGATGATAGCATTAGCCTATGCTTCGCTATTGGTGCCTGGCTAGACTCTCCTAGAAAGTAGCTTTCATTAAGTTCCTGTTTGAATCTCTAACGATGAATCTAGTGCTTGATGGCCCATGATTGCCCCTAGATGTGGCATCAAAATTTAGCTTGACCATGCCAATGGGTGGAGGGATCCATTTGATTTGGTCTCTTGACATAGTGGTCTAGTTGAACCCAGCTACGCTTGAACAAGGTACAATATTATAAAAAATAATTTATATAAATTAATACCATGTGCTCTTGTGGTCTTGTGTTACACGGATTTCCTTCAATATCTCATGTGCTTCATCAACAATTTTTCAGCCCCTTACCACATAAACACCCATTCCATTGTTGACTACCCTTATCACGTGACCAAAATATTCAGCTGTTTTCTTTGTGTGCTTTCTTCAACTCTCCATGGTGATGAATATTGAGAAGATTGGGATTCAACCAAAGGATTGACCAAGTGTGCAATGCAGGCTCTCAATTCTTTGTTTTCTGCTTCAGGGCTGCCTTCTCTTCACCCTCTTTTGCTATCCCATCTTTGCTATTATTTGTCGCAAATTGCAACATCTCCTTGTCTCTTTGCATATTAAAAAGCCCTGGGTTAGTATGTATGATCTGAAAATTAGCAGCTTGCATATTGATGCTTTAGCTTTATTCTGCCTCACTTCATTTTTCTAGAATGCAGTTTGTCTCTTAACCTTCTTGATTTCTTCTTTCTGCAATATAGAAGATAACTCCCAAATAAAGGGGATTTGGTTCCTATTATTCTTCCCATCTTGGCAAGTGATGCCTTAATCCCCTTCAGATAATCCATGGCTTGTTTCTCGTGAGCTTGTATTGTGGGGAGAAATTTTGCCAAATTTAAACAAGAGACTCAATGGAAGAGATGTATAAGGGGAATGTGAACCAGGAACATGAGATTGTGACGAAGATAATAGGGGATGGGAGGAGGAATGGAAATAGGAACTTGAGAAATAGGAGGAGGTGGATTTAGGTTCAATAACACTTTGTGAGGAGTCTTGACGCTTTTATTTATTACAAACTTGATTTTTGTGATTTTTAGAGAGTTCTCCACTTCACATAAAATTGGTGTTAGAAGGCTCAGACTCACCTCGGACTTGGTAAATTGATTTTTGACCCAGACTCTAACTCGGTGTACAAACTCGACAGACTGGAAAAACCATGAAATATAGAGATATTTTTAAGATTTAAAGCTCATTTCATGCACTCTTTAATAAATAAGCTTTAAAGAGACAATAAACTAATCTAATAGAAGCTACTTTGATCACATAGACAAGTATACATCAATCATATGAGTATAAAAACAGATTTTAGTTGAAGGAAACAACATTGTTAAACATGTAAATTATAAATAGTGTGAAATGTATACAAGACTCATGGACTATGAAATCCATGGCATCAAAACAAATATCAAGACTAAAACTATAAGTTAGTGGGTTACAGGGGTGTGCATAACTTGTCCCAACATCACGACAAGTCTTGCACTAGTGTCTAAGATAGGTACCTGATGATGATGTAGCCAAGATATTTGATTGTGACTTAATGACACCAACATCGAAGGGGTCTAATCATGCTCTATCCTCCTCTACCATGGTTAATGCCTCTACATCTTGATCCGCCTAATCAACCCATGTAAGGTCTTCATCACTAAAGATCTAATCCTCAACCTCAGTGATCCAATTTGACTATGGATCAATCTCCTCTAGAGTGATGGCAGATAAGTTAGTGCCCAATATTTGTTTGTGATGGAGGCGAAGGTTGTAATGAACATACACAAGATTGTTCAACCTTTGCACTAATAACACATTACAACTCTTGGAGTGTATGTGCTCAAACATACTACAATTGCACTTGCATCTTGAAGCATTGCATGGTTGGCTCAAGAAACAAATTGCAGTCCCAATATTTGGCAACTTAGCACCGAATCTTTCCCACCATGCATCTGAAATGAGAAGAAAAAAAATGTCATTGTTTAACTTTGAGTTTCAATATTGACATAAAAAAAGAAGTTTATATTTTTAAATTTAAATTATGCCCTTTTGAGATTTTTACTTGGTTGCAATGTTATCTGAGTTGTCCTGCATATTTCTCATGCAAAGAGTTCTACCTATGCATGTTTGAAGGTGTCACTCTCAATGATTATTTGTGCTTCATCCTAGGGGTCAGGTGTCATCTACTTTATGACTATGTAGAGATCATTTAAGGCCTCATCAACCTTCAAATCTGGGCAGAATTGGATGTTTGATTGAGAAAATAGGCAGCAATATGAAAGTGATTGTGAAGTTGAAAGTGCCATTGTAGATCAGTGATGTTCCATATGGGACAATACTTATTATTAACTCGAACATAAATGAATCTAATAGTGTCCTTTTCCCTAGCCATGCCCTCATATATGTAGCCCATTGTGAGCTTCTCCCCATTAGTAACTTATAGGAGAACAACTAAAGGCTCTGTGAACTACAGTATTGTGAAACATTAACATAAGTAAGTGTGAACAAAAATATATGAAAATTTACTTATATGATCTCTTCAGCTAGAAGCTAGAAACCATGTTTATCAAAAATCCAATCAATCATGTCAACCCGTGCATTGGCCATAACATACGATGATGTAGATCACTCCTCACTAACAAACTTGTGCCTCAAAGCAGCCTTTGACTGAAGCAAGAATTGCAGTGTGATAAAATTTGTTGCAAAGTGAGTTATTCTGAGACAAGCCAACTCCTTGATTGTAAATTTTTTCATTAAGTTGAGGATCCAACTATGATAGTATACGTATTTAAAAATATTTTTAGCATGCGCCACACATGCTTTCATCCATGAAATATTGCCAAGTTCCTTCAATATGAAGTCTAGGCAATGAATGACACAAGGAGTTCATAATGAGGATGGGTGTCTATCTATGAGAAGTCTACTTGTGACAACATATTGCTGCACTATTTGCATAACATTCTCCTCACCCACCTTAGCCAAGATTCCTTCCAAGCCTCACAAATAAATTCAACATATTTTGTGTATTCTAAATAATCAATTGATTTGAAGAACACTATGCCACCTAAGAAAGAAACAAAATTAATGATTCAATAAATTAGAAACTAGAAATCTAAATCACTAAATAGGAAGTGCAATTACTTGAGGAAGAAACAAGGAAATTCAACAAATGCCCCATTTCTCTTCTATGCCTAACCATCGATCATGATGGTGCAACCCTTTTTCTTCCATGTCACATTGCTTGTCAATTCTGGCTTTCACATTAGCCATCTTTTGAGTCAAACTGGAGTCTTTTACTGTTTTATTATTAGGGGCTTTGATTCCCATCTCATAAATAGTAATGACATCATTATGTTTATCCAATAAGGAAACCTAAAACAAATAAAATAAAACAAAATAAATATTCTAAAATTGAAAGTTTAATTTTAAATTCTACATACCTCTAGATGCAAAAATTCAAGAGACAAAGAAATCAAACTATGCATTATAAAGCAAAATGAAAAAATAAATCTGTCTGCATGAAATGGAATGGTACAATAGAACTAGAAATCTTCAATTGCACTTCTTGCTGCATTATGCTTATCCTTGATCCAACTTATGCTCTCAAGTGAATGGTTCGACACTTGTAGTGTGGAGCAATATAGGAATCTAAATTTGATGAAAATTCACGAATTCTAATTCCAATACTTATGCTAATACTGTGATTGCCACTGGTCAAAGATCCAGGAAATGGAGGAAAGGAAGAAGAGTCTCTACCAATGGCTGCCATCACTTCTCTTTGTCTCTTTCATAATTCTTTTTGTTGTTTAGAGGTATCTAATTGGCTTTGTACTTTGCATATAACTTTTGAAGGTGCTCTTGAGCAAGGGTTAGCACCTTGACATAGTATTTATTCAAAGTAATACTTCAATTGATAAATGCCCTCCCCAAGTATTTTTATTTTGCGATGGACACAAGTTACCTCTTCTTTTCTTGTCCCAGGGATGACATGTTTCCAATAAGGATATTATCTAACTTGGGTTGACATTGTGATTGGAACAATTTATAAACATAAAGTATGCTACAATAAGATGCAAATATAAAAGGAATTAATATTTATAGTTTCTAATTACATTCAAGGAAAAAATTAAAAATATTTAAAGTTTGTAGCTTTAAAATTTTTAAAAAATACAAAAAATAGCTAGGGTTAGATTTTTGTTCCATTAACCTAAAGTGAAAAAGAAAACAAATGTAGAACACAATGGAAATTATATTAAAAAGAAATTCAAAATACAAAATTACTTCTTTAAACTTGCTCCAAATCGATGGTAGGTTGCTCCAAATCAATTGTGGGCTCTTTCAAATGTTTTGTAGGTTCCTTTAGATGCACCAAGGGCTGCCCAAATGGTCTTCAATAACCATTTCTTGCTCAACCTATTTGCTGGTTTTTTCCTGAATGGCATGTATTTTTTGCTTCAAAACTATTATTTTTTGCTTCCTTGTGCTTGAAAGTGAAATGAATGTGTTTTTAGGGTGTGAGAGGTCATTTTAAGTCTTTTTTTGGCTTACTGTGGCCGAGTCTTCCCCTTAGGACTCATTGGGTTTGGCAAGTTTGGCAGGCTCAATGAGTTTGACTAGACTTGCTAGGTACTCAGGTCATGAGTTTTTGGGACCCATTTGGTGTCAATTTGATGCAAAGTAGGGAGGAAAATTGATTTCATTCACAATTCAAAAAGAATCAATCACTTTTCCTTTCCTCAAAACCCCATCTTGACATATTTTCACAATCTCGCCTAATTTCCCTTGTAGGTCTGCAACAGAGGTTTCTTGACCATAACTTTCAAATCCAAACATAAACCCACTTCTCAATAGGCATTACAGATACCTATTTGCCTTAATTTCAACATATCTCAAAATCCCATATGCTTGTTTTGGAACATCGCCTCTAAAACTTGACTGGTGCGTTTTTCAGGGGCTCAATTAGCCCTCTTTTCCAAAGCAACCTCCACTCAAACACCTTTCCAAGCCTAAATCTTCATGGACAGTCTTTAACCAGCCTCTGAAATCTCTGAATCAACAAGTTTTAGGAAGTGGAACACTCACCAAGGCAAGAAATTATCAAACCCTTGTTTCAGGCTGCTCCAAGCTTGAAATGATGAGGGTTTATTGGAAATCTACCCTCCACAACTTTCCTTACCTTACCAACGCCTCTAACACCCTCTAATATGTTAATGTTTAGAGCAGCGTTGTGGTCTTCTTCCAGTGATCTTCTTTACTAACTAAGATAAATTAAATTATAGCCAAGGGGCTATTTAATTTATAAGACAATGATTTATTGAAGAGTCACAACTTTGTGACAGTTCGATATGATGAAGAGATACAATCTTTCAAAGGCGGAGGCGGACATCTCATGTCTTGGATGCGATTTCATTAAAGAGATAATTAATTATTGTTATAGCCGACATCATGAAGAGGCAAAATCATTTGGAATTATATCTCTTTGCTGGGCCGACTTCTTGTTTATGAAAAGTCATGTCCTTCTCCATCACTTGTATTTATACAAGTTATTCCATTGCATTGTATCATCAATTTCATTCAGTTCATTATCATTCATTGAGTTCAAGTGTGAATTGTCTAGAAGAGAGATTGCAATTTCTGTAGAAGAGCAGTTTGGTTGTCATTGAAGGCTGAGTCTCTAATCAGTGAAATTGCATCTGGTTGTATCTGAGTTTGCATCAATCTGTGGTGCTTTTACTGGCCTTCATATCGGCCTCTTGTAAAGAAGACTATTTGTGTTATCATTCAATATATAAGTGATATATTGTTGTTGGGTTTTTCTCCCTTAAGAGGAGGGTTTTCCCAGGGTATCTGCTGTGTCATTGTGTGTGATTTTTGGATTAATTTTCAGTACTCTAATCTGATCATAAAACTAACACAATGTGTCTTCCTATGCTTCCTAAACCTTCACCAATCCTTTAGCACTGAAATTTCATCAAACTTCTATCTAAAACCACCATTTTCAAGCCAAAATACAAACAAACACACCTAGGGCAGTGCTCAAATCTTAACCAAACACCTTCCCTGCTCAGGAAAACCCCATAGACATAAAATCCTACCCTAACTCACCCATTCCACCAAGCTACAGAGATATCTAATGGTGGAATGGGTGTTCAGTCCATTTAATACAACTTCAAACCCTTAAAACAGGGTTCTTAACCCGTTAACAGAGAATTGCTTGTAGAATACTCAAACCTCAATGAAATTGTATCAAACCAAAACCAATCACTCCTATCTCATAGACCTATCATCTATAATGCAAATTGGATCAAAAACAGAGGGTACGGGTGTTAATGTTAGGATCAGATTTAATAGAAAGCAGAAAAATGAACAGAAAGAACAAATGAACACAGTATTTATTCTGGGAAAACCCTCCTCATGAGGGAGAAAAACCCAGCCAATAATATCTCTTATATTATTGAATCTCAAAAGAAACTCCTTTACAATGAGGCCGATATGAGAGCCAGAATATAAGCATCAAACTTATGATGCAACACAGATACAACCAGATGCAAAACTCTGTAAACTCAGCCTTCAACAATCTGCACTTGATGAAGAACTCGCACAGCTCTTGAATAATTCGAACTTTCTGTACAAGACAGCTTCACACACACACAGAATAATTCCTCCAGCTGCATCTATCTTCAGCTAAAAATAAAGCTACATGCAAAAGCAAGGAGACCCACAAGGAGGGCAGTGAGATTCTTATGCAAAGATTCCTCTGCATGACAGAAGGAATGATAAATGCATGTCAGAATGCAGATTCTCCTGCATGACAGTTATGACAATTAATGAATGTTCTTCAGCATGTCAGTTACGCCAATTTTGGAAGATTCACATACATGACAGAAGATACCTCCTGCAGCTACTGAAACATTAACAACGGGGCCGTACAATAGCCTGCAACAACACTTTATGTAATGAGCCTAGCTCAAATCTGACCAGAATTTGCCCTAATTGTCTGATTGTAATTTTGTCAAACAGTTCTAGTGCAACCTTGTGACTTGCTGTTGTAGGGTTTCAGTTTTAAGATGCTTTGATAGAATGAATGCTAAGGCTAATTTGAAACTTCTTCAATGCCAATAATCTCAACATAACAGCAAATATGCAATTCTTTTGGGTTTTTATGCAAATATATGAAAAACTGGGTCTGCATAACTAGCTACAGCAAATGGACATTTTACAAAACACTTGGCTCTCAAACCCTAATCTGATTTTTAAGCTTTGATTTGCAACCAAATATGAGAACTACTTTATTTCCCTTCCAATGTAATAATCTTTCAATACAAACAATCTTAGCTCAGCCAAGACTCTTGGCAAATTACATTTGAAACAATGCAAGGTCTGAAACTAACTGTCATCTACAGCCGTACCATATATTGTGCAACTAAATGATATTTAAAATGCATGAAACTTGAAAATGGAACCTGGTTTGGAGTCGCCTTGCTTTCCCAATGATGAAGCATTGAAAATTCTAGAAGTTGAAGTTCATATGCAGCTGATATGAATTTTTGAAGAAGTCGCCCCTGTTTCAGATCTGATTTAAGAAATAAAATAATCTGCAACCCTTCCTAACCTCCAATGACTTCTAACATGATCAGCAGAACCCTAGAAGTGAGGCGCACCAATCTCCAAGTGAAATCGACCTGGTTATGAGCTGGGATGAATGAAAATTGCTCCTCCAAGGCGTCCCTGTTTGCTTCAGACTTTGCTTCAGACTTGTCCAATGCAGATCTGACCCTTCTTTCCAAAGATTCAATGCCACAAGACTTATCCTTCAATACCAGCCAACTCCTAAATTGAAGTCTTCAAAATCTGGCCCTAGGCCACAAGTTTCTGCCCTAATGAAGTGACTGAAGTATCACCTCCAAGCTGCAATAATTCAGGTGATATTGCACACCCTCAAAATTGCTATCAATGGGAGTTTTCGTTCCCAAGGACAATCTGATTATCTGCAGACCACTTAGGTCCACAAATACTCAAGAAGAATCACCAACCAACAACTCATCAAATCTGGATGTCCAAATGGTGAGACCTCAAGGTCTATTTATTCTTTTCCTCTAGAGGTCGGCCTTAATAAAATAATATTATTTTTTTGACCTTCTAGAAGATTCCAGTATATTATAATCTTTTTGCACTTTATGAATTATTAAAATGTTATATTATTAAAAAGTGCATCTCAACATAAAATTATAAAATAAGGTTTCCATAAATAGAAATAATAATTAAATATAATGGAAAACCTTTTCCCAATTAAAAACTGAGCCAAATAATCACCAAGTGACTGCAAAATGACTCTCTCACCATGCCTCATTAGCCTACGAGAGCCGTTAATAGGCTAATCCTGCTAATTTATCGATGTCAACTGGAAGGGGACATTACACTTTATCAGGAATTTCTGAGAAAACACAAAATTTTCAAGAGCTTTATATGTTTTCTCCAATCAAAACTCCAAAAACCAGATTACATCGAGTTTCTCCAACATTTAAAGACTCATCCCTCCAAAACAAACTACCAAAACTAACTTCAAACAACCATTTGAATCCACTTGACCGTTGATATCCCCAATTGTGCATTTTTTGCAGTTTTACAATATTGCAACTTTTACAAGTTTTCCAACTTTTGACAAAAGGACCTCAAATCAACCAAATAGACTCAAAACATTAAAATATGGCCTAATATGACCTTATTCAATGTCTTCTATACTCAAAATACAAAAAACTAACTTAAAACCTCAATGAACGAAACTTTGCAAAGGTTGAACATGGTGCCCCTGCACCACAATTTTTTGGAGACTTTACAAGTCTTTTAACCAAGCAAAAACCTAGGTACTCGGGTCATGACTCCTTGGGATCCATTTGGTGTCAACTGTTTGGGGACTTTACAAGTCTTGTAACCAAGCAAAAACCCTTCAGATTTTTTCTTCTTCCTTCCTCATCTCCATTGCTACCTCTTGTGCCATGTGCATCTAATACAATTGGTACTCAAGAACTAGAAGTTGACCTCCTTCCTTGTACTACTTGTGACTGATTTGAAGTTTTTGACCTCCTTCCCTTGTTTGTCCCAATAGTTTGCTTGGGTAATTTTCTTTGTAAAAGGCCCTTAATTCTGTCCATGGCCATTTTATTCGTCATTTCAGCTGAAGAATTTTCCTTGACGGTGCAATTAATAGGTGATAGAGGCCATTGATCAAAGATGAAATGAGCATTTTTCAACTATAGGCAATACTCCAGGAGAACTACTTGGTCACTAGGATATTGTGGGAGCTTGTAAGGAAAAGCATCAAATCTGCACTAAATGTGGGGAATAGGATAAACTATTTATCCTACTTTGAGATGATTGCTTTGGCATGACCTGTGATCTTGACATGACTTTGATTCCTCAAAACTTTGCACTGTGATCATTAGGAAAGCATCATTGACTCTCCTATAGTGCTTTATCCTGTCCTGGTATTTGAACTATGGGTACTTTTTGTAGAGAAATCATTCTTCCTTTATACTATTCAATCCGGAAAACTCTTTTCATTGCACCAATGCATACACCAAGTGAGAAACCATACGAAACCTATGTCTGAAAGAAGTTACAAAATTTCCAGTGAACGCTATCAAGGAATGTTTTACCTTCATAGATGAAGCAATGTCCTTGATTCTAATTGCTCAATTACTTCGTTCAACAAAGTAATAATGATACTTAACTCATCCTTGAAGTCATTTCACAGGAGTACCTGAAAAAATTTCGGTCTTTTGAGCTCAAGCTACCACTTCTTTCTCAACTCCTTTTCATATTTTTTTAAGTCAACAATTTCTTCATATGGCTGCAAACCAAAAACAACTTTAAAGATATCATGATCAAACCTACAGACATCCTGGTCATCAAAATTGTGAGTTTCCCTTCTTTCTGGGTCATAATGTTATACACGAGCTACTATCAATTCTTGACATTGAATTGCAACTGCAATGAAGCTACTTTTACCGGCTCACTGTCTCTCAATCTCTTAGCAAATTTACTTCCTTGCTAAATCCTCTTGCTTAGATGCAATTCAAGAATATTTACATGACCAAGCAAGGTGTCTTTGACATATAGATATTCATTCACCAACAGACATTTCAGCAATATTTACATGACTGGGCAAGTTGTCTTTGATATGGATATTCATTCACTAACATAGATGTTGGCTCTACAGCATGCTCTTGGAATTCCATTTCAAATGAGACCTTAGTTGTGCCCTATTCAAATGGAATTTGGAAGCTTTTGTTTTGTGTTGGAAAATGGCCAAAAACGGTTGTAAAGAGTGTGGAAATGACTGTCACAAAACTGCCACCTAAACCCTTATTTTATATGAGAAAAATCGGCAACCACAGATTTAAAATACTTGCTGAATTCTGACCCTCATGAAAATTGCCAAAAGCAGATCATCAAACCCTTAGGAAATCCTGAAACCCTAGCACTTGAGTTAGAGATATTTGTTGATAATCAATCCTAGGTGCAAAAACCTAGAGGACAAACTGAAAACTGTTCTAGAGCGTGGGTTTTATGACAGAAAAACCTAACAATTTCACTTAGATCGGATGAATAACTTCTCCAAATTTTTGCATAAAACAATAATAACAAACCTGAATGTCGCCTTGGAATGGTGGAAGCTCCTAAAATCTGATGTAAATTACTGTTGCCATGCCCTAAAACCTCAAGCAAACTGAAAAAATCTTGTTTTCATATCCCTTAAATTCTCCAACACTACACTTGGAAGACTCAAATGGAATGACAGCAAAAATATTTCTTTTGCTTCTTTATATCTTGCTTTTGAACTGTGCATGCCTGTGTGAGGATATTTTTTACCTTTTTGCTTTTGTTTTTGTTTTTCAAGTGGTAAAGACTGCTTGAGCATACACCTTGGAGGGTTTGGCCACTTGATTTGTATTCTTTTGAGGTGGTAGCATGGTAATAAAAGGAGAAGCACGTGCCTTGAGACCTCTTATCACTTGCTTTTTGCGGTCATAAAAAGTGTGCTCCTAGAAGTCTTTTGAGACTTAACATTGGGTTATTAACTTGAAAAGTGTGCTCCTAGAAGTCTTTTGGGACTTAACATCGGGTTATTAACTTGAAAAGTGTGTTTGGGAGTCATTTGTCTCTTTTCCTTGATTTAGTCACTTCTTCCTGATTTTGGGCAGTTGTTGTCATAAAAGGTGTGCTCCTAGAAGTCTTTTAAGACTAACATCGAGGTATTAACTTAAAAAGTGTGTGCTTGGGAATCATTTGCTACTTTGCCTTCATTTAATCACTTTTTTCCTGATTTTGGGCAGCTAAACATGAAGTGTGTGCCTGAGGCTACTTAACCCTTGCAAGACACCCAAAAGTGTCTGCTTTTGAGGTTACAAACACTTTTCTGGACAGTCATTTTTTAGCGTGGCAAAGCACATCGTGTGGATCATTTTGCCATTTTGTCCTATACTAATCAATTTTACTGTTTTGACAACTTTTCCACTAAGCAAAACCTCAAGACTTTGACATTTGTGATCAACTTGACAAAACAATCAATATGTCCCTTGAATGATGGAATTCACCCATGCATCAACGAAGGGAGATCCAAGATATTTGGCAACTTTTCATTTTAAGTATTCAAAATTTCATCTAAGTGCAATATTATGCATATGAAAACCTTCATCCAAATCAAACCGTAACTTAGTTTATGATGGAGAATTGTGTTAAATAAAAACTACAAAAGTTTTAAATCAAGTAAACCAACCAATGTTCATGAAACTTATTCTTAAATTAATACTCATAGAAATAGCCTTTCTAAACAAATAGACACAATGATAGCTCCTACAGACAATGTTGGCCTAAAGGACATTAGATTTATGTCTCTGTGTTCTCTAAAATGTAATTTCTTTACTAGAATTTGTATTGAGATATAATATTGAATGCTCCCTGCTTCTCTCTCTCTTTATATATATACACTCTATCTTTATATATAGATATATATACATAGATAGAGAGAGAGAGGGGATAACATATCAATTTTTGAACTTAGATTTCAAAATAAAATTTAGGCCTCAATGCCAGAACATCCTTTCGGAGTATGGTACGTAGAGGAAATAATGGATACAATATAGTTGGTCATAAGTCTTGTACAATGACTGAATCTTTTTGAGTTTTCAAGGAATACATGCATTATGGGAGAAATTTGAAAAAATATATGATGTATATATGCAGATTTTAGAAAAAGCATGTAAGATTTACAAATTATTTTGAAAAATGTTCGCTCAATGAGAAACTATTTGGCAAAAAAAAATGTCAGCAAAGAGATCTTTATTGATTATATCTTGATTGATACAGACATACACGGTTTCTCCAATGCAAGTGGATCTGTTACATGCTGCCCTTGAGGTAAAGTGCAATTTAATTTACTTTCTATATGGTTTCTCTCTCTTCATTGGAATGGGTTTGAGGTTATACAGCACAAATTTTTTTTTAATAGATTGGACTGCATCTCTGAGGGATTTATCATTTCTAGTATAAAAGTTGAGGATATGTTGGTGATTGCAGCGTGCCAATTCTCGTCCAATTCAGTTTCACAATGCAAGGCCTGTATACAAGGGGAAATTTGCCTGATAATTTTGTGGCTGAAGAACAATGGCAGAAGTTTATATTTCAAGATTTGTGTGTCACATGTGGCATGTCAGTAAGACTTCTTAGGAGATTAAGGCATTCCCTACTACAGCTGGAAGTTGGTATTTACTTGGAAGAATATAATGAAGTTTCTTGAATAAGCTTCCCAAAATAACTACATACGGTATTATTTGGCTCATCATTGTGTTCTTACAGTAGTTACGACAAAAAATATTACGTGTGATGATCATATAACTGGTACTATTCAGGAACTTTTATATGTTGAGTGGATATTTTGTAATTTAATTTTGACTTGCTTGTATATATAATATGGTCTGTTTTAGATTTTTAATGGCTCCTTTTAGCATAAGGAAAGTTTATTTATTCAGGCTCTAATGTATTTTATGAAGTCACGAATTACTGGAAGTGCTACTGGTTCTATATGCACATCAAACATTAAATATTAGTCTTTAGATGATTGAGAATATTGTATCAAAGTGAAAATTTGAAGAATATGTACGAATGCGAGTTATAATTTTTCGTTTTTTCCTCCAACAAAGCTCTGGAATATGGAAGGAATGGGAAACTAGAGCCAAAGAATTACAATTTCTTTTTTTCTTTGACAAACACCCAAACACATGTACAGACAATATCTTATCTGAACCACTAGATCACAACCCAATCAGAAGTTCTCATGAATTCTTCTAAATGTTTTCTTACATAGAGGTGGTTTTTTTGGACATTTTATTTTACTTTATATTTTTTTTTGATGAATAGGCATTAATCTATATTAAATTAAAGATTAAAATACATATTCACAAAAAAAAGTGGGTGGTAAGAAGGCACACCCCGAGAGTCAAATGGGTAAAACCCAAAAAAGCAAAAAAAAAAACTGTAATTGATACTAAGTCACCAAGTTCGAATTCGAATTCGAGTTCAACAACATTGAAATTCAAATGAAATTCGAAAAGTATAAAATTTGAATTAAATTCGCCTTATGTAATTTTTTTTTTTTATTATTATTATAAATATAAGTAATATCTCCATACAATTCTCTAAATAGTTTAACATTGATAAATAGATTTGAATCATTACAAAAAGATGACACATTTATAAAATATAAACCATAAGAAACATGTGAAATCACGATTGTGAAGCACTGGAGATGTTCTTTTGTCAAAAAGGTACAATAACAGTAAAGACTTTAGAACTTCAAAAAAGCTCCAAGTCATCAAGAGCACTTGGCTGAGATGCTAAATCATCATCATCTGTATCAATACTCAATTCTTCATCTGCAAAGTCAGGCTCATCTGCATCTGGCGCTGCTATGTCTTCAAGAATTTGTTGTGATGAATAGTCCTTTGCTAATTTGTTCATGAGCAATTTTAAATTGCTGCAAACATAGACAAGATCTCCCAACTTTCCAGACAACAATTTATTCCTCTTTTTGGAATGGATGTGATCAAAGCAACTCCAATTCCTCTCACAAGTTGACGAACTTGTTCCTTGACTCAAAACTCAAATAGCAAACCTTTGTAGCTCAGGAGTTTGTGCTCCATAGGTCATCCACCATGTATACACAGGTACATGTGTCATGTCATATTTGGCTGCTGACATTCCAAACATCCCTTCTCCTCTCTTGTATACCCAAAATTGACTTCTGATTAGTGTTGAAATTGATGGATTTGATTCATACTTTTCAACAGCTTCTAAAAGCCCTGCCATAATTTCAGTGTCACCTTCTCTATCAATAGAAAATAATTTAGGCTCCAAAAAGCAAGCTGCTGCATGTAAAGGTGTGTGCATCATTTTCCATCTGCAATCAACTACCTCCCATATCTTCAAATATTCTGCTTCTACATTATTGAGTGCTTTTTGAATAGTTTCTTTACAACGGTCCATGCTTTCATAAAGCATGCCAAGGCAAGGAGTGTCACCATCAACCATACAAAGCACGTCAACAATTGGTTCACATATAAGCAAAACCTTGGCTGCACTCTCCCAGAAATTGCTATTCAGAATGATTTGCTCTAGATTCTTCCCCTTAGGACCTTTAGAAAGCATTGAGTGTTCCCACTCATTGGAACAAATAACATACCTCAAAGCTGTTTTTTCTTCAACCACTCTTTTCAAAGTGATATAAAATGAAGCAAATCTTGTTTCACAAGGCCTCAACAACTCCCTGGATGCATGTTGCCTATAAAGACTCAATGTGAGACGGTGATTCCTTATGAAATTTGCAATTGCTCTTCCTCTGTGAATAGCTTCATGTACCCATGGGAATTTAGCCAAGTCATGAAGCAACAAATCGAGACAATGGGCTGCACATGGGCTCCAATAAATTTGTGGGTACTTCTCTGCAATCAGCTTCCCAACTCCCACACAATTTGCAGCACTATCAGTTACCACTTAAACCACATTTTCCACCCCTATTTCAAGAATGGCTTCCTCTAATATTTGAAAAATGTACTCAGAAGTTTTCTTGTGGTTCATGGTATCAATCACTTTCAAGAACACAACACCCTCAGGACAAGCCACCAAAATATTTATCAATGGTCTTTGACATATATCTGACCATCCATCACTCAATATAGTGCAAACTGTTTTCCTCCAAGAGGCTTTGACAGTAACTAGTTTATCAGTCACTCTATCTTTTGACCTCTGCAAAAGAGTTGTCCTGATAGCCTCTGAACCTGGGGGAGTGTACCCTTTTCCAAACTCTGCAATTTTGTGAACAACATTACGAAAATGTGGACTTCTTGCAACATTGAATGGAATAGCACTTGTGTAAAACAAATCAGCTACTACATCATCCACCTCTTGTTTCTCTATTGGTTTCCAGAAGCTTTTCAATGTTCCACTCTCTTTCGATACCCTCGCCGGTTTGGATAAACCAGAAGAGAAAGACATAATAGATGCTGAGAATCTAGATTCAGACATATCTTCTTCAATTCTCTATTTTTTTTGTGCTTTCTTCATCTTTCCTACAATTGAAGAGGATTGTTCTTTCTCTAAAGCAGCTCTCATTTCTGGGGTAACTTTAGGACATGCTGTAACACCTCCCCCTACACCATTTGTAATACCAAGTAAATGGTCCATTGCCCTTGTCAAACCGCCATTAAAAGGTTTATCACACTTGTTGCATATGAGTTCAGTACCATTGCGAGTGATATATTTCCATGCTTCCGCAGTTGATTTCTGGGGAGCCATAATCTATATGTTTGAATGACAAAGAAATATTTAATATTTAAAAGTTAAAACATCTACAATTTTATTTCAAACAACATTGAGACAAAATATATAGATTTCTTATTTTAAATCTAAAAACAAAATAAAAAATACTAAATTTAATTTTAATAAACATAAAAATATTTAACATATTTTTATTAACATAAAAATAAAATGAAAATACTAAATATTAATAAGTACACTGGAAATCTATAATTTTATAAATATAATTTACAGTCACCTAAAATATATAAAATATTAAGAAGCCCTTAATATTAATAAAAAATACTAAACATTAATAAAATTAATATCTGAAACTTTGAAAGTCTATAATAATATAAATATATTAATATAATTTACATTTTAGTATTTTACATTTACAATAAAAATGATCTGGACACATTAATAAATAATAACTAATAAGTAAACATAATATTAAATACAAAATAAAATAATAATAAAATATTAAATACAAAAACAAATGAAAAATATTAAATATCTTCCTACCTCCTTTGACGAAGACTCAAGGCTGAATTCGGGTGATTTAAGGGAGTTGTAGGAAATGGCGTTCGTTGATTTCAGTTGATGCTAGAGATGTCGAAGTTGAAGCTGAGATTAGTTGATGGCCGCAGCCTACAGGGGATTCTTCAGACGCAGAGAGTGACGGCCGCTGCTTCATAAGTGACGGCCGCTGCTGGTAGTTGAGTCGCCGAAGTAGAGAGTGACGAGAGATGACAAGCAAAAGCCAAGGACAGGTTGCAGACACCGAAAAATGAGATGACTTGCAGACGCCAGACAATAGACGAGTTGCAGACGCGAGAAAGAGTTGAAATGATATCAAATGTCGCCCTCAGCTATATAACAAAAAAACCCTAATAAATCAATCGCTTTATGAGAATTTTCAACGCCCTTATTTGACTTACGAATTTGGTCGAATTTGATCGAATTTGAACCATTTTTTTAAAATTCGACGAATTTCGAATTTCATGTTGAAATTCGGTCGAATATGGTGACTTAGGTCTAAAAGTGGGGGGGAACAAGTACAGCCCACACAAATTTAATGCCCCTAACATATGAGAGCACCAAGAAATGATTTTGTACTATGAAAATGCAAGGAAAAAGCAAAATTATTCAAGAATGATGTTGGGAGAGACTTGATCAAAGATGGGAGAATGCTTTACATAGTGAAGAATAGTATTCTGGATGGGAGGAGCATTCCTCTCATCTGGAATTTTCCAAAATGAAGGGAGGATTTTTAGTTTTTCCTAATTCTTTTGTGTTGACATTAAAAATGTCCCCTACAAACAACATTTTTACACTAATTTGTCTTTTTTCACATAATTAAATAATTGTTTTCTATTGTTTAATTAAATAATTTATATTAATTTCTCAATATCACTTTTTTTATTAATTAAATAAATCTTTACGTCACTAATTACTCTCTTTTCTTTTATAATTAAATAAATTATTATTTTATTAATTATTAATTTTCAGGGTCTTTCTTTTGAATTATAATTAAATATTAGTTTCTAATTATTTAATTATTTATTATTTCCCTCCATCTTTCATTAAATAATTGTTTCCAATTATTTAAATATTCCATATCCCTATCTTTTATAATTAAAATTATTTTTAATTATTTAATTATTCATCCACCATCCTTAAATTAAATATTTGTTACAATTATTTAATTTATCTATCCCTATCCACCATTTAATTCATTTGCCAATGCTATAATAGTTAACTGCTCTTATTAATTGTTGTTCCTTCAATCAATCTTTACCATTGATCATGTTACATCATCACTCAATCTTCACCGTTGATTTGATTTGGATTTTTATAAAAGC
This sequence comes from Sequoia sempervirens, assembly GCA_007258455.2. Classification (NCBI taxonomy): domain Eukaryota; kingdom Viridiplantae; phylum Streptophyta; class Pinopsida; order Cupressales; family Cupressaceae; genus Sequoia; species Sequoia sempervirens. Next base: position 902,002,893 of record VDFB02281492.1, read on the forward strand.
AAGCTATCAATTCCATTTCAAGGTTAACCACATTCTTTGAGATTTTGCTTTCAATCATTTATCTTAAAAAACCATAATCTTCAATATTTTGCTATCATATCACTCATTTGAATCCATCTTGAGATCTTGCTATTAATCATCTACATTGAGCTTATTGTAAATATCGCACACTATATATCTGAGAGAAAACAAGTAAAATTGAGAAGAGCAACATAAAGTCACCATCAAACAATGCAACACAAAGTCAAGGTCGTGACCATACCACACTCTCATCAAACCAAACCACTTCACAACAAATGCACACTAATATGCCACTTGGAGGTACTACACATAACACGACGACTGTTAACATACCTCTTACGCTAACATTTGGGATGAAAACCACAAATCCATTTGCCACATCTCACATTGTGGGTGCGTCATCCACCAACCCATTTACCACATCCTCATCCCAAACTACCATGCCATCAGTTAACACCATATCTGCAAGTCAAAACACAAAAATCCATATCCATCCACTAAGACGCGAAGGATGCATTTTTTATTTCCATGACAACCACCCCAAACAAATATTACCATGCCAAACACGAACATACCTCAAACTATGTCGAGAATTTCTTTTGGTTCGAATCCATCACAACAAAACAACAACCCATCACCACAATTCCAACTAAAAAATCCAAACCCAAACATTAACTCAAACCCCATGTTCACATCCCACTTTCAGCAAACCAATCTGAATCCATCCCAACAAAACATCAACCAAATTTTTGCAGTCAACTCAAACTTCCAAAACAAAAATACCCCTCCACCACACAATCACTTCAACACATTCAACACAAGCACCAATCCCCTCATCTCAGATGCAGGTTACCAAAACACATCCATTCACCTCAAACACGGGTTAGCAAAAAACTAATATATCTGCACAACCTCAACCAAACACAACACCATCACCTATGGAAACCTTAGCTCAAAAAATTCAGATGTTGCAATAACAAATATCTAATATTCAAGTGATTGGGACAAAGAAAATGTACTCCATTTAGGAACTATGTCCATATCATTTTGATCAAAGTATATACATGCCACCTTTCCCCCAACATTTTAACGTACCAAATTCAACAAACACAAGGGAAAGGGAGATCTCATAGAGCATGTACAAGAGTTTCATACTGCTTGCATGGATGTCGCATTTGGTCATACCTACTTAATGAGATTGTTCCCACGAAGTCTTGCAGAGCAAGCTCTTGAGTGGTTTGCATATCTACCTCCTAGGATAAAGATATGGAGTGAACTAGCACATAAGTTCGTCACTCATTTCTCCTACAATGTTGAAAGTGACATGACCCTTGCAACATTATGTACAACAAAACAAAAGGATGGAGAATCATTTACATCCTTCTTCCAAAAATGGAGAAGTATGGCTAGTAAATTCCCATGTCACATACTTGAGAAACAGTTGATGCATATCTTTGTTGAAAATCTTAATACTGAACTAATGCACCAACTTCAAATCTATTGTTGCAATACATTTGAGGATGTCGTTGAAAAAGGTGTGTCCATTGAGAAGGCACTTATAGCAAAAGGCTTGGTCAAACTTTTCAAGGAAAATCATAACAATCCAAACACCTCTAGTGACAAAAACAAATTTTGGTCTAGAAATAAGAATGTCACCAACGATGGAGTAGTAGACACCAAAGTGATAAAAAAAGCTCAACCTAGCATCACTCTCAAAGGGCCTTCTACATTTAACAACCAATATCCTAGTCATGAAAAATCCATAAACACGGTCCAAAACAATCCACAATGAAGAGGTCCTCAAAGACATCCTCAGAGATGAAATTACACACCCTTAGGGGAATCTATTGAGTCAGTTTTGAAGAAATTGTTGTAGTATAATTTCATCCAACTTCCAAAAGTCAAACACAATGAACTAGGGCCCTTCAAATTGACCAGGTGGAATGATAATGACTTTTTTGAATATCATCAGACTAAAGAACATAAGACATCCCCATGTTCTAGATTGAAAAATATCATTCAGGATATCATTGACCAAGATGACATATCCATAAACAATACACAAGGGTCTTCAAATGTAGATCATACAATCTTCAAAAATATCTTACAAGATCATGGGTTAGGAAAGGCATCCAACTTAGGGACAAATACAAATGACCAATCCAATTACACTTGTTTCGCTTATGAGTATACCATTAATAATATTTGGTCATTTGACAACAATGTCTCCACAATTACTGTCAAGAAAATATAGAATGTGTCATTGCAACTAGAAGATCCAAAGTGACCTTGCAAGGGGCCCCTACCAATACACAACTAAAAGCTCAATACAATATCTTAGATCATCTAGGGAAAACCCCTACACATGAGATATCCATCCTTGAGTTACTTTGCATATCCCTCGAACATAAAGCCATTCTAGGCAAAGCCTTGCAAGAGTCATCCATTCCCATGAACCTTAATGTCAATCAATTTCAGGCCATGGTAGGGTACTTACCTACCCCCCATCATGTTACATTTACCAAACATGACCTTCCTTTGTAAAGACCTAACCATAATAATCCACTACACCTTGAAGTATTCATTAACAAGCATAAGATCAGACAAGTCTTGGTAGATGGTGGAGCAGGTTTGAACATATGTACCTAAAAATTGGTTACCACATTGGGATTCTCTGAGGCTTTTGTAGATACATCCAATAAAATTGTAATGAAGGCTTATGATGATGTAGAGGGTTCTTTCAAGGGCATGATTTCACTTCCTATAAGAGTTGGACTGGCTATTCAAGATACTGTATACCAAGTCCTAGATCTAGATCTACCACATAACCTTCTCCCCAGTCACCCATAGATTTACACTATGAAGGTTGCTCCTTCCACATATTTCCAATGCCTCAAATTCCCCTATAATGGCACTGAAATCACAATAGTAGGTGATCTCGACCTCTTTCAATATTACAATAATCTAAGAGGAACACCTAAACAGCAAGTGCTCATTAACTTGGAAGTATCACCTTCTACCTCATCTCATTACATTGATTCATCTGCTATGTCCACATATTCCACTCCATCCATACCTTCTTTTGAGCCTAAGATCCAGATCCATGACACAAGATGTGGAGAGTATAACATTGGAAGTTCCTATTGCAGTAAATTACCTACATCATCGAAATCTCATGGAAAACCACGTCCTATCCAAAAGGACCCTGAAGTCATCATTCATCAACCTCCAACTACCTTCACTAATTGGGGTGAGTTAAGCAAGGAAACCATAGGTGAGGATATTTCTACATGGATCTATAAGGATGAAGAAGATACCAAACCTACATATAATTACCAGTTGAGCAAAATGGAAAAAGTTTTGAGCTTATGAAACAAAAAGGTTATGATAGACACAATGGACTTGACCCACATAAGAAAGGAATGACAAAACCCCTGTTGTTGTACAAGTTATGAAAGAACAAAGGGTTAGGGTATACACCATTAACTATGAGCCCTTCTCGTACTAAGTTACTATTTGGTGAAAACACTCACTTCAAGGATGTCAAGACTTCTAGAGAAAATACAGAAACCAACTCCCCCAAACCTGAACATACTGATGACCAAACCTGGATTGAGACCTTTTGGGACCCTTACGACACCTCATTATTTACCCTATCCACCCTATATTTGAGATATACTGATATCAATGATGACTTACTCTTAGTCTATCTGCAATTGATAGATTGAGACTAGCAAGGAGCTCTGAGCTTAAACTTATTCGAAAACGATGAAGCGATAGTTGAATTTATGGGAATTCAAGAAGGAATACCTAGTGGGGATCACAAAGTTGGATTCACCATATATCTCGATGCTACAACTTACTTTGGGGAGTCCACTTTGCCCTCTAGTCACAAAAAATAAAATGAAAAATAAAAAGAATAGGTCTTTAGGTGAAAATTGAAAGACACCTTTAGACCTTGAAAAAGTAAAAAGGACATATTCAAGGGTGAAAACCTCTTTGAGGGGCCTAAGGATGTAGGATTGGATGTACTCCCTACAAGGCAAGAGAGATTATCATTGCTCACAGAAAATTCAAAGATAAATATTGGTATAGATGATAGTCCTAGAATTGTTTACTTTGTAGCATCTTTATCAATCACTAAAAATCTAGAATTCATCAGCTTCTTTTCAACAAGATAAATCAATTTTGCTTGGTCATATGCCAATATGCTTGGGTTGGATCTTGAGTTAGTTTTGCATCATTTTCCTTTGTTTTCAAATGCAAAACTAGTCAAGAAAAAGTTGATAAAAATGCATCCCCAGATCACGCTCTTAGTAAAGACTGAGTTGAAAAAGTTATTGGATGTTGACTTCATTCAACCTATAGATTATGTAGAGTGTATTTCCAATCTTGTTCCTGTAACTAATCCAACTAGATAAATCATAATCGCACTGATTTCAGAGATTTAAACAAAGCTTGTCCCAAAGATAATTTCTTGTTGCCGAACATTGACATCATAGTAGACATAATAGTGGGATATGAAATTTTATCACTCATGGATGACTTTTCAGGATATAATCAAATTAGAATTGACCTTGAAGATCAACATAAAATAGCTTTCACTTGTCCTTGCGGTACCTACTATTGGAATGTCATGCCTTTCAACCTTAAACTCTGGAGAAACATATCAGAGGGTTATGACTACAATCTTTCACGACTGTGCATACACTCATGGAAGACTATGTTGATGACTTTTTGGCAAAGTCCCCTTCAAGAGATAGTCATTTAGATGTCCTAGATAGGATTTCCAAAAGATTGGAAGAATATAAGTCAGACTAAATCCAAAAAAGTGCATCTTTGGGGTAACCTCCAATAAACTACTAGGATACATTATGTCTCATAGAGGTATTGAGGTCGACCCCTCAAAAGTATTTAAAAGCTATCATGGATATTCTTCCACCAGTAAATATAAATCAATTACATAGTCTTCAAGGAAAGCTATAATCAATCCGCAGGTTCATAGCTTGGTTGGCTGATAAATTTCATCCATTTTAGCACTTATTTTGTAAGGGAGTCCCATTCGTATGGACAGATCATTGTCAAGAGGCCTTTCAACAAATCAAATATTATCTATTATCCCCTCTAGTTCTCATGCCACCTATTGATGGTAAACATCTAATACTATATATATCAACAACATCATCAACATTGGGAGCCCTCTTGGCACAAAATGATGAAGAAGGAAAGGAACGAGTCATATACTATATCAGCCACACACTTTGGGATATGATATTAACTACAACCCTATTGAATGAGCATGCCTTGCAGTTATTTTTGCTACTCAAAGTCTTTGACACTATATGTTAAATTATCAAACAAAGCTTCTAGCGAAGATAGACCCATTGAAATATCTACTCAGTAAAGCATCTCTAATAGGTCAATTAGCAAAATGGGTAATGATCTTGAGTGAGTTTGATATATAATATGTTGATCGAATGGAAATGAAAGGACGAGTGATAGTTGATCGACTCGCAGATGCTCCAACTACAGTAGATCATCCTTTGGTGTTTGATTTCCCCAAGTTGATCTTCATAATAGAAACTTCCACCACATAGAAGCTATATTTTGATGGATGGATCTTATACAAACCATGGTTCAGGAGTGAGAATTCTCTTTATCATACATCAAGGAGACACAATAGCTAAGTCATTTAGGATAACATTCTCTTACACAAATAACATAGCTAAATATGAAGCATTGCTCACAGGGCTTCAAATGGCTATTAAATAGAAAATCAAGAATCTACAAGTCTACACCAACTCCCAATTGGTTGTCCGACAAGTCAATGATGATTATGACACAAAAGATGAAAATCTTACGCTATACAAGAGAATGGTTGACAGTTTCAAGCAATATTTTGAGGTCATTGTCTTTGTTCAAGTTCTAAGGATTGAAAATATAGTAGTCGATGCAATGGCCACTATAGGATCTCTCTTGGATACCTAGCAATGTGCTACAATATGAGTTCTTGGTGGAACAAATTTTGATCCCTACATTCCATATCCCTAAATTTGAGCTTGTGTGTGAAATTTTTAGTCCTGATTCCCAATGGTATAAAGAAATTTACAATTACCTACATGATCAAATCATTTCGCTTGACTTATCATCCAATTAACGTAAAACCTTTATCCGACAAGCCTCTAGATACATCATCATTGATGATACCCTTTATCACCAAAGCTTAAATAGTACCCTCGTTAGATGTATCAACTTTGATGAAGCACAAATGGCTTTACATGAAGGTGTAAGGATGAAAAAAGTACCCCCCTAACATGGCCTTGATTTAGTGTTGTAATATGTCTAATATATTCACATTAGGTCTTGGGCCTTTGTAAACTAAATGAGCTTATTGGTATCTTATTTGGAGTGTTGTAAGGTGTTGTAACACACTTTCACACTTTTTTAGGGTTTTATTAAATAATTGAGCTTCTTTATGCTTTAATTGGCGTTATTTTGAATCCACAAGCCTCATTTAACGCATCTTTTCAAGGATAATCCTAACATAAACCAACATCCAATCATAATTCAAGTGTTTTCAAGTTGTGTGGCCCATATTTGGTTGTCTATGACTCATATGCCACCTTGGGCATATGGGGCCCACCTAGGGTTTCAGGTCCCAATCCTGGTTTTACACCTTTCTAAGAATTTTTGAAAATTGTCCCATAAATTATGCCTAATGGGACTCATATGCTACCTTGGGTGTATGAGTCCCATGTGGCCCAAAATTAAAATTAATTCAAATTCTTGGCGAGATTTTATCCTCATAGACCTAATGTTGGCTTGTAGTGTTGTAATTGTGGGAATTATTGCATAATTAAGTATAAATACAAGTTTCTTTCACTCATTTTCACCGTAGACATTTAGATTCAAGCATATAGCAAGTTTGAGTTCACAAGAGCATTCAAGGGAAGATTATCAAGCATTTTAGAGCATTATTCAAGCATCAAGCATCATGTCAAAGTCATCATGCATCATGTTTTTTTTTTAGCTAACAATTGTTATGTAGGGTTTTATGATTCAAGCTAGCATTTCACTCAAGATCTATCACATTCAATCAAGATTCAAGATCTACATCCATTGGATCCATCTCACACATGTTTGCAGCCTCTTATTGCTAGGGTTTGGTGAGTTGTAACATCATATTTTGTTCATCCATCATTCTCCACTCCTATTTCATTGCATTTCTGATGAAAGGGGGAATAATGCTACTCATAAAACACAATGCAATATATCTCTATTGCAACAAATAACAATCATTCCATACACAAACTCATACAATCATGAAGACCAATAGAGAGAAAAATCATTAATTCAAAACTAAATCTTCTTTTATTCTCATAGAAACAATTACAAAATTTTCTCAATCCATAACGGATTCAAATCTGCTCAACATGATCTTCATGTAGTTTCCTTCGCTACCCCAAAACTCTTCATACCTTTCCTCCAAAATCTCTACACATTTCTCTTGAACTCCATGTTGTCCTCTTCTTCTTTTCGTCTCAGCTTCTAAAATCTGTCACATTCTGTCTACACATGCTCCCTCATTTTTCCAAATTTTCTAAAACCATTTATGTATTTTGTGCACCTCATTTCCATCTTTTCAAATCATTTTGAAATTCTTAATTTTGTTACCATATAAGAAAGTTATGGCCATTTTACTGAGACTAGGTCTTATAGTTACAAACCCAAGCCATCTTCTTCTCCCTAGAATGTTAGTCAAACATCAAGATTGGTTATTATTCCTTCTTGAATGTTGGTTGCCTCTTCCTGGCATGTGCATTCAATGTCCATTCAAAAATTATCTTCCTGCCTTACACCCACTCTCTCCATGCCATCTATGTCCATCATTCCAATCCTTCAACAAAATGAAATTTTAATTTTTTTCTAATGAAGTTATGATTTTACAATAAATGTCCACTCACAGGCTTGGACATGGAAGTTTTTCATTTTTGAAAAATTAACACTTTTCAAACATTTTAAAACAATTAGGAAAGAAAATCAATTAATTAATTTATTTTTAAAATCCTAACATCAAACTTTATTGTGCTGAGGAGTTGAAGATTTAAAATAATTTGATCTTGCAACCAAAAATCAAAACAAAACACAAGGATACAACTTTAAAATATTTTTGGTTGTGCAGGATTGCATGGTAGCCCTGGATGCTCCTTCGTTAGACACCTAGGGTAAGTGAAATGTTCCATGAGTTGAAAACTCATGAACATTTGAAGACCATATGTTTGCTTTGGATCCACCCTTCTTCCTTATTCTTCTGAAATTTCCTCTTTCTCTTCTTCCAACATCTTGCCGAAACATTCACCATCCTCCTCCAAAGAATCCTTCTTTTCCTCTTCTCCTCTTTCGTGGGTTTTGTCCCATCACAAATTGACCACCTCCACCAAATCTTACCAGTGGCATATTTTATAGCTTCTACATACAAATATGCTACATCCACACACCAATCTGCAACTGCATAATTCCTCTTTCTACCTTCTTGCACTAACTCTTTATGTAAATTCACATCAACTATTTCATCACAAAAAGTAGAAAAATCATAATTTACCTTTTCATTGATTTGATGCACCATTTCCACCAACATGTCTTCATTATTCTCTTTCTTTGCTACTACAACTTCTACCTCATCATCATCTGTTGTAATTTCTTTTACTAGGTATGCACTTTCATTCTTCTCAAAGTTCTCATTTGATCTGAACATCTCCTCTATCTTCATGATCTCCTCTGCAAGCAATGAATCTTCCTCATCAAGTTCTCTATCAAAAATAGGAACTCCACAAATCTTTGTATTATCATCCTTCTCTCTTGGGTTGCAACACTCATTTTCTCTGCTCTTCTTCACATTGTCATCTTTCTTCATGCTATCCTCAAAACATACTTTTACAATATTCTCTCCTTCATGTTCACCTACATACACAACTATGACGAAATTGTTGCCTTTCTTCTTTGACATTTCGTGAAACACTTGCCACACACCCTCAAGCTTCAACCTCTTAGGTATAGACTGCCTCACACTTGACGATTTGTCTACACACAAATCACACACATCACCACAAGGTCTTGGTGCAAACTGCCTCATGTTCGATGCTTTGCTTGCACACTCAGGAACTCTTGCTCTGATACCATTGATGTAGAGGGAGATTGATACTCTCAAACCCCTCTCTCTAAAATCCTCAAACAATTGCTTACACAAAAAAAAATTCGCAATTTAAACTCAACAATTTGTTTGCACGTGAAACCATTAAAATTCTCAGTTCAAGAAATCTGATAACACACAAGTTTCAGTCATTAATGGACTGGTATAAATCAAATAATCTTCTTACAAATATCTTATATTCAAATTAAATACATTCAAATACAATCTATGCTCAAGTATGTGAGCTATTGCAAACTGTCACTTCCGAACACCTCAAAACCACTTGCAACTCTTGTAGCTTCAATCTATTGATCTGAAAAATTCAATAGACTATTGTAAATCAGTGCCAACCTACAAAAACACACCAAGAACACATTACCAAAGAATGATACCCTTTTCTTTTCCTATACCTTCAATTCTTCAAAATTTCATCAATGAAAATCGGTTTTTTTGTTGCACAACTCCCCTATCATGAAATTAATTTCACATACTTTATTTGTCCTTTTCCCATATAGCATGACCCCATGCTATTGATGCGCATTAAATCCCTCAAAGAAACAATTAAAACTCATTTAAAATCCATTCCCACCAACCCTCTAAAGATAGGGAAAAAAATAGTTTTAAATTCTTCTCTTTTTGACTCCCGAAAAGCAAAACACAAAAAGCAGGCCTGGGCACCCATTTTCACAGCCCCTATTATTTAGGAATAATTATTTTGAGTATTTTAAAATTTCCATAAATCAATCCCAACACCTCATAATGATTTTCAAATGTTTTGCAATAAAATGTTTTAAAACTGCTTTTTTTCCCACCCTGCTAGACAACTTGTCAATGTGCAAGGATAATTTAATCGACAAGTTTAAATATTTGAAGATAAATAATTTTCCACCCCTCAACATGTAATCCAAGAAAAAATTAATTTATTTCAACAATCCAAAAATACTTAGCCAAAATTTCACCTCTTTTGTTGATACAGGATTGCTAGTTACCATGGATGATCTTGCATCAATTTCAATGTTTGATTACCAAAACAGGCTTTGACCAAGACAAACCCCTATCCACTAACAAAACAACATTTTTCCCTCTCTTTAGTGTGTAATTTGCAGGTTTAGATTGAAGATACATTGAAGGGAAAGTGTGGAGAAAGTTGTCACCTTGTATTGGAGATACTTAGAAGACTTCTACAAGTTGCAAATCAAGGTTTTGGATCCGAAAATCAATTGGGAAGCACAAAGCATACCTTGAAGACTAGATTCAGACTTTGAAGTTTGTGACGAGCCTAACTGGCTCCAACCAAACCCCTGTAGTATTTATTAAATCTTCTTGTGTTTTTTAGTTTTTTAAAGAAGGTTTCTAGACAGAAGAGAAGGGGCGCCAAGCATATAGATGCATATAAAATTGCAATACAGTAATATTTTGAGCAACAGATGTAATAGATATTATTTTGCAGTATATAAAATGGGATTGCAAATGAATTACATACCCGAAATGCTCCAGAATAATTAAATAAAGTATCCAAGCTTGCCAGACGAGATTGATAAAAATTGACAAATATGCACGCCTAGGCTCCAGATTTGACTTCTCCCACTTCGAAATAGGATACAAAGTGCTGATAAGAGTAGTCACCAAGAATGAAGAACATTCAGGAGCCAAAAAGAAGGCATTTCTACTATAAGCTTCACACGCCTAACCTCCAGGAAGCACACCTTTCAAGGAAAAAATGTACGACCCATGAAAGAAAGTGAAGATTATTCATTGGAAGCTGCAGAGTTGCTGAAGAAGACGTCTTTGATGAAGAACCCCTCTTCTTATTGCAAAAAAGTAAAGACTGAATAGGAAAACTCTTATTAAAGCAGTAGAACCTTTAAATGAAGCCCTCACAAATGCACTAATTTGATTGGTCTCTCACAGTCTCAAAAATGCTCAACACTGAAGAAGATCTCGCTCTCCAATGGAAGAAATGCTCAAACCCTGGTCTCAAAGAATAGCACAAGAGAAAAACAAAATTGGGAAAGTCAAATAATCATGAATGAGTTTTATTTGCCAAAATTGCCTTATATTCCAAAAAGGCACGACTTTCAAGAAAGTGATGCCACTTTGAAGTCATTTAAATATTTTAAATTATATTTAAAGCACTTCTTCAATAGTTTTAAGTTTAATACTTGGGCGCTCACTTTTATGCTTAAGTGATTTAATTTTAAATCACTTTCATAAAATATTTAAGTGATATAATAATTATAAAGTCAATTGACTTTATAATAAAGCTTTAAGTTAAATAATTAACTCAAATCACTTAAAAATCTATAACTCCCTCTAAACTCCATATATTTCTGTGTCGTCAGAAGCTGTCAACCTCTGAACTGCCAAGGCCTGTTGTGGGCCAATCATTAAGCTTTGAAAACGAGAACAAAAAAACTCCTCCAGAAAATGCCACTGACCCTCTAACCAATCCAATTAGCCCACAAGGGTCCAAGAAATAGGCTAACACACTGTTCCCGAGAACTGACTAGAGCGGGGACATCACAGTCCACCCTCCCTGAATTTGCTTGTCCACAAGCAAACTCAAAGCCAGATGCTAAAGAATACTGTCACTCTCCCAAGTAGCATCCTCTGTCGGCAGATCTTTCCACTTCACCAGATACTCCCTGATAACCAGCCTCCGAAGATGACGCTCTCTGGAATCCAAAATGGCCTTGGGTATCAAAATCAACTTCCCCTCATCATCCAGGGGTGGTAAATCTGAAGGAGTCACCTGTTGTCCCAACGCCTCTTTGAGGCACAACACATGGAACACATTGTGAACCTTATTGTCCACTGGTAGATCTAACTCATAAGCCACTTCACTAACACATCTGAAAACCTTGAATGGTCCATAGTATCGTGGCTTGAGTTTCTCGTCGCCCTTCTTATGAAGGGTAGACTGCCTATATGGTTGTAGCATCTGATACACCAAATCATCAATCTCGAAAGAATGATCCACTCGCCGCTGATCAGCATATTGCTTTTGTTGATTTTGAGCCTTCTGAATGTTCTCTCTGAGTGCTCTCATAATGTCCTGGTTCTCCTGTAATAGATTCCCAACACTAGGTACTCTACTGTCACTCAACAACAAATCTAGAAAATTCGGAGCATCATATCCATACAATGCTCGATAAGGTGTCATCTGAATACTCATGTGATGAGTGGTATTGTAGCAATACTCATAAATGTATAACCACTTCACCCATGTCTTCTGCTGCCCTAAAATGTAATTCCTCAAGTATCCCTCCACCCATTTGTTGACTATCTCAATCTTCCCATCTGTCTGTGGGTGGTAGCTAGTACTCAGAGTGAGCTCTGTCCCGTAAAGTTTGAATAACTCTTGCCACAAGTTACTCATAAACCTGCTATCTTTGTCACTGAATATGCTTCAAGGAAAACCGTGCAACCTAAATACCTCTCAGAAAAACAAGTTTTCCACCTGTGTAGTTGTGTGAGTAGTAGTGATTGGGAAAAAATGAGCATACTTCGTCAATTTATCTACTACCACAAAAATGTTGTCCTTCCCTTGAGCTTTCAGCAAGCCTGTAATGAAGTCCATCGACAAGCATTCCCACTTCCTCTCAGGAATAGGAAGTGACTGAAGTAATCCTACAGGGTATGTATGTTCTTGCTTGTTCTACTGACAAACAAGGCATTCCCTGACATACTGAAGAACGAATGACTTGAGACCTTTCCAAGAGAATCTCTCCCATACTTGCATGTAGGTCTTAAAGTAACCAGGATGTCCTGCCATAGGTGAATCATGAAATGATCTCAATACCTTGTCCCTCATCTCAGAACCTGGGACTAGAAATATCCTCCCTTTGTAAATGATAAGATCATCTAAAAGTGAGTATCTGCCATCCTGTACTGTCCCATCCACTATGCTAGAAGCCCATAGGTTCTTAGCATACTTCGTAACTATCATGTGTCTCCAGTCCTCTGCAATCTCTGCAATGGAGCTCAAGTGTGGGCGGCAAGATAATGCGTCAGCAACCACATTCTGTGTACCCTTGACATAGGAGATGTCAAAATCATAGGACTGAAGTTTGCTGACCCATTTATGTTGTCTTTCATTCAAATCTTGTTGTCCTAGGAAATGTTTCAGACTATTGTGATCGGTTTTAACACATAATTTACTACCAACCAAATACTACCTGAACTTGGCCATGGCATGCATGATGGCCAACATTTCCTTGTCATAGATGCTAAAGCTCCTCTTAGGACCTCTCAGCTTCCTACTCTCGAAAGCTATAGGATGTCGGTCCTGCATGATGACTGCCCCAATACCCTCACCGCTAGCATCACAATGTAGCTCAAATGGCTTGGTGAAGTCTAGTAATGCCAAAACTCGACATGTAGTCACAAGAAGTTTAAACTTCTCAAAGCACACCTGTGCTAAAGGTGTCCACACAAAGGCTCCCTTCTTAGTCAAATCTGTCAGTGGCGCTACATGACGTGAGAATCCCCTAACGAACTGACAATAGAAGGTGCATAGACCTACAAACCCCCTAAGTCGTGTCAATGTCTCAGGTGTAGGCCAATCAATGATAGCACAAACTTTCTCTAGATCCATACTAACTCCCTCACTGCTGATGATGTGACCTAGATATAAAAGTTCTCCCAATCCCAGTGCACACTTGGATTCCTTGGCGTACAAGGAATCCCTATCCAATATGCTTAATACTGTATACAAGTGAACTATGTGTTCCTCCCAAGACTTGTTGTAAACCAGTATGTCGTCGAAGAACACTAAAACAAATTTCCTCAAGTGAGGATGGAAAACCTTGTTCATTGTGGACTGAAATGTGGCTGGAACGTTGGTTAAATTGAATGGCATAACCAAGAAGTCATAATGTCCACATTGGCATCAGAATGCGGTTTTCTCTATATCCTCCTCTCGAACTCTAATCTGATGGTACCCAGTCCTCAAATCAATCTTCGAGAAATAGCAAGCTCCATGTAGCTCATCTATTAACTCATCAATCCATGGTATGGGATACCTATTCTTAATAGTCTTCTTGTTGAGCATCCTGTAGTCAATACACATCCTAAGTGTACCATCCTTTTTCTTCACCAAAACAACTGATGAAGCAAAGGGTGACTTACTTGGCCTAATGTGCCCCATAGCTAAAAGTTCCTTAATAGTTTTTTCAATTTCATCTTTTAAACGTTTGGGGTGCCGGTAAGGAGTGATCATGATAGGTTTTGTGCCCTCCTCCAATTCTACAATATGCTCAATACCTCTATCAGGAGGTCTACCTGGTGGTATAGCACTGAAAACCTTTGCATGTTTGATTCAGAGTGCTTGAACATCTGGATGATAAGAAGAATCTTGCTGCTCCTTCTGTGAAGGAATTACCTTGCAGTCTGCTGCCCAATCCACCATGTCATACCGAATCAAATGTTTCATCCTGCTAAGTGAAATTTATTTTACATTGTTGTCCTTGATGGCTTTGAGAACATGACTTGTGCCATCAACTTTAAATTTCATCTCCATGTCACGTAAATTAAGTGTGAACTCTCCTATCACATGAAGCCACTTCATGTCGAGAACTATATCTGTACCTCCCATGTTCACAACATAAAAATCTGCCTTAAACTCAAAATTGTTGAGTTTCATTGGCAAATCCGGAATCATCTTCTCACAGTTGAGAGTGTACCCATCCGCAACCTTAACTCTAATTCCTTCAAACTGTTGAGTTTGAATGCCTCTGTTCTCCACCAGCCGAGAATCAATAAAGTTATGGGTTGCACCTGTATCCAAAAGGGAAATGACTCTTTGACCAGCTAGTATGCCACGAAGTCTAAAAGAACCTTCTCTCTACATATTGGACATATGAGCTTCCTGTAGCTCAATTTCAACCTCTCTATCTGCCTCATTTTCTAATTTTTCCTCATCTGTATCATAAATTGTAGCTTGTTGGTCTGAAAAATTAGTCAACTCTTCTCCTTCAAAGAACCACTCCATATGCCTATTTTTCCCTTTAGGCTTGAGGGGGAAATCATGGTTGATGTCATATGGACCTTTGTAGTAGAAAAAAGTTTCTTCCTATGCAAATTGTTAAGTGTTTCATGATCTAGAGGTGTTGCAATTTTTTTCTTTTGATCAACATTTTCAAACTTCTTTTGATCAGATTTAGTGTCATTGTAGGAAGTGGATGGTTTTGAGCCAAATTGTTTCTGAGGTGTTGTAGGCTCCATACTGCGAGCTTTCCTCATGGCCTCCTGTAAAGTAGGTGGATTGAAAGCTTTGATCCAACCTTTCATGGGCTCAAATAAACCCTCCATAAACAATATAATCAACCTCCTCTCTGACATGCCTGCCACCATAACTGACAGTCTCTTAAACTCTCCTATGTATGACTCCAAACTACCCAACTGTTTCAATTGTGCAAGATCTCTGAAGTATAGTTCAGGGTCACGTTTATCAAACCTCTCTACCAATCGATTTGTAAACTCCTGGTAAGAAGTAATCCTATCATGGTGGAGTGTTATCATGCCATGGTGCCACCAATCATGGGCCATGCCATCCAGGTGGAGAGCTCCAAATCTAATAGCATCCTCCTCTGTCATTGGACGCAATGTAAGGAAGGTGTCCAATTTGCTTACCCAGGCACATGCTGTAACTTTGCCACTTCCATCAAAATTAGTTAACTTAATTTTGTTGGTAGCCTCCCTAAGATCATTATTCCATTGTTTAGGCCTCCTATCAAACCTGTTTCTGGTATGTTCCCTCTTCTAGCTCATGAATCGATCAAAGTTAAGGTGATCCTTAACTCTCAGAGGTAATGCATCCCATTCATCATGCATAGTCATGATGTTGTCTGCAAAGTTCACGTCACCACCCTCTTCAGCCTCTTCCTCATCATCGGTATCATTTCTAGTGAAAGTAGGGCGTGTGGGTCTTTCATAGGTGCGTGCTGGAGCAATATTCCTATGAGCTTCTTTATGAACACTTCCCTCTTGATCTTGATCCCGATTCTGCCTTCTCTGAACTGTCAAGTTTTGAACATTGGTACTAAGCTGCTGGAGGATGTTCGCCACCTGTTCTTGGCCTACTACCATCTCTCTCAGTACATCTCTAGCATCTCTTTCCTCATTATCAAGATGATTCCTAGAAGGACCTTCCTCATCCCTGTTAGCCATATTATCAAAGCCAAAATCTTCCTCCTGTTCGTCAGACAAAAATGCTGGAAATGGTTCAAAAGTACTTCTTTGATAAACAGGACCCCTGCATGAGTAGTGCCTGTCAAACCTGTTCTGATGAGACTGCATAGAAACTGCTAACCCTCTAGGCTGGCAGGATCAGAGCTCTGATACCACTGTGATGAGCCTTATTGGATCCAACCAAACCCATGTAGTATTTATTAAATCTTCTTGTGTTTTTTAGTTTTTTAAAGAAGGTTTCTAGACAGAAGAGAAGGGGTGCCAAGCATATAGATGCATATAAAATTTTAATATAGTAATATTTTGAGCAATAGATGTAATAGATATTAATTTGCAGTACATACAATGGGATTGCAAATGAATTACATACCCGAAATGCTCTAGAATAATTAAATAAAGAAGTATCCAAGCTTGCCAGCAGAGATTGATGAAAACTAACAAATATGCATGCCTAGGCTCTAGATCCGACTTCTCCCACTTCGAAATAGGATACAAAGTGCTGATAGGAGTAGTCGCCAAGAATGAAGCACATTCAGGAGCTAGAAAGAAGGTGTTTCTACTACAAGCTTCACACACCTAACCTACAGGAAGCACACCTTTCAAGGAAAAAAGGTACGACCCATGAAAGAAAGTGAAGATTATTCATTGGAAGCTGCAGAGTTGTTGAAGAAGACGTCTCTAATGAAGAACCCCTCTTCTTATTGCAAACAAGTAAAGACTAAACAAGAAAACTCTGATTAAAGCAGTAGAACCTCTGAATGAAGCCCTCACAAATGCACTAATTCGACTGGTCTCTCACAGTCTAAAAAATGCTCAACACTGAAGAAGATCTCACTCTCCAATGGAAGAAATGGTCAAACCATCGTCTCAGAGAATAGCACGGGAGAAAAACCAAATTGGCAAAGTCAAATAATCATGAATGAGTTTTATTTGCCAAAATTGCCTTATATTCCAAAAAGGCACGACTTTCAAGAAAGTGACGCCACTTTGAAGTCATTTAAATATTTTAGATTATATTTAAAGCACTTCTTCAATAGTTTTAAGTTTAATACTTGGGCACCCACTTTTATACTTAAGTGATTTAATTTTAAATCACTTTCATGAAATATTTAAGTGATATAATAATTATAAAGTCAATTTGACTTTATAATAAAGCGTTAAGTTAAATAATTAACTCAAATCACTTAAAAATCCATAACTCCCTCTAAACTCCATATATTTTTGTGTCATCAGAAGCTGTCAACCCCTGAACTGCCAAGGCTTGTTGTAGCCAATCACTGAGCTTTGAAAATGAGAACGACAAAACTCCTCTAGAAAATGCCACTGACCCTCTAACCAATCTAGTTAGCCCACAAGGGTCCAAGAAATAGGCTAACACACTGTTCCCGAGAACTGACTAGAGCGGGGACATCACAAAGTTTCAAAAAACCCTAACTAGACTAATATGTTAGTTCTGGTATATGAGTCCCAGTTTAGGTCAAAATTCAAGTTTTTACAGATTCAAATACCCATTTGTTAGATTCCTGTTTTTGCACAAAAACCCAGATCTGGGACTGATTCACCCAATCTAGCGTATGAGTCTCAGTTAGCATTAAATTCACTATTTTCAACATTTCAGAGCTTCATTCAATCATCTCCAAATTTCCAAGTGCACACATTTCATCTTATAGCTTTTGTTTTTATTTGTATGCATTTCTATGTCATTTAATGAAAGATTGCATCATATTAGGGTTAAGCATTACATCTTGCCTTGCATTTGTCTTTCCAGGTCCTAACTTGGTGGTGAACCCCTCATTAGTTTACAATCAACCCCTAGGACATCCCTATTGCAAGATCTTACTCCTTTGCATTGAGATCTTGTCATCCTTGAATGAAATAATTGGAAAGTGGGTTTGCTCTATGTTCTAAACCATACGAAAGCATCCTACCCCATTTTCCATGATTTCAAAAGGTATATGTAGATCTCACTCTAGTGGTCCTACCTTTGCTAAGAATCTCATGCAAATGGGATACTATTGGCCTACTATAGAACATGATGCATATACTTTTGTTAAGAAATGTCAATAATGCTAGATACATGGAGATCTTGTACATGCACCTACTTAGGAACTTCATTTGATTACGTCATCATGGCCTTTCTCTCAATGGAGACTCGATCTTGTGGGAAAGATTCACCCTACATATGCCAGTGGCCATAAATTCATTATCACTACAAGTGAGTATTTTACAAAATGGATTGAAGCCATCCCGATGACCTATATTACTAGTAAGAAAATAGCCAAGTTCATTATTAATTAAATCATATGCCGGTATGGTGTCCCTCAATCTATTGTTACATATAATGGTTGTCCTTTCAAGAATCAAGATGTTCTTAAACAATGGGAGAAATTCCATTTACACCACCATTTTTCCACTCCATATTACCCCTAAGGTAATGGTCAAATCGATGCGTCTAACAAAACCATTATCAAGATCCTAAAGAAGACTATCAATGATGTTGGTCATGACTAGCACATCCAACTTAATCCTACCTTATGTCCTTACCGAACTAGCATCTGCACTCCTATTGGAGCCACTCCATATTCCCTCATCTTCAATTTTGAATACATTCTTCTCATCAAGGTTGAGTCACCATCCTTGAGAGTATCTATGTAGCAATTCATCAATGATGAAGTCAAATATCCAGACTATATGAGCTAGAGTTACTGGATAAGAGATGACAAATTTATGTGTTCCATCTACAAGCTTATTAGAATTGTCTCTATCATAGTTACAAAAAGAAGGTTTGAGTTAGGAATTTTTGACATTGGTGATTTGGTCTTACAGGAAAATCTGAAGAATTATATAGATCGAGAGAAGCCAAGAAAATTTGAGCCTAATTGGTTGGGTCCTTATATCATAATCACAACTTATGGATCTGGTGCAATCAACTTGCGAGATAACATTTAAAGCATAAAAATAATTAGTCAAACATGTGCTATTCTCATGGGCACCAATATAGAAGTGAATGAAACTCATAAGAAGTCTATATACTGCACATAAGCTTGATAAAGCAATATTTTAGCCTTGAGACTCAGTCAAGAGTAAACTTGGCAGAAGCATGAGAAGAAATTCAATTTAGGAAACTTGTTATTGAGCTTGATGTTCATTTGACTTAGTAAAAGAGTCTTGTTGTCCCTTATAACAAGTCAAATGATCCATTTAAATGAAGAGGACTATTATGTGTTGCAAACTTGTAAGTTAGTTTGATGAGTCGTTGCATGAGGATAGACAGGTGGAAAAAATATTAACTTGTTTGTAGCCTTCGGTTGCTCACAATTTAGTATAAGTAATGGTGCTTATTCTACCAATTGCTACACTTATCAATCTGATTATCTTGATGTTATTTTGCTGCGATTTCTGAGTTAGTGAGTTGAGAGCTTGTGAGTTTGAGAGTTGTATTGCTATTTCATATTGGTGATTGTTGAGAGAGTTAGCGAGAAGTTAGAAGAGGGAAATTAAGTTGATCTTGAAGGAAGTATCAAGTGAGCTTGAGGTAGAGCTAGGAAGGGAGTTTATCAATTGGAGCATTATATAGGCATGCTAATTTCTATACCTTTATCATTTATGTTAGAAAGATTAAGTAGTTATGTTTACTATGTTGGAAAGGAATGGTGTGTTGTGAAGGTTGTACATGCTTGCATGTTTCTTGGTCGTTTATTATGTTGGAAAAACCTATCATATTGGTTATACTTAAATATATGTGTATGTACCCTATAAATGGAATTTTGTATGAAAGCAATGTATTTATACTACATGTGTAGTTTGTCTATACTTGATTGATTACTTGTATCACTTTGAAAGTAGGAAGAGAGTCTTATCACTAGGGTTAGGGTATAAACTTGATGGTTATATCAATATTCAACAATAGTATTGATAAAAGATATTATATGCTTATGTTATTTTGATTAAGGGTCTATTCCTATTCACGAAATTCAAAAGGACACATGTTCTGGCAACCCAAAGCCGTATGGAGAAGAGGACTTGAAGGTGCAAAAGCACAAACCCTTCTCAAGTTAATGTCCTCTAGATTATATTCAAATATAGTAAACTTTGTAAACATATGAATGTTTGAGGTATATTGAAAGAGAGGTTTTATGACTTGTTTACAATCACTTTGTTGTTGCTTTACTTTGATTGAAACCCTAGGTTGAGAATAACCTATTTGGTTGGGTTGTTTACTTGTTTATTGAATGAAACAAATAGGTTGGGATTAACTAATACGATCTAATTAATCATTTGATTTTTGATTATATCTTGTTTGGAAGTCATTTATTGTTGGAGATTATGCTTTTGATTGAGGTCATTTATTGATTAGATTATACTTTTGAATGGAGTCATTTATTGTTGAGATTGTACTTTTGAAGATGATGCAGACTAGTGATTTGTGATATTTTGTCTATAGATTTTAAATATTTTTTTTGTTTTAATTGGAATTAGATTGCATTTCTTTTTCCATCTCCTTTGAAAACTAGCTTTTAACAGTAAACACCATTTTTTAAAGAGTGATGTTTTGATTAAAAGGAAAAACAAGTTTTGAAGGGACCCAAAACCCTTTACAAGAGAGAGACTAAAAGCTACTAATGGCCTAAATCAATTGTCAACCAGCAACCACCCAACCAACAAAAAACCAACCAACCTAGGAGCTAGAAAAAGAGAGACAATTAACAACCAATGACTCCCAACAACAACATGCAAATCGACCTGACACCAAAAATAGAAAGTAACAAAAAAGACTTAGAAACTAATGAAGGCCACTCAGAGTTTTGGCCATTTCATCCTGCTGGGACTTATGTTTTCCATTTCTAGTAGTTCTTGCTTCTCAGCATCAAACGCTTTTTTCCACTTAGCCGAACCTCTCGTAGCCAACACCTTGTTATCAGCCTTGAGGGTTTTTTTGCCTTTACCCTTAGCCACCTACTTTGTTTCCATGAAGTCAGAGAAAAAGAGGTCTGCTCTTCCCTAAGCTGACTGATTTTCTTGAAGAGAGTCTCGAGAGATTCAACACTATTTTTAACTGAGACATGACTAACCTGCAGTAGATTTTTAATATCATTGTTTAAACTTGCAACATTAGCCTCAAGGGATTTCAATATCTCATCGCATTGCTAAATAGTGATGTTCACCATATACAACATAATTTTTTTTCTATGAAGGATAAAATTCTAATTTTTTTCAAATTTAGATTTATAAATATGATATCAATCACTTTCATTTGGTTTCATAATGTTTTATTGGATATTTTTTTCTTAATTAAGTTTTGAAGTCAAACTAATTACAATTTAGACATAGGCAGACCGTATACAACATAATTTTTTTGTATGTATCAAAATTCAATTTTATTTTTTTTGTTGGATCAAGGACATCAATATCTAGCACAAACATATTTTTCAAATTTTTTTTTGGTAATCTACTATTTTTCCACATGTGCAAAACAAAGAGCTTGATTTTTAGTGAAAGACCTACATTCACAAAAAATAAAAAATAAATATAATAATCAAATTAAATATATTTAAAATTATACTTTTTGGGAAGCTTATAATAAAGACTACATACTTACAAAAAATAAAATTTAAATGAATTCATTTGATCCCCCAAAGGGTAAATCAAAAGTGGTTTTTATCTACATTTTGAGAGGGGTAAAGGAGACTCTGATATAGGTATGGTTTAAAACTAGCGGGATTCTATCCAAGGGGGTTTGATTTAAGGTGGTTTGATCAAACCCTCTTCAATTTGAATCCTTTAAATGGAACTTTTCAAGGATTAAATCATTATATTTTCTAAAAATATGTGATTCAGTAAAAATCAGGATGTCCCAAAAAGTGTAAACCACTATTGTGGGATTACCCCATTTATTTTCTATATATATATTCCCTCTTGTATAATTATCATTATTATCATCTAATAGCATCATTAGTCCAAAAGTTTTCCTTGGTAATAAAATTGTTCATACAATTAGCTCAATATTGTTCTAGTAGTTTCCCTCTTCTCTCTTCAATGGGATTCCAACAATTTTGATCTACAAGGTATAAAAAATAAATTTAATTTTAAATTAATTATGTAAAAATATGGGAGGTGATATTATGGGAACTAAATTGGATTATATATATATATGAAAAGATAAATTTTAATTATTATTTCTTCATTCCATTTTGCATTCGTTGAGTTCATCATTTGTTAACATATAGTGAGGTAATGCAAGAGGTCAATTGTGATTTTGTTAAGTGATTTTTTATGCGCAACCTATCGATTGAGAGGTCAAGTAAAGGTAAATTGTTGAGTCCTTACAAAAATTATTATGCCTCAATTCTAGCTCTTCATAATTATGTTTCATCTTTGGATTGTTGACTTGAAATGGCTAATCAAGATTTAATCTCTCTTATCTCTCTCTTTTTCCATTTAAATCTCTTATATCTTCTCCCTCTCTATCTCTCCCCTTTTCTCTTACTACATCTATCTTCATCTCCCTCTTTGTCTATCTCCATACCTCTCTAACTCTCTCCTCCCTTTTATGTCTCTCTCTTCCCTCTCCCTCTATTTTCTCTCTCTCTCTCTCTCTGTATAAACACACACACGTCATATTTGGATTGTTGAAACAAAATGGTCAATCAAAAGCTAATCTCTTTTCTTTATCTCTTTCCCTTTATATCTTCTATCGCTATCTCTTTCAACTAATCTATCTCTCCCCCTCAGGTCTCTCTACATCTTGATCTCTCTATCTCTCCATCTATCTCTTTATATCTCTTTATCTCCCTCTTTATCGCTCTACCTATCTAGATTTCTTTGTCTCTCTCTCTCTACTTCTATATTTCTTTTAATCTTTATCTTTGTTATTCTCTACCTCTTTCTCTCTCCCCCTCCCTCCCTTTCTCTCTATTCCTTAGTCTTTAACTCTCTATCCCCTTATCCCCTTCTCTCTTTCTCTATCTCTATTTAATTTTTTTCTATTTTTGTTTATTTCCTATATCTCTCTTTCTATCCTTCTCTATTTTCCCTATATTCCAAATGTATGTTCAATGGCCATCACATTTTTTTAGTATTTCTTGTAGTGGAAGATTAAAAGTACATAACATTTTTTTTTCAATTTAGTAGTGGAAATATAAATTATTAACACTATTTATTAGTATATAGAGTTGAAGTTGACATTCCATCTTAATTATAGTTTATTTTTTAATGGTTTTTCATGTCTTATTTTTTAATGTTTTCTATAAATATATTAACCTTATTTTTTTCTAAACATGGTTGATCCTTAGGTTTCTTAATGAATAATTACACATATAAAAGTTGCATACAAAACTTCATAACTAAATTTGAGGGATTATTTAAAAGAACGATCATGTACTCTAAATCATTTTTGTGTCTTAGTTTGTAATTGATTTGACTTGAGCCATGATATTTTACCTTGCTAGTTTTCTTATGTATCACTCTCTATGTGCCTATATTCACCTCTTCCCACTTTATCCTCCCTCCTCCATCTCTCTCTCTCTCTGTCTCTTACACATTATTTTCTTCCTCTAGCTCTTTCTCTCTTTCTCATTATATCTCTTATCTTTATATTTGTAGAGCTCAAGGTGACATTTGAAGTCTATTTGTAGGGAATTCTATCCTCCATCACAAGAATTATATCCTTTAGGAACATTACTTCCACCTCTTTCTTCTTTCCTATTTTCTTCCCTCTAGGATTTAGTTCCATGGGGGAATTCATTTGAAACTATTGTCAATGTTATGGAAATTGCATAAAATCCATGATATTTTTCTTCATTGTGGATGTGCAGGATCTTTCCTGCAAAGGGCATCTTCTCCTTCTCTTCTACTCACATCCTAATTTGAGGATCCTCATATTACGAGGGATTAAAAAACATGAAATGGCCTCCAACCTGTATGTAACTATCAATCTAACATTTAGGTTATAGTTTTTTTAATTGTTTATAAATTCTTAGTTGAAATTAAGTTTAAATTCTATTGAAAAATTTATTGCTTAGATATGTAATTGTTGAATTGAAGCCCAAAATTTGAATGTTTTTTTGATAGTTAATCTCTAGTGATTACAATACGTTAATGAGAGAGTGGTGATGTGGATCAAAATATTATATAAACTAAAAAAATAAGTAAATCCAAGAATAACTTGAGATTGATTCATCAATTCACACACTTCTCAAACTTCCCTACCCATTAATCTAGGAAATACAAGGACCAATGAGTTTTATTGTCTTTTATTTTTTAGGGTGAGTAGCAATTGTTAATTGTCAAAATCTTATATCAAGCTCTATGTATATTTTTCTCTCATTCTTTATTTTTCCTAATCTCTCTTTCCTTCTCTCTTCCCTCTCTTCTATCTCTCCCTATCTATCCACTGCCTTCCACCCCTTCCATTTCATCTCTCTAAAAGACTAGTTAAATCTCTTAATTTCTTATACAACAATTTAAATAATATATTATGTAAAAAATATTTACATATTATATATTATATTATATGTATATTTAATTCAAATAATATTATAAATAAAAATACATATTATATATAATATTTATATTTATAATGTATATGTAATAATTAATATAATATAAATATCTTTTAAAATAAAATTAATATATATTTAGATAATAAATATAAAGAAATATTAAATATATAGTACATTTAATATTTTAATTATATACTATAATATATCTTCTATATTATATAGAAATATAAATTCTATATATATATAATACAAATAAATATTAAACATATAATATATAATATTCAATTAAAAATAAGTATAATAATTAATATTATATAAAATATAATATATAATAATATTATAAATTATAATTATTAATCGTTGGTCATGGGAAAAGTGTAAAACCAAACTGTTATCTACGGATGCCTGTTTCGAGAAAGCTATCTTTTCCTTCTTTTATCACGTTACATGCCGGGGAATACTCTTATTTTTATGCTAAATTATTTTTCTTAGTTTAAAGATTGTATTAAAACACGGTTTAATTTTCTTACTTTAAAGATGAAAAATGTCCTCTTCGTTTTTCTCTCTCTTTTTCTTTTTTTTT
>VDFB02281492.1:902028478-902075213 GCA_007258455.2 Sequoia sempervirens
TCCAAAGCTTTCAAACAGAGTTCAATTTGTCCAGTGGTGGTTCACAGCAAAGGATTGTTCTGCAAGAACAATTCTTTCGATTATGATAAGAATGAATCCTTTGATTGCAATGACATGGGTGCTGCTTTTGAAAACAGACAAAGGCTCTGTCACTCCCCAAGAAGGAACCCTTACACTACCTAATTTTTACAATGGTCCTTTCATGAGAACTGAATAATTTCGGATGTTCATCACCACAGCAAAACACAGTAAACCTTGGATGGGGTAAAGCTTTCTTCATTATGGTCCTCAGACAATGGCATCCCTTGACTATGTACCCTTCGAGCCCTCAAAAAACATTTTGACAGGGATAGAAATAGCCATGTAAATAGCTTATGAACAGCTAAGTGCTTCATAAGTAACTGGAAGGGACCTTAAGGTGTGCCCCTGATGCCCAGTCATCCAGGTGTCAGAATGAAAGCTATGTGACAATATTGTCCCAACAGCTGCTAAATCCCTGCATGAGACTGCCTGAAAAACAGATGTATCTGCCAATTCTTGCATGTTTGATTCCTCCTGAACGGATGTATATATGCTAAACGGAGATGCATCACTCACCTCAGGAGCTTCACTTTGTATATTACAAGGCAATGAAGAGGTATTGGCCATTAGTGTATCATTGGACATCGACTTTGATTCCAAGATAACCTGTTGGAGCTCACTGTCAACATCTTTTCTCTTGGGATCTGAAGAATCAATTGCAATTTCTTTTGCTTCATTCTCTTTCAAAGAATTTGATTGCTGCAAGCTGGTTCTTGTATCAATAAAGGATACATTAGTAACTTGAACACTTTTCTCAGGCACTCTTTTGACTTGTACATTATGCTCTTCCTTTTTGGCCTCAATGGCCCTCAGCTGTTTCTGTTTCTCTGCTTCTTCTTCCATGATAGAAGTCATTATGTATGTGTAAGCCTTTTGCAACAATCTATACAACATTAAGGCTGACGCACGGGCCTGATCTTTAACAGCATCAATATCTCTTTCATCCACAAACTCACACCGCTCGACAAAATGTGAGGCTTTATCTGGCCTGTGCCTCAAGCAAAGTAACAGATGAGCACGTTCAACATCTGTCCTTGAGCAGCCTCTTCTCAAACCAATGAGGGTATAATAATCAATTGTGTAAGAACCGGACAGGCTCTGTTTCATAGTATGAATCTTAGTATTCAAATACTGAAGGTTTGCATGAATGTCCCTGAAATTGGCATTTGGATGCTTCCAAATAGGCCCTGGCAGCTTCTGGTGACGAAGAATGGATTCATGAAGCAGATTTAGGTGTTCCAGATCCTGCAAGCTCTCAGGGAAGCATCTTACAGTTTCAAATAGAGATGCCCTAGTGGTTAGGGCTTCCATGCAAGTGGGATCTAATGCAAGTGTTCTGTTGCAATCGGCAATAGAGTCTGTTACCCGTCCATCAGCTTGATAGGCTGTGGCCCTCAACATATAGCATTCTGCAATGAAGCCTTGGGGGGTACCCCTTCTTCCATCAAGAATTTTTGAGAAATGTCTTGCTGACTCTAAGTACAGACCAGCATCTAAAGCAGCCATTGCTGCCACTTTCCTTCTAAGAAGAAGCTTGATATTCCCAAGCAAATGGCTAACTACTTCTGCGTCTGAAGCAGAATTCTCAGAGCAAAAGCTGTCATCACTCCTGCAAATGCTCTCTCTTCTAAAGGCTGCAGATGCAACTCTTTTTCCACTTTGGAGCAAAAGCAGTGCATCCTCCATGAGACCCAAATGGCAGCAAGCTTGTCCAAGAACCAAATACCTCCATTCTTCCCTCTCACATCTCTTAGACAACCCTGCTAACAATTTCTTCTTCAGTTTGGAAACTGAGAAGCATTTTAGAAATGCATTTGCCCTGAAGTTTTCATCTTCTACATAGCTTGGAAGAAGCTTCACTTTTTCTCTAGATATTGGAGAGCTTTCAGAAGAAAATATGTCCTCCCTAAATCTTACACTTGGGATATACTCCTGCAACATGTTTGCAACCTCTTTAAACCTCCTGAGGTACAAGAGCGCTCTTGCTTTGAGTTCCAAGGCTTTCTCCCAGTTGGGAAATAAGTCAAGAGCAGCATCAAGGAGATTAAGTGCCGAATAGATCTCATTAGACTCCTGGTTTCCCAGTAATGCCTGTGCATGACCCAAATGTTTTTCTGCAAGCTGCACAACCAAACTTGAAATAAGAAAAACCAAATTCAACAAAATATTAAACTGGCTCTAAAACTTATTGGGAAAGAAACATGAAAACAGAACTACTAACTACATCAAACAGGTTATTTTGATATCCCCAATTTCGGCATAGAAATAGCTCGAATATTATTACTGTGTCTACATTCTGCATTTCTGGAAGCGAAAAGCATTAACAAAGAAAACCACCCCTAAGCCAGTGAAGCAATTTGCATTTAGCGGCTTGGCCAAACATCGACAGTTAAATGGAGTCAACTGTTATACGCATTCGATTTCAAAACTTGTCCGTCAAGTAATATCGAAAGAACTAAAAAAGTTCAAATGCGGCTTCTGTAATTTTAAATCTAGGAAAAGAAACTCCATCTGAAATGTGGGAACAAACCTTTCTAAAGTTAAAAGTGACAACAAACAAGTGATCTATGCATCCAAAATGCCTCAAATAAGCATTCAAGGCCATCAATAAGCCACTGGATATATGGAAAAATGCATGAAATCTGGCAAACATGAAACACATGGATAACACAGAAATGTGGAAAAGAACCAATGGCCAAATATGTGTGTAAAGCAAAATACATGCTGTAAAACTTGAAACACATTTTAACAGGCTACAAAATATCCGTGTTAAGAAAGTCTGTAGCCAATATCAATTAGCTCAGATTTCCAAGCAACTCGTTCAAAACGCAAATGATCACACGGACTCGAACCTTCGAATCCAAATCTTCATCTACATTTTCACAAAAAAAAATTCTAACATTCAAATGCGTACAATAAGATACAGCCCCAAACTACCCACATAAGCTATATAATGAACTGCACGACTCCTTTGACCACATTGCAGCAAAATATATATATTTTTGTTTCTTGACAGAACTAAAAATGCATCATTAAAACCACTAAAAATAGGCCCTTGGCCCCAACAGACATGGAGAAAGACAGCAGAAAAGTATTGCAATCATCAATCAGAGCTAAAGAACTCAACAGCCCACCTCTGCCACAGGCTTCAGATCCATACGAACCAGGAGATAAAGAGGAGAGGAGAGAAAAAAATGAAAACCCACCTTTTTGTTACTGAGCCACCAATGCTTCTTCATGGGAGGAGGAGGAGGAGGGGAGGGAACCAGCGATTCAGAAGACATTGTGTATGATGCATCAAGCTGCTGCTGCCAACTTTGTCTCCCCACAAGTTGTTGCTCCCATCAGAGGTCCAATCTTATCAATAACTTATATCCCCAGTCAAAATCCTAAGTAATGCGCCTTTGAATTCTTCATAGAGCTTGTAAGATAATCTATACCGGCAGTTGAAAAACACAAACATAAAAGGAATGCCAGCAGGTTATTGACAAGAAAAAAGCATCAGGACCCTCCTCCATGTGCCTCTCCTGCCATTTCCACAACAAACAATCATTCATTTAGCCCCTACCAGTCCTTCAAACAGCAATCAAATCCATTTAATTATAACCAACAAAAGTCCCCGCAAATATATAGAAGACCTCTTTGAATTTTCCAAATGATTTGGTTTTACATCTTAATCACCAAAAACATTTATTGTTATCCTTAAATACGCCTTAAACACACAATAAACACGTTTCCAAGATCATATTTTTACCACGTAGATAGCCACCAAAATTAAATTCTTTAAAACCCAATATGACTGGCGACACGCCCGAAAACCCTATTTATTCAAAAGCAGATTTTTTAACTACAGCATTTACTGGCGGATGCTCAAGTCTGAACTTCTCCAGTTCACTGACATAAAACTATGTGTCCTTTGAAAGCGTTACGGACAAGCTTGCCATCTGTAAGTAGGCGCATTGTCAGAAACAGCCAACTGTCGGTCGAAGGTTCTCATATTGTATGGCAAAGTTAAGGCTTTGACACCAAATGGATTCAGAGAGAAAGTGTAATTTAATCAAATAATTTGACTTAAAAATATTATTCTGTGTTTTTGTCTCCTATCAGAAATTAGAGACAGTATGAACAGGTCAAGTGGGCAATCTGGGGTAAAGTAAAAGCATTAGAGGAGAAGTTTTCTTAAAAATTCAATACATGATTGCTTGCACAAGAGGTGATGAAATGAATCTGAATCTGTATAAAGGTGGGGTGTGGTGGGCTGGCTCATCACATGTAGACTGGGTGAATTGGTGCTAAAGCAAACGTGTGAACACAAAGATTTTCTTGCTTTTCCTCACATGTATATGAGTGTGCATCTCTTTTAACAGACCACTTTACTATATTGCACTCGACCCTTGTGAAAAAGAGAGCTGACAATTGTGTCTTTCAAAGAAAAAAGGTCATGTAAATAACACTGTGGCAGGTTAAGCAATCAAGTCTAGGTTAGACTGTAACTAAATGTCACTTTTGCATCAATTACTACTTTTATTTCCCACTTCCTTCACAAGTTTTCCATTTCTTGCTGTCAGGACAGACTTCTTCAACTTCTTTGTACAATAAGGCAAACTTCTTTATTTAATGTATAAATTAGGTGATTTAATTCAATCAAATGAGGGGAGACTCACCTTTCCAAATAGCAAAGAAATATCACTTTCATATGTTTGGAAATTTTTAACTCTATTTGTAATTAAGGGTTATTTTAGGGTTTGATTAAAGGTTAGTAAATCAATAAAGACAATAAACTCAAAGAGATTACAAAATATAGTGAAAGTTCAAATAAAGAACGATTATCCTTGTTAAAGACCTTCATGATTCACTTTTGTAACACCTTCTAGCTTGTTGGTTGATGTGTTGCCCTCAGATTCAATGTGCGAGCAATCTGGAAATATAAGTCTAAGTTCTACACAATGCCCTAGAATCAATGGTTAAGATTCAAAATGGCAACTCTCAATTAGGGTTAGGGCAAAATGCCCAAATGTGTAAATAAGATTTAATTAAATAAATTAAATCAAAAATAAATGTGACAATTGAGATAAAACTAGCAAAAATCAGAAGATAAGAAGATGAGATTTTATAAAATCAGTAATTTTAGAAATTACTTGATTTGTAGAAGAATATTTCCATTTTGAATTAAATTAATTCAAAATATGGATTTTGTGAGATAATGAGTAATTGATTTTTGAAATTAATTACTAAAAGAAGAAGTGGTTAATTAATTAAATAAATTAGCAAATCTATTTAATTAAAGGAGAGGATTTAGAAATTAGTGACATATTGAATAAATATATTAAAATATTATCAATTTGTGACAGTTGAGATGAAATTAGCAAAAATAGAAGATAAGAAGATGGGATTTTAGAAAATCAGTAATTTTAGAAATTACTTGATTTGTAGAAGAATATTTCCATTTTAAATATGGATTTTGTGAGAGAATGAGTAATTGATTTTTGAAATTAATTACTAAAAGAAGAAGTGGTTAATTAATTAAATAAATTAGCAAATCTATTTAATTAAAAGAGAGGATTTAGGAATTAGTGACATAAAAATCAAGATAAGAAGATGGGATTTTAGAAAATCAGTAATTTTAGAAATTACTTGATTTGTAGAAAAATATTTCCATTTTGAATTAAATTATGGATTTTGTGAGATAATGAGTAATTATTTTTGAAATTAATTACTAAAAGAAGAAGTGGTTAATTAATTAAATAAATTAGCAAATCTATTTAATTAAAAGAGAGGATTTAGGAATTAGTGACATATTGAATAAATATATTAAAATATATTTATTTGATAATGAGGACATTAATGACAAAGATTAATTAAATAAAATGAGCACTTTATTTAATTATGAGTTGATTTTAGATAATTAGTGACGCATTAAATAAATATGATTTATTCATTTAATAATCAGGAAGAATAGAAGAACCTGAATTAATTAAATAATTGTAATTGTGAATTATTTAATTAATAGTTGAAGATGGGTTAGGAACATAATTAAAGTGTCATAATTATGCTAGGATGAAAAGTGGTATAAATGAAGCTTGTAGGCCTAGACCATTTTTAGGTGTCTACACTATTCATGAATATTTTATGAAGGAAAATGATGTATTTTCTAATTAAATATAAGTAATATGATTTTTAATTAAAATTAGTTGAAATATATGATTCAAAATAATGTTTTTAAATATATAATCTTGAATTTTGTGTATTCATGTTGATAAGTGATTTTAGTTAGTTTTGAAATATAAGAATTCAAATTTTAAAAGTTGAGTCATGAACTTTTGCCTATAAGTATGTCCAAGGTTGTGAGCTTATGGAAATTAGGTCAAATAGGTTCTAAATAGAGCAATGTAAGTTGTCTAAGACCTAGAATGGATCTTGGTCATTGATTGTATTAAAATAGTCATATTATATGCTAGAATCACACATCTAAGATATCAACTAAAATTAGTGCAAAACAAGAGAAGAAAAGTGTTATAGTACACACTATTCTACCCTAGATTTACCCTCACTTTGGTATCTATGAAAAACCAAGTGTGCATGCATGTCAAACTATAAATATAGAAAAATAAGTTGTGATAAAAAAGAATATCAATTTTTTGGAGCTAAAAGATTTTAGCCACTAAAGAAAATGTGTGTATCACTTATGGGACTGTACACAAACTAAAAATGGGATCAAGAAATAATGCAACCCCTCAAATTGTGTGTTTTATGGAGGACTGCACATAAGTCAAAGAAAATGAGAGAAAAATTGTGACTAAAAATAAAGTATGAGCATTTAAATTCAAGATTGCATTTTGAAAGTTTGAGTATGTTTAACGAATATAATATGTAAGTAAAGGGTTGAGTTTAGGATAACTATGTAGTTGACTAATGTGCTAAAAAGATGCCCCCACCTTTTTCCCTAGTATGTAAACTTGTAAAAAAACAATAATACCTTGCCCCCAAGTGGAAGATCAAGTGAAATCATACGATTTAGAAAATCATAGCATTTAATAGTGATAAGCATGTAAAATAACCAGGAATGTAAGTGTAATTTATCTCAATGTATATGGATCAAAAATATTTGTCATAAGAAAGCATGCCCCCTTGGAAGTATCCCCACAATGTTATGGTTGCGCAAGTGGTGATGATGGTGGTTGATCTTGATCATGAATTATTTTCTTATGAAAAAAAGTGGTGTATAAAGATGGTACTTTAAAATTGCTTCTTGTGTTTCATGCCCAAGTGCTTTTGAGATGCAATCATAACTATGTTTCTTTGTTAAAACATTGATCATGGTTGCAAGAATGTATATCAAAAGATATATGATTCACAAATCTTGTCCCATCTTGATTTTTATCATATATTTGTTTCTAAAGCATTTTTTGTTGGAACACTAAGGTCAACTATCATACCACCACATATATTGTTATCAATGCTCACTTGTAAGTATACCCTTCATTGTCATGTTGTTGGATGTTTTCATGTATAAGATGGACAAGTAATGTGCTAGATTCTTCCATAGATTTTTGTTAAAACTAATGTGTTCTTATGACTAAGCTTAGAAGGATCCTCCATGTTCACTTCTACATGTTGAGGAAATATACATTTATTTCCTTTTTCATTAATACTCTCAACTTATATCACTTTCATATCAATAAGATCTTAAAAATTATGATTAAGTGTGATACACCTACATGGTGTGTCCATCTACTCTATGATTATCACAAAATGTGTTAGCATCAAATTTTTTCAAGATATAGCTTTCACTTGATGGGAAGTAAAGTAAGGATTTTTTGTTGCAAAAAATATTTTACCATCCTATTGGGAGGATCCTCCAATCTAGTGAAGTCCCTAAATAATTCTGATGTCTCTTGGATAACCTAGTGTTGGAGTGTTGGAAATACATGAATAATACATAGGATTATAAGGTAAATTATATATTAATCCTAACATTCTCCCACTTAATATTATTCATTGCAAATAAATCCATAGGTAAAATAAATAGAATTAATTACACATATCAAGGCCCATGGCCTTCCTACACCAAGATAACCTATATTTGATCATTGTCTTTGTGAGTGAATCTTCTATATTATCCAAAGTGACATCCTTCTCTAACAAGGCATTACCATTCTCAACCATTTATTGCACAAAGTGATACTAGACATCAACATACTTAGTATAAGCATGATAAATAGATTTTTGGTGAAAAAAATAGCACTTTAACCATCATATCTAATTTTGATAATCTTCTAATCAATATCAATATTTGTGTCGATCCTTTATAACCAAACTACCTACTTAAAGGTATGTGTAGCAGTTATATCCTCTTCTATGGTGGACAAATCAATCATGGGATTGTTTTACTCATCCAACTTACTACATCTCCAAACAAAGAGAAAACATAGCCATTAGTAGACCTTCAACTATCCAAGTCATCTACCCAATCTACATCAACAAATCCCTATACATTCAATGACTTGTCCACGTCATTAGTACCATGATAACACAAACAATAATAATAAGTTTCACACAAATATATAAATACCCTTTCAAAGAAAGTATAATACTCTTTACCAATGTTAGACATAAACTTGCACAAAAATCCCACTGCTTGGGTAATATTTGGTTTAGTGCAAAATATTACATGCATCATACTACCAATAACACTAGCATGAGACACATTAGATATGTCATCAAAATTATCATTATATTTAAGACACACATCTAAGTAAGATTAGTACCAACTATAAATGGGATACTCTTTAGCTTACAATCATCCATATTGGACCATCACAAAATGGTATCCACATACTTATTCCAACTAAACCATAGCTTTATGTCTACTCAATCTCTACTAATATCCATCCTAAGAATATATTAACAACCCCCAAGTCCTTCATATTGAATGTGCTAAAAAGATAAGTTTTGAGCTCCCTAATCATCACCTTAATATTACCCATAAACAACATTTCGTCCACATACAACATAATAATCAATATCTGATAATCAATAATCTTAATAGAAACATGATGATCTTCCTTGCTCTGAACAAAACCCTATTTCAATGTAAAGGAATCACACTTTTGGTACCACATCATAGGTGACTATTTTATACCATACAATGATTGTTTTACTTAAAAAACAATATTTTCCTTTCCCTTAAAACAAAACTATTAGTGTGTCACAAATAAATCTACTCCTAAGGATCCCCATATAAGAAAGCAATTTTAAAATCACAAGCTACAATAATGAATAAATTGAACCAAATAGAAGATAACTTAGTAACATGAAAGAAAAAATCATTGAAATCAACCCCTATCTCTTGGAGTAGCCCTCAAGGCCACTAGTCCAACCTTGTATCACTCGAATTAACTGTTTGTACCAAATTTATTTTTGTACACCCATTTGGAGCCAATGAGATTTCTTCCCTTGGGAAAACTAACATTATCTCGAGTATCACAACTATCCAAGGCCATCATCTCCTCCTACATGTCTTACATATAAGACTCACTATCCTCTAAAGAAAGAACCTCCTTGAAAGATCTAACTTTAGTGTTGGTACTTAACAAAAAAAATACACAATAAAAATATAGTGGATATACCTATTAATTGGATTCCATTGTCTTGTCTTGTTCTTTTGTGTGCGCATATTACAAATCATCAT
This sequence comes from Sequoia sempervirens, assembly GCA_007258455.2. Lineage (NCBI taxonomy): Eukaryota > Viridiplantae > Streptophyta > Pinopsida > Cupressales > Cupressaceae > Sequoia > Sequoia sempervirens. The sequence goes on from VDFB02281492.1 coordinate 902,038,251, forward strand.
CTAAACTCTCTGAATCCTATTATTTTTATCCATCCTCTAATCCATCTAATTATTCTTCCACATGTGGATCTTTCTACTCTTTTTTTTGTGAAGTGTATTATTTTTATTTATTTTTGCTTATAACCTTTAACATTCTCATTATAATTAACAAAGATGCAATTTTGAGCTTTTGGATCTAGTTTAGATCACTTTTACTAAGGCATATGAACATAAGCCTCACAACTAAATATCCTTAAATGTGAGATTGAAGGATTTTTACCTATCCACACTTTATATGGATTTTTATCAACAAGAATTGAACAAGGAGATCTATTAATTGAATAAAAATTAGTACTTACAACTTTTTCCCAAAAGCATCAATCTAGTTTCATACCAATTAGCATACTTATAGATCTTTCCATTAAGGCTCAATTCATCCTTTCTACTATCCATTTTGTTGATGACTATAATGTGTGGTCTTCTATTGAACAATACTTGCATGCTTATAAAATTTATGAAATTTCCTAGAACAATATTATCCACCATTATTAAATCTCAACACTCTTATCTCATAATCTATTTTATTCTCATATAAGGCTTTAAATTTCTTAAACAGTGAAAATTTTAGATTTAGAATGCATAAAATAAATTTAAATGTACATCAATGAATGTAACATAATAATGATATTTACCCATGGAACCAACATCCACTAGACCAAACACATCTAAATGAATGGTTTCTAATAATCTCTTAAAACTATTGCTTCCAAAAAGAAATGGAGATCTAATCTTCTCTCCAAACACATAATGCTCACAAAAATTATTTTTGCAAATAGAATAATTAGAAAAAGTATCAACTAACTTTTTATTAATGATGGTCTTTGGATCTTTTTCATCGATGTGATCCCAAACATTGGTCCCACAACATACATGTATTTTCAATTTCAATTGCATTGGTAGAATTACAAAAAGTGGAGGCATTGAGCCTAATAAGAGTCTCAATCCTATATCATGGAAGCAATCATCAAATTCCCTCTTATCAACTTGAAACTAGGTTTACCAAATGCCACATGCACACCAAAACTATTTAACTTGGATACATGAAAATTTATTACAAGACCTAGAATATATAAAACATGATCAAGGATTTTAACCCTTCCATCACTAAAACATAAATATACCTTTCTCTTACCAATAATTGACTTGGTGCCATTTTTTCCAAGGAAAATGTCCCCTTCATCATAAGTTTTATATGTAGAAAACCACTCCTTGTGAGGATTCATTTGGTAGGAGAGGTCTAAGTCAATAAACCAAGAGCCATCATTATAATCATAGAATAAATAAATAAAACATCATTGTCACCATCATCAGAGGCTTTTTCCATGGAGGAATTTAGCTCTTTTTCTTATTTTGTACTTTCTTCACATGTCCCCTTTTACCATTAAATTATAACATTTTACTCTACTCTTCCTTGGGATCTTATTCTAACATATTTTAGAATTAGATCTATCATTTTTACAATCTCCTTTAGGCCCTCCTTTTTACTTGGACCTTCCCCATACATGTAAATCATCTTTATAGTTTTCACTTGTAGATTGTCTTCTCATTTCCTTTGAAAGAAGAGTAGCAATAAGTTTGTCCATTTTTGGCTCTACATCGCTACTACTAGTGAAAATGATTAGATTTTCCCAAGTATCAAGTAAACATCAAAGTAATAAGATCCATTCCTCTCCTAACTTAACATTTACAGAAGCAAGATATCTTAAAATCAAATTAAAAGCATTCAAGTGATCTACACTAGAATCACCATATTTTAATTTTAATGAATAACCATCTTTTAAATTATAATCTATCTATAAAAATTATAGTTTGGTAGATATCACCTATCCTCTTCCACGACTTGTGTGTATTAGCCTCCTCATAAAAATTTAAGAGGATAGAATATGCAAGACATAACCATATGGTTCCTCATGTCTCCTTTTCTAATTTTGACGAATCTTCATAAAACATATTAGATGGATTTTTTCTTGTGAAATAGGCAACCATTGATCTCTTTCTTTAGGGAGGTATCACATCTTTAAGTATCATATCTCATATGTAGTACCAGTAAACTTCTCTACCCATCCCAATTCTAAATGGTCTAGACTAGTTCTCTATGTATCTATCCATGTGCTTGAGACTACATTGTAGGCATGGATCTTGCATTTGTAGACTAGTCCTTTCAATGTAAGTGTTTTTCTTGCTTTCTTGAGTAGCGCCTTTTAGATAATATGAATATTACCTATTGGCTTGCTCACCAAATACTTTGAATTGAGCCCTTAGGATCTTGTATTAAAGGATTGGCATAGGTCATTAGTAGCAATGATTAGATATTGAATGTTATTTGTATTACATTACATAGAGACTTATAACTTGCATCACAAATGCTAACAACATCTTCATCTAAGAATCATACATTTTCATTTGGTGTGTATTCAAACTTGTACATCACACATAATACTTGAATTCTATCAAGGAAGTTGAAAGGATTTCTCTCTATCTAACAAGACCTTAAAGGTACTTTTTATTATTAATACTAAGTTCCAAAATTAGGAGTGAGCATCGACAAACATGTTTTATAGATTCACATGAGTAGAAGACCTTTATATGTATCTTGCAAGGATGAATCCAACCAAACCATGAAATATATAATAAAACAAAATACCAATCATCAATTATATTCGATCAACAACACGAAACTAAATTATTCTTATCCTCGCATTTCATTTATCATTTAATTAATTTCAACGCCATTATTCAAACCTAATTACTATTTAATATGTATATTAAATTATTATGTTAATAAATAACCATATAAAGTTTCTTTATTTCTCGCAACACTATAAAGTGTAAACCCAACCCCCCATGGCATTATGAATGCCCATAAAAGGTAAGTAAAATTATCCTTCCACTTTAAGATCACATGTCCATGCAAAATCCCAAAAGCTATGAGTTTTTTTTTTTTTTTTTCTCCCAAAAAGCTTATAATAATAAATAAAAAGGTCAAGTCAAAGAGCTTATTGCCCCTACAACTTTAAATGGAAGAAAATAAGAAAATAAACAATATTTGTAAAGTCATGATGTACTTCAATGAAAATAATAAATAGTATATTATAACGTGAGAAACTAAGTTATATCAAAGTATGTTGAATTATAATGAAAATAACATAGGGTAACCCTTGATTTGGCATTATATGAGTAATGTTTCTTGTGTGGGGACGGGAGGAATGCTTATTATGGTACTATTACAATTTAATCTACTAACATACTCTCCTGAAATGTTGGGTGCATGTGAAAATAGTGTCATATGTTAAAACTTTTCTCTTTCTTATGAAGAATAATGTGAACATGTAATACAGCAATTATGTCTGTAAAAGATGGAACAACATTATCCACACATGTGCTTGCCAAACATGTAAATATCTATCCATAAAACGTGTCTTAAAACTTGGAATGTAATTATAGATTTCACCATGCGTGTTGTGTCTATCATTGTTTTTATCCACTATTCAAGGCTGAAATTTCCATATTCATGATTACTCATTTTTAGGTTTTTTTTTTTCATTTTAGATTGGATATGTGAATGTAGGGCTTTAGGAAAATTCGCCGTCAATAATTCGGATGGAAAATTCACTGTCAATAATTTACTGTAAGAAAATTCACCACTGTCAGAAATTCATCATTATGGAAAATTAACCGCCAAAAATTCATGCAATTAATTTTCCCTTGGTGAATTGCTGATGGTGAATTTGCCATATGTCATGAATGTAGATATAATTTGATCTAATTTTGTAGTTGTGAAATTAATTTTTCATTTTTTAAATTTAAAATTTAGAATTTTTATTTGATCAATTATTTTACTAGTCATATGAACCAACATAATGTATATTATGTTGATTTGTTTGTTTGCTTGTTGTATTTAAAGATATTTTTGATTCATTTGAAATCATCAAAGAGTTATTAAAAGGAAGCATGTTAAGATTTTATTGATAGAACATTTATGAGAGCATCATATGAGAAAGATAATTACATTAATTTGAACACATTGTTTAAGATATATTGCATGATTGTTTGTTGTCTTTGAATCATCACTTGGAATCATAATGTTATTCCATCTAAGGTTTTGATTGAGTGATCTAACAAATTTCTAAAGGTGATTTCACATAGCACTAGTCCTTACGAACACTCAGATATCATAGATCAAGACAAAACAAGTTGCAAAGTCTTGGAATCAATGAGATCAAATCCATGAATTACAAGATCATTTCAGTGTAGAAAATCACTTTGGTGCACACGAAGATTAGTTTTGTAGATAGAGATCTAAACCAAAGAGAGTTAATTTTTGAAATAAGATGTCTTAAATTACAAATATTTCAAATGTTTAAATAATATTTTAAAATGAATTATTCTATTACCATATGAATAATTGTTTCTTTAAAATGAATTGTAGAAATACATTTTTTTTATCTATTTTTAAAATATGAGCATAACAACTACTAAGACTTAACTCTATAAATAATAAATTAAAAATAAAATCATTGATACACAACACCATAACAATTACTAATATGTGAAATGGCTATTAAATCTTCTTCTTTAAATTCATATATTTTTTCAAAAAATTATCTCTCCCATTCATATAGACTATAAAAACTTCAATTTTATTATTACACACATTCAAATATTAGTAATATTAAAACTAATGCACTTAAAAAGGGCCCTTAGATTTTGCACTATGTAATTTTAAAAAAAAAAACAATTATTCTATTTCTATTTTAAAAAAAAACAATTATTCTATTTCTAATTATTCAATGATTTTATTTTTAATTTATTATTTATAGAGTTAAGTCTTAGTAGTTGTTATGTTCATATTTTAAAAATAGACAAAAAAATATGTATTTCTACAATTCATTTTAAAGAAATAATTATTCATATGGTAATATATAAGGCATATGTCCGAACACAAGTGTTTGAATCTAACTTCAATTTTTATTTTTTTAGACAACTCAAGACAAACAAAGTTAATGTGGTTGATGCTAAAAACCCCAAACAATAGCTTTAAATTTTTACCTCTTAAAAAAGATTATCTTATCATTTAAGAATTTTTGAAGTGTGAAGTTATTACACATAACTGCATTTACATTAATATGATAAGTAAGAGGTATATGTCGTAGTGTGTGAACATCACCTACATGCAATGAGTGCTAAGTAGACTATTCATTATCGTAAAAAATAGATTTTTGTGAATCAATATTCATAAAATATAGATCAATAAATTTGACTAAAAAACTCAAATTGAATAATAATATTAATATCATAACTTATATCAACATAACAAATTATATTTTCCATAATAAATACATCAATAAAATAAAAAATCATCCCACACATAAATGATCCATTAAAGACCACATGTCTATGGAGAGAAATAAATATGCAGTTCCCTTTCCCTCCACGTAAGATGAATGGTACAACATACTTGTGAGTGAATTATGGCTATGTAGGTGTTCATTGAATGTGGTGTAGTGGATAGACATTATGTAGTGTAAGGGGTTGTAGGGCTACAAAAGAACAAGGATGTGACACCCCTATTGGAGGTATGTTAAATATTCAATGTAATGATGGAGGAAAAAGGGTACCTATGGCTATGCATCATTTGTCCATATATAAAATCAATTTATCATAATTTCAGTATTATTTTATTTATTAAAAATAATTTAATAATTGTGTATTTTAATTTTATTTAAATGATAAATTAAATTATTTAAAAATAGACAAAATATGTATTGGGATTTTTTTAAATTGATTATTTATTTTATATAATTTATTAAAAAAATAAATTATTAATATTTAGTTGTATAAATATTAAAAATGAAAATGTTATAATAATACAAATTATCATATAAAAAATTATTAAATCATCTCTTTTAATAAAATGTATCTTATTTTTACCAAAGTAATATAAACCATTTTACTTTTAGTTTAGAAAGAACAAGTTTGTAAAGTTACTATATTTTACCTTATGTATTAATATGGATAAAGAATACAGTTTGAGTAAATGGTTGAAATACTATATTATAATGTCTTTTAAATATAGAATCATTCAAATTTAAACGTCAGTTTAAGTTTATTGAGACTAATAAAATTAAAGAAAATATATTACTGTTTCGAATCCTTGCATTTGAAAGATATTACTTTCTTTACAAATTAATATTAAAAAAATATTATCATAGTGGTGAAAATTATATAATGTATATTTATTTAGTTAGGTTGTTTATGTAGTCAAAAAGGTATAAAATGGTGTGATTTTTATTGACAATAGATAGGGGAGAGGGGTTCAAAGTGGAGCGTGGTCCAATAGTGGGCCCCATAGTGGAGCACCATAATATCTAATTCTAAAACACTTTTTATCCACAAAGTATAGAAACTAACAAATCATGTGATGCCACATTAGCGCACCAATAAAACGTGACTTAGTGCAACACTATCCGTCTCATTTTTTTGGGGCCTTTTTGGATACCTCAACAAAAAACATGTTGATGTGGCATCATATTTGATTATGTGGCCCTAAAATGAAATAGAGAAGCACGTGAATTGCCAAATAAATTGTTGTACAAAATTGGGAGTGATTTGAAATTTCCACATAGGATTTTGAGAAACGTGAAGTTAGGGTGCTCCATTAAATGCCCCTCTCCTCTACATAGTTGAATTTCTATTTAATTTTAATTACAAGTCATATATAATTGTAGAAATGATTCACATGTACCTTTAAAATTCAAATTTAGGATTGACCTAATCCTTCCCACTTGACAATTTATACCCTCAAAACTTGGAACTTTTGATTTATAACCATGAAATTATATTTAAAAGAGCAACCTAATTTTCATTTAAGAATCATCTAAAATCTATAATTTATAAAAGTTTTTGAATGCTATAATTGTTAGAGGATTTGCATTGTCATTGAAGGTATTTACTACATATTTTTCTATTGTATTTACAACAAAGTATCATATAAATAATTATTAAATCATCTCCTCTAATAAAATGCATCTTATTTTTATCAAAGTAATACAAACCAATTTGTTATTGGTCTTAAAAGAACAAGCTTATAAAGTTACTATACCAATTTGTTATTGGTCTTAAAAGAACAAGCTTATAAAGTTACTATATTTTATCTTATGTATTAATATGGGTAAAAATAAACTTTAAGTAAATGGTTGAAATATTATATAAAGATAAAAATATTGTAATGCCTTTTAAATATAAAATTATTCAAATTTGATTAATTATAATTTAAATGCTAAGTTTAAGTTTATTAGACTGACTCAAATTTGATTATTTATAATTTAAATGCTAGGTTTAAGTTTATTAGACTGACAAAACTAAAGAAAATATATTACCATTTCAAATCCTTACATTTGAAATATCTTACTTCCCTTCCCTACTAGTTAATATTAAAAAATATTATCATAATGGTGAAAATTATATAATGCGTATTTATTTTAGTTAGTTTTTTATGTAGTGAAAAAAGGTACAAAATTGTGTGATTTTTATTGATAATTGATACATAATTGAATTCTTATTTAATTTTAATAACAAATCATATAAAATTGTAGAAATCACTCACGGACCTTTAAAATCCAAATTTAGGGTTAACCCAATCCTTCCCACTTGACAATTTTATGCCCTCAAAACTTGAAACTTTTCATTTGTAACCATAGAATTGTATTTAAAAAGGCAACCTAATTCATTTAGGAATGATCTAACACCTATAATTTATAAAAAGATCAATGTTATAATTGTTAGAGGATTTGTATTTTCATTTAAGGTTTTTACTACATATTTTTCTATTGTCTTCAATCATTCTTTAAGTCATGTTGATTCAATATTCTTGTAAGGTTTCACAAGGGAATTATTATCCTTGTAATATGTACACTCTTGACAACACAATCAAGGATTTTTTTGTAAAAATAAACAATGTAAGTTCACAATAGACTAAAATGAATTTTTAGGGCTATTGAGATCATATTTGTGCATCTAGATTAGATCTACATTTGTGTGGGTTAAATTCACAATTACATAATCAATCTCATAGTTATATGAAAGTGACTTGAAGTAACAAATATTGATTTCATAAATTTTAAAACATTCATCTAAGCATCACTAAGTTCCTTCGCCTTAGCAAATTATTTATAGACTTCTATCATGACATATCTACATCTTTTTAGAAACAAGGTAAAAGGTTACTTATATTTACTTAAATTTTTATCTTTCTACCTTTGTTTATTTTCTTGTCTTCGTTCTAGCATATGCCCAATCTTTTGACCCTATCATTGTTCTTGAGTTTTTCTAATTTTTCATGTCTAGGTTAGCAATTTAGTGCTTCTACCCCGTGTTTCAATGCCTATGCTTCCAAGTTAGTGCTTCCATGGAAAAATTAACGCTTTCATAATTTCTTCACTTTTTCTCTTTTGTGTCTCTTTTTTAACATTTATTATTTTCTTTTACTTCTTGTCATTTTCTATGCAAGTCATTAGCCTTTGTTTATCCTTTTCATCATTTTATAGCCCCCTATTTACAAGATAATGTGTTTTCTTGTAGGTGTTTTCCAACACGATTCAATGCTTATGCTTTATATATTCATTCTTTCATGAGCCAATCAATGCATTCGATAATTAGTGCTTTTATAAATCAGCGCATATGTGGATCAATGCTTTTGGCCTATCTTTTAACACTTTTGTACCTAAGACATGTCTTTCTAATTGTATCTTTCCAAATTTTCACTTCCTATTCATCTGCGAATGTGCTTCCCTACCATTTTCACCATTTCTAATATTCTATTTGATAGGTTCCTACTATTTTCTAGAAAAAGATTCATTAACATCTATTCTCTATCCTATCTAGGTTCCTAAATTAGCACTTATGATTTTCCTTTAGTGTCGACATAGCTCAACACAAACTTGGAATCAACATTGCCTCTCAGGTATGAATGTCTACTTTTATTTTTTTCCCTATTTTAGCACTATTAACACTTTGTGCCACCATCATTTTCTCATGAATGATAATCAATCTGAGAAATGTTTGTGGCTATTTGGGTCAGTTACACTTTTGTGTTGTGGTTTTCCTTCTCCTACCTTAGTTATTTACCCATATATAAAATATCTCAAAATTGGTTGTGTTCGAGACTTTTGAGCTTTCCATCTTGTAAGATCATCTAAATGGGTATCCCTAATTAAAATTTTGATGGATTTTGGGTCAAAATCAACTAAGTTATGATTTTGTGGGTTTTCTCCTTCCAATCAACCAAGGTATAGTTTAGTTAGGTTTTCTTGCAAAGTTATAGTTTACTTGGTTTTCCCTGCAAAAGGAAGAAAAGTATGAAAATGGCTAAGTTATTTTTCACGACTTCTATCAACAATCTAGTTTTACGAGTTTTTTCATGTGAATTAGACATCATTTCAATGGTGTAATTGTTGATGGTTTTCCTACTAGTGTAATTCCCAGTCAAAGTTTCTCTTGAACCTAATGAAGTTCAAATTTTGATTAAGTATGGATCTTGTGAGCGGTTGGATTCCAACTTCCCACATGTTTTTACGTTGATGGATTTTTTTAAAATCTCAATAGTGACTAATGTTCCACCTTTGTAGGAATTTGATGGCCATCTAGGTTTGTGGATGTTTTCATGTTAACTAGTTTTTTAATCAAAGGTGCAGTTCTAATGGAGCCCAAATTTTAGACATATATTGATCAAGTCCTTTCTCTGACATCTATACCTCTGTGGGATACCTCCATAATGTTGTCATTTTATGGGTATTTTTATTTAAAGATCCTTATTCAAATATTTTTATCTAGCTCAGTTGGATCCTCTTGCATATCCACTTCCAATCCATTTTTGCACCTCCCTATCTCATGCTAACATCTCCATAGCCTCTACTGATGTCATCCACCCATGATGACATCATCTCATCTAAAGCCATTTCATTCCATCATGACATACCTATGATGTCATCATATCTCTTTGTTGATGACATCATGGGGACTTTCCATCTAAACCAATTCATATTTTCAAGGGTGAAGTTCGATTGGGATCAAATTTCTACAAAAAAGGGTAAAGGGAGCCAGATGATGTATCATTAGTAGAAAAAATTTCATACCACTTCAATACACAAGATTAGAACCGAGAAACTACACAAATGTTGAGATCTGGTGCAGGGGCACCATAGGTTTTCATGCCTCTAAGAGGGGTAAAAAATTAATGTTTTGTTTTTTTGAGCTCTTATTACCTAATAAGGTTTAAGAAGACCATTTTAAATGTGTTGGATTCTAGTTTGGGTCACTAGGTGTTAATTTTGTGTGCAAATGTAAAAAGTGTCAAAGTTGTTGAATGTTGTCAAGTTGCAAAAAAAACAACTTTTGCAATTTTTTGGTGTCTACTAGAAGTTGAACAGTTGGAACTTGAAAAATTAGTTGTGAATTGTTGGGAAAGATTGTGAAAGGTTTAAAAATTCCTTGGGAGGTTGAGGCAAAGGTTAGAAGTTGTAATTTTGAAGTTTGAGCAATAAAGTTCCTTTGATTTCTTGTAAATCTACATTGCATCACTGTTTGTTGATGTAGTATTGTACTGTACGACAATATTTTGACTCCAAATCAATTGTGGATGATGGATCATTGAATATCCTTTCCATTGGCACTGGTTTCATGTGATTTCATTGCATTTTGAGCAAGTTAAATCAATTTTCCTCAAAATTGTCACAAACTCTAGATAGGGTAGCTTGAAGGAAAGAAAAATGGATCTCTCCATTCCACCAGTGAAAAGTTTTGGAAATAAGTTGAATGGTCTATAATAAGGTGTTCTTTTATTCCACAAAGTTGTAGGATTAGGAGAGAAGGTTTGCACGTGTTTTGGTGATGCCCTAGGTCAGATTTCTTTATGTTTTAAGTCTAATTGGAAAAATAACAATCAATTTTTGAAGGGTTCCATACAAAGTAACCTACCTTGATTTTGAGATATGTTGTATAAATCCCAAATGGGTATCTACAACTATGTTTACATTTTGGATATCATATCTACACTAAAAGTTATGGCCAAAAAAAAAAAAATTGTTGCCCCCATGGTTTAGGTTTTAAAGATTGAAGGCTTGTGAGGAAAAACCTACCAAGTGATGTTTTAGGGTTTCAAGATTGGTTGATTTAGGTTGTTTTGGAGTTTTCCACCCATTATCTACATCAAATTGGTACCAAAGCCCGAAGATTTGGGCAAGATAAGTTTATGGAGTTTATGTGATGTCTTTTTACAGGTTGAAGGAGTAACCTGGATGCCAAAAGACTAGGCCAAGGGGAAATAAAGAAGAGGCCTAAGGTGAGGTATCATGAAGAAAAGAAGAAGCAAGGTGAAAGAGAATTTCCTAAAAAATAAGAATGGAAGAGTTGAGGAGAAAATTCTATGGAGACTTGTAAAGTACAGAGGTAATAAGCAATAAGCCACTAATGAGAAAAGAGAAAAGTGAGACGACGAAGAAAAATGAGAAAGAAGAAAAAATAAAAGTGCAACAAAAGATAATGGATATGAGGAATTCCTTGGAAGAAATGGAAAAAAGAATGGAACTTGAGATGCAACAGTTGCTTGAGAGAGAAAACCAAGAAAAAAGTTGTCATTGTCCAATAAGGAAGAAGGTTAAATTGCCTATCAAGAAGATTATTCTGAAGAGAAGAAGGCAAGAGAGGACAATAGGACCAGACATTGGGGATTATTTGCTGATGAAGGGAGAGCAAAAACCATCTGAGAAAGAGGAAGAGGTAGGTAATGCAATGATAAGCAAACCTAGGACCATTTTAACATCAATGAGCATTGAAGAGTTGCCTTAGGAAGTTCAAGATGTCTTGAAGGATCATGTAGACATAGTGGTTGATAAATTTTTTGAATTTTTTCTTCCAAGGAAAGGTGTTTGTCACTATTTAGCTTTTGTTCTAGGGGCTAGTCTGTCATACACAACAACTTATGATGAACAAAATGAAGAATATGATGTCTCTAAAGAAAGGAATGGTGTCAACACTAATGATGCACTTGTTTTGGAGGTTGTCAATGAAGGGAATTTGGGTGCTATAGGAAAGAGGATTGCTGAGAAATAGATTGTAGAGTGTAGTAAGCAATGTTTGAAGGGAAAAGAAGGTATGGAACAACATAATGACCAAACTGAGTTGCAGATGGAAGATGGACGATTAGGAAAGCATCTACTACAAGTGGAGAAAAAAAAGAGAGTTGCAGATTCAAGTGATTGTAATGCTAAAGGTACCAAGGTTAATTCTGATTTACTTCTTTTAGAAAGGGGCAGTAACATTGATCAAGGATCCATACTTGTTGACATGATGGTTAGAGACAAAGAAAGAAGACAAAGTGCTCTTGATGAGATTGCAAACTTGAGAGACAAGAAACCTAAGGTGAAAATGAAACAAGCCATTGAAGGGGAACAAGGTACTATTGGAGTGCATGACATCCATCTAGGAAAAAGAGACCAGTTACAAGGTAGGGGTGCAAATGGGGGACAAGTTTATATTAACAAGTTCAACTGCCATTGCCAAGTGTTCAAGAAACCTACAATGAAGATGACGCAAACATGGAGTTGTTCCAAAGAAGACGATGTGCAAGGATTTAAAGGAATTCGACAAAAGATTTCAAGCATGGTTCTCATGTTTCTACTATCTATTCAAGTGGAACTTGAATCTTTTCTTCCCTGGGAGTATGGTGCAGGGGCACCATAGGTTTTCATGCCTCCAAGAGGGGTAAAAAGTTAATGTTTTGTTTTGTTTGAGTTCTTAGTATGTAATATGGTGTAAGAAGACCATTTTAAATGTGTTGGAGTCTAGTTTGGGTCACTAGGTGTTAAGTTGTTGAATGTTGTCAAGTTGCAAAAAACAACTTTTGCAATTTTTTGTTGTCTAGTGGAAGTTGAACAGTTGGAACTTGAAAAATTAGTTGTGAACCATTCGGAAAGATTTTGAAAGGTTTAATAATTCTTGGGAGGTCAAGGCAAGGGTTAGAAGTTGTAATTTTGAAGTTTGAGCAATAAAGTTCCTTTGATTTCCTACAAATCCGAACATTGCATCACTATTTCTTGATGTAGTATGATATTGTATGGCCATATTTTAAATCCAAATCAATTGTGGATGATGGATCATTGAATTACCTTTCCATTGGCACTGGTTTCATGTGATTCCATTGCATTTTGAGCCAGTTACATCAATTTTCCTCAAAATTGTCACAAACCCTAGGGTAGCTTGAAGGAAAGAAAAATGGATATCTCTCCATTCCATTGGTGAAAAGTCTTGGAAATTGATGGAATGGTCTATAATAAGGTTTTCTTTGATTCCCAAAAGTTTCAGGATTATGGAAGAGGGTTTGCACGTGTTTTGGCGATGCCCTAGGTTGGATTTATTTATGTTTTAGGTCTAATTAGAAAAAAAAATAGTCAATTTTTTAAGGGTTCTGTACAAAGTAACCTACCTTGATTTTGAGATATGTTGTATAAATACAAAATGGGTATCTAGAACTATATTTAAATTTTCTATATCATGTATGCACTGAAAGTTATAGCAAAAAAAACCAATTTGCTACCCCCATGGTTTAGGCTTTAAAAATTGAAGGCTTGTGAGGAAAAACCCACCAAGTGATGTTTTATGGTTTCAAGATTGGTTGATTTAGGATTTTTTGGAGTTTTCCACCCCTTCTCTGCATCAAGATCACATTCACCAAGCCATATGAACTAAGACATCAATACAGAGAAATGTGAAGCATTTCCTAAACTAGTCTGGACAACCAACAACACTACCAACCTTTTGTAATTCACAAAGATCTCCTCAGAAATACTAGTGACCTAAGAGATATGAGTGCAATATCCATAGAATACTAACATTGAATACCAAATTGCAAGACCAAAGTATCAACAGTGGAGGAATGTAGAGCATTCTCTCATATAGACTTCAATGCAACTTCTTGAACCAAAAACACTTAAGCAACTTGTGGAGGCCAAAAATTCCTTTCAGTAACACTAATTCATCAAGAAAATCAAGAGAGAGCATGCCATATTGTATACCTACAACAACATATCTCTACTATTAGTATTCATGCTTTTAATCCTCATTTTAATGCTTCTAATCCTCATCTGAATATATCATTATGAAATCAACTCTATTGACAGTAATAATGCATTATATAAACTTCAACAACTCTTCTTTGATAAGGTATGGCATCCAATCATGAACTTCAAAAATTCTTCTTTGATAAGGCATGACTTCCAACCATGATCTTCAACAATTCTTCTTTTACAAGGTATGACATCCAACCATGAACTTTAGTAATTCTTCTTTGATAACACCTGAACTTCATCACCAATGTTAGCCCAAATTGAATATAACAATGACAAAAAATAGAAAGGAATAACACCTTCCTTATCAAGTGTTGACATCAATGAAAACCAAAAATTAGTGTTGATATCAATGATAACAACTGGCAACAATCTCCTTGGTGTTGACATCAATGACAACAACTACCAACAATCTCCCCCTTTGGCATTGATGACAACACACATTGCTCAGTCTACCCCTTTGACATCAAGGACAAAGGGCCATACACTCCTACTAAAATAAAAAGGAAATTATTTTGGGTACAAAGGGAAAAATATATTCTATTGAAATAATAGCACATACTCCCCATTTGACTAGCAACACAACTTCTTCAACTAGTAACAGTTGCACAATATCTTCAGGACTCCCCTTTTTTACCATCTCCCCCTGAAAGGTAGCACTCATCAACCCAAGAGTAAAGGATATTACATGAATTTCTCCCCCTAGATAGATGCACCATTTATGCATCTAGTTAGAATGAGGAAGTGCAATAACCCCTAACTTGTATTGCAAATACTCAAAAGTATCCTTTGAAAGTGCCTTAGTGAAAATATCTATAATCTAGTCCTTGGTAGGCATATACTCCATTCCGAATTTATGTTCTGCAACCTTCTCTCTTGGAAAGTGGTATCAAATTGAGATGTGTTTAGTTCTTGATTGTATTACTGGATTCTTGGAAATGTTAATTGCACTTGTATTGTCACATAGTATAGGAATAGGTTCATCATAAACCACCTTCACATCCTTCAAAGTTTGCTTTATCCAAAGCACTCAAGTACAACAAGATGTAGCAATATATTATGCTTCTACTATGGACAAAGATACTGAATCCTAATTTTTAGTGAACCATGAGACCAATCTGTTCCCAAGAAGAATGTACTTCCACTTGTACTTCTTCAATCATCAACACAACCTGCCCAATCAACATCAATATAGGCACTCAGAGAGGAATTTTGATCCTTTTTGTACCATAGGCTATAATCCAAAGTACCTTTCAAGTATCTGAAGATTCTTTTCAAGCTTTCTCAACCAAAAATAGTGTTTTCTTGACAACAACACCAACTCATATAATTCGCAAGTACCCAAACATATGTCAAATAGAATAGATGGATATTGTAGCACACTGTTATTTGAAAAATAAAACTTTACGACTCACCAAATTTTCTCATAGAATAAGACAACCTTCACTTCAATAGGTATAAAGACTTGAAAGCTTGGATATAATACCTTCACACCTTGATTAACTTAACTTCTAGACTACAAGACAAAACCCTTCTCTATAGAGAGGAGCATACCAAAATACCTCAACTTCACCAAAGATAATGCACCACGAATGCCTTATTATTTTGAGACTTTATCTTTATGTGTAGTACACCAAACTGGAATGACATCAATCAAAATAAGTCTACCAACTTTCACACACCATCTACCTTTGTTGGAAAATGTGCCTCAAGCTTACTGACATGAAACTCCTGAAAGGGAAAAATCAGTGAGACCCTCTGGAAGTCTTACCGACTAGCAGTTGTGTTCTAAACTTCTGAAGTGCTCAGATCGCCGAGACTTTGATTCTGCCTTGCCGACAAGAGTCATCGACAAGACATACCTATTGTTGTGAGTTTTCCATCTCATTTTTCCTGGACATACTCTTGGTGATGAGTGGCATCGGGGAGGGACATGAAGCTTCAGAGTGACTCATTCTGATAGAGTATGTCTCATCAGGGTTTTACACATTGGCGATGAATGTCATCGGGGAGACTCTTGGCTGATAGGTTTGCAGTCGGTATGAACTCTTTCCGAGAGTGCTAGTTTTTCTGATGGTCTTACACAAGAAATTCTTCAGGGTGACATGAAGGCTCGATAAGAGTCTAACCAATGGTGTTGCTCTTGCCAATAGACTGGTCGGAGTAATATGAACTGCGGAGTATGCCTTCAGTGTGATCTCCTGCCGATGACTGTTGGTCTCGCAGACATACAGGTGCTTTCGGTGAGAAATCTTGCTGATGGTTTTCCTCTCACCGATGAGTATGAACATCAGTATGACATAAAGGTTCTTTAAGACTCTTAGTGATAGCGAAACTCTTGCCGATAGATCTACACAAGATGGATTTGTGTTCAGTATGATGTCTCACCAATAGCGATGGTCTTGTCGATGGTTCTGCAGTGGACATCGGTGAGATGTCTTGCTAATAGAGTGAGTTTGGGTGATGGTTTTGAACTCAATGTGACTCTTGCCGATGGTAGTGACTCTTGTTGATAACGACAGTTGGGCATTGTGGCATCGGGGAGACACAACCTAGTGTCTCACCGATAAGTGATTTCGTTTGAACTTCTTTGACTGAACGATTGTCCTACGTGGTGTGTTCTAAACCAATCAGAGAAGCAAAATGTGAACCATTAGCAATTGGACTGTTGCAACCATTCATGTGAGGGAGATGAACAAACTATGAGAGAATGGATTACTCTCTAGCAATGGCGGATGACGATGAACAGTGTGAGATAACGAAGTGTTGCTTGATTGAACACGAACTGATCTGAGTGAATTCTTTGTATGTTTTCTGAGAGCTATTCTGTACAAGATTGATCAATGTATGTTGCTACTGTAAATTGACATCAGAAAGTGAAGTCTGTACTCTGTATGTAATTTTGTTTACTGTAATACAAAGAGGCTTTTCTTGGTGTGGTGGGTTTTTCTCTCGTAAGGGTTTTCCCACGTAAATTTGATGTCCAATTGTGTATGTTCATTTCTTTGTTTTGTTATTCCTTTCAAGTGTATCTTAATGAATTGTAATTGTAAAATTTAAAGTCCTATCTGCATTCTTCCTATTACCAAATTTTCATCTACAGGCTCAATTAGGATGAACCATCTATGTTTCAAAATGAATGGTACATTTGAAACCTTCTATATTACATTCAATTATACAAATGAAACAACTTTATGAGATTACAAGAATACAAAAGTATTACACTCATACAAGTGAATGAGACATAAAAAAAATTTACAATCTTTCTGAAAATGTAATCTTTATTGAATGTAATAAGATACATGTGTCTCACATAGCAAGCCGTGAGACTAAATTTTCCTTGATACAGATAAAGACGAATTAATACATGAATAAATGAAGGAAAATAAATGTGCATGTAAGAGGGATGACCAGTCATTTCCTGAATGACTGGTTGATGTTTGTCTTGCTTTGATGTTGTCCTTGTTGCTTGTCCTTCCTGATTTCCATGCGCTCTTGTTCCTGCGGTAGTCAAGCAATGTGTTAGAGTTGTACTCTAAGCAATGAAAGGTCATAACCATACATGATCATTTTTATCATCCACCTATGCATGTATTAACTCATCTCCATGTGCATCAAAGATCAATGAATGCCTTAGGTGTCTAGGAAAACCATTTGGTCAATGTACACACAAAAGACAGTCATTTTTTCTAACTTATTTGTTTCATGTGCAACTACATGTGCAATTATTTATCTGATCAAATATGAGTGGGTATAAATGTGGCTCCCATGAGGGTTGAGCCCAACTCATAATCATAATGTAGAAGATAAATTGCAGTGTCATAAACAAAGGTATTCATTTGCCATGGAATAACATAGCTTTGTTATCATGACAAGCTTTTGCTCGTTTAAATAGTGGAAGGATCATAAATTCAGCCTGATCATTCAAAGCTTTGTAAGGAAACAATCCTTATAAGAGGCAGAGTTATCAACATAGTAACCAATTTGATGTTAAAATTATACGAGACAACCAATGCTATGAGACAAGTTGCACAATATAAAGCCCAGAATAGTATTCGAGATAGGTGGCAAAATCTTCTATCCAAGAACAACAACAATGCTCTTATTTCATGTTAGTGCTTTAAAATAATAAGTGATAGTGTTAGCTCTTGTCATTAAGTCATAATCAATAAAAGTCAAGGGATCCAGGACACAATCAAAATCATGAAAAGTCTAGTAATACAGTCCTCGTGACTGTAATTCTGAATAATGTACAGTGAATGGCCATAAATTATCATAGCTTTGGAGATTATGAATGAATCTATGACAGTGAATTCAAAAATCTAGGCATGGATAGCCTTTAGGACAGTCAAAATAAAGAAAAAGAGCATGAATGTAAAGGAAATAACATAAGAGTTTCCTACTTTTATACCCAGCAAGCACAAGGACAGGAAAGCTCGAAATACAGAGCTATAAAAATTTTCAGATTGAAATCTATAGAAAATGGAATGCTAAGTGTAGTGAACGACCAGAGGAAAGCACCAAACCCTCAACTTAAAGTTATAAAAGAAGACCATGAGTGAATCTTTCAACCTGTAGTATATGATATATTGTGATGAAATCTACAAGAAATGAATGAAATCAAGGAAAAGTAGTGACAGACTCAAGAAAGATAATCGTTCCAAATATGCAGAGATATCTCCATGCATGAAGATCAAATTGTGCGAGTTCAGAAGAGGACAACAGACACATTTTTATAATGATCCTCAATATTAGTCATGTGCATATTGCTTCATTTTTTCATTATGACAGTCACGATAAGGAATTCTCATGGTAAATTCGAGAACAACTTGTAAGATTTACCGTGTCAAGCCAAGCAATCATATATGGAGTCACAGATCAAATTATCCCTAGTAGGGGTTATCACAGTTAAAAGAGGCAGATAGAGTTATGGTTTTGAGGAAATCCCTGATATCTTGAAAATTTCCTAGCCATTAATAAAGAATGTGTTCAGAAACTACAAAGAAGAACAAAATGGGGCCCAACTATGGTCATTTACTAATGGAGACATTTTGTGATTTGTAATATGCATGAAGCCAGGGCTTGCAGGTTTCTCCAATGGCTGACTAAACATTTCTTGAAGCCTCAGTCATATTATAATATTGCACAGTATTGTCATAGAAAAGGTGAATAATGATACTACTATTTATCTTCTTTCAATGTATCAAATATAGACAGAAATGAATCTTTCAGGCAAAGCTCAAATTGAGCATAAAATGCATAGGAAACCAAAGCATACACCCAAATAGTTGTTTAAATGTGAAGAAAATCATGATGCTTACCAAATACACATAGAATCTGCATATAGAAGCTTCAAATAAACCCTTGACTTGTGCTCATCTATGACAGCGCTTCCATGAGTTATGAAATCTCCAGAATGAAGATAAGGAAAAAATGAAAGGAATGAATGAGTTTGCCTCAAATTTCCTTCAGGGTTTCTTACCCTAGCATGGTCACGACTAATTTCTTCAAAAGTTTCAAAGAATGAACAAAATGATGTTTTATTCTCTGCCTTTTGATGTTAGGGTTTTTTCTCTTACCTAATATGTCAATAGAAAACTTACATTTTACTTTATCTTTCAAAATCAAATGCTAAGTTATTTCACCCGTGACCTTATTTCTTTTAAAGTATCTTGGGGGGTTTTATTTTAAGGTCTTCTTCTCTTATATTTTCCATGTCACTATTTTGTGATTTTCTAACTTATTTATATTAGATATATGGAGAATTAGACTAATTTCTTTTGCATTTATTTTATATGTTGTAAAATGTTTTAATTTAAATGATAAATTATAAATCATTTAATTTAAAGCATTATCTTTTAAATGCAAAAGAAATAGGAGCATATATACATTTGGCCATGACATGGAGAGATGAAGATATATTTTTATTTATGACTGAGAGAAAAATCTTGAGAAGTTGAGAGACACATTGGAAGAGTATATAGGGTCAGTTGATGCAGTTTGCGAACACTTGGAGAAAACATAGGCATGTTATGCCAGTTTTGAGACATAAGGAGAGCATCTAGGGGTTGATTTATTGAACTTTGATCTTGGACTTGGTCAAACTTGACCTTTTCAAACATATTGAAGCCTTTTAGAGTGAATATTGTTGCTATATTTTTGGATTTTTGAAGCCATCCGAGTTCATGAAGCTTCTAGAGCCTCTTTTGGTGGAGCTACTTAGGCTTGATCATATATTATCATTTGTAACTCATTATGGAGTAGTTCTTACTAGGAAATCTTTGAAGATAGTGTTTTTTGCAAATCCTTTCTCAGAGTTGAGCTTGTTATGTAACTCAGTCTTGGATACTGAAATTCAATGAGAAAGCCTTGGATGTTATTGATACAAAGTTTTTGCCTTCTTGCACAATGCATTATTGTGTGCCCTACATGATTGATCAAGCTATTTGTGAGGAATTCCTCATCTCCTTTTAGCTTTGTCTCATGATTTTGATACCTTTATGCATAGGTGTGTTAATGCAGGTTACAAATGGTGTCACAAAAAATGCAAAGAATGGCTTCTAGCTATGAGATAACTCTCCTCCTCGAAGTGAGCTTTCAAAACCTTTTGTGAAATATTTATGTAGAGATCATACAGTAATAAGTAGTGCAGATTTATGCTATCATTTGCAATTAAGTGCTCAAGTTTTGAGTTTCTTTGTCCTCTTTTAAAGTTAGGTGTATCACCATAGAAAAATAGTATATCAATTTTCATTTTAGTATAATCCTTCTCCCTTTTCCTTACAAATCATTAGATTAGTTGATACCAAGAGGAAGTTGGCCTTCTCCAGAGGTTGACCTCTCTTTATAACTAGCTCACAACATTAGAGGTCATCCCATGTTTTCTTTGAAAAGCTAAGTCCTGCAACTTAAACTTGTCAAATCTTGTAGCTTAGCTAGGGTGCAATTTCAGTAGTTAACACTTCCCTAAGGTTTTGATGTTAGGTGAGTTTGTTCCACACCTAAGCTTTCCTTACAAGTGGTATCAGAGCCTGGCCAGTTGTGTTATCCTTATGGGTACATTGGGTTTTTTGTGTCAATTATGTTCAGTGGGAGTCTTGTAGAAGTCTAGTAATTTGAATCACAGATTAAGATTGCAAGCACGTCAAGAAAGATTGAAATTGATAAATTCAATGGCAGCAATTTTGAGTTGTGGAAACTTAAAATGGAAGATCTGTTGGTTGATCGTGATCTTTGGCTTGTTGTGTCTGGAACGAATCCTACAAGCATGAAGCAAGAGGATTGGGACCTTGCAAATCGAAAATCAAAGGGGCCGATAAGGCTCTGTTTAGCAAACTCTATTCTTCTAAATGTTCATGAAGAAAAGACTGCATCTTCTTTGTGGAAAAGACTAGGAGCTATTTATTAAGGAAAGTCCTTGGTGAATAAGTTGTTCTTGAGGAAGAAGCTGTACTCTTTGAAAATGTAAGAAGGAGCATCTTTTGCTGATAATTTGAATGCTTTCAACATGTTGATTGCTCAGTTAGCATCTGTGGGTGTGAAGATTGATGAAGAAGATCATTGCATGCTATTGTTATGTTCTTTGCCATATTCTTAGGATCACTTGGTGATGGCTATTGGGAGTACAAAATCCACTTTTAAGATGGAAGATTTTGTTGCTTCTTTGTTATCATAAGAGATGAGAAGAAAATCTTCTGAGATGGCGAAGGAGGCTCTTACTGTTAGAGGCAGATTGAAAGAAAAAGGCAAGAAAAGGACAAGAAGTCCAAATCCAAATTAGAGGGGAGATCAAAGTCTCGTGGAAAGAAGTCCAAAGTGAAGTGCTAGAATTGTGGGCAACCTAGTCATGTCTGAAAGGATTGCAAAGAGGAGACAAAGAAGAAGAAGTATTCTTCTAACAATGATTCTTCTCAGAGTGATGCATATGCTTTCATTGCAGCCTTGGATACACAAGTATCAAATGATGTCTAGCTAATTGATTTTGGAGCATCTTTCCACATGACATCTCATAGAGACTGGTTCACTAAGTATTAAAAATATGATGGCAAGCGATTCATCTTTGGAAATAGTTGGTCGTGGAAGAGTTAGAATTCAATTCCCTGATGGAAGAGTGAAGGGAATCAATGATGTAATGCATATACCAGGTTTGGCTTGAAATATACTTTATGTTAGTAAGTTGAACGATATTAGAGTGCAAGTCATGTTCTCTAGAAATGGCTGCAAGATGACTAGAGGCTCAATGGTGCTAGCTAGGGGTGCTCATATTGGTACCTTGTATAAGCTGGATGCACATGCTGTGCAATGCAATAGTGTCTTTGTAAAGTCACAGAAGGCTACTCATAGAGAAAAAAAGGAAAAAGTTCCTAATAGTGCAAACTCTATGGAAGTTAAACTTCCAACAAAAAAGACTATGCTCTAGCATCATAAGCTTGGCCATATTGGAGAAAAATGTTTAAAAACCTTAAAAATAAAAACCCGGTTGAAGGGCTTGATGATTGTAACCTTGAATTTGAGTTTTGTGAACATTGTATATATGGTAAACATCAACGTGTTTCATTTTACTCCAATCCTCATAAATCTTGTGATTTACTTGATTACATTCATTATGATGTTTTTGGTCCAGTAAATGTTCCTTCTTTGTCTAAATCAAGATATTATGTATCGTTCATTGATGATTATTCAAGAAGGGCATTTGATTATTTTTTGAAAAGTAAAGCAGAAGTGTTCAGTCATTTTAAGGAATTTAAAAACCATGTGGAAAATCAGACTAGAAGAAAAATAAAATGTTTAAGGACTGACAATGGCAGTGAGTTTTGTTCTAATGAGTTTGAAAGGCACTATAAAGATCATGGGATTAAAAGACATAAAACTACACCCTACACTCCGTAGCAAAATGGAGTTGCTGAAAGGTTCAACATGACAGTGATGGAAAGAGCACGAAGTTGCTAAGCAGTGTTGGCTTGAAGGAGAAGTTCTGGGCTGAGGCAGTTGCAACAGCATGTTATTTAATAAACCGTTCTCTGAATTCCGCTCTTGTTGAGAAAACACCTTTGGAAGCATGGTTTGGAAAGAAGCCCTCTCTAAGACACATTCGTGTCTTTGGTTGTGAGGCATATGCATATGTGTCGAATGAAAAAAGATCTAAATTGGAAAACAAGGCTGTTAAATGTATTTTTATTGGTTATAGTATTGGCATAAAAGGATACAAGCTTTGGAAACCTAATACAGAGAAGGTTTTATACATCATAAGTGTTATTTTTCGTGAGTTGAAGCCTTCTACTTTGGATCTGCAGTTAGAGAAAAAATCAGAAGATAAAAAGGTGTAGTTGAAATTCCTCCGACACTAGATAAAGAGGAATTCAAAATTCAAAATATACCTGAAACTAAGGAGAGTTCAAGTAGCTCTGAGAGTTCTGAAGATGAATATCAACCTTAGCCTCAGCCTACAAGGAGGTTAACATGTGAAAGAAAGCAACTTGATAGGTATGGGTTTTCTTTGTTAGATTCTACTTGTGCCTATGCTTTAATTTCTAGCACTGATGAGCCTAGGACTGTGAAAGAGGCATTTAGAATGTTTGATTCAAACTCTTTGTTGGAAGCCATGAATGAAGAAATGGCATCATTAGAAAAGAATGATACTTAGAGTTTGGTGCCCTTGATTGAAGGCAAAAAAGTTGTTGGTTACAAATGGGTATTTAAAAAGAAAATAGGTCTAGATGGCAGTGTGGAAAAGTATAAGGCAAGATTGGTTGCGAAGGGATATTCCCAGGTAGAGGGAATTGATTATGGAGAATTTTTTTCTCCTATAGCTAAGCTGACGTCTATCAAATATCTTTTGTCATTTGTAGCTGCGTATGACTTAGAGATTGAACAGTTGGATGTGAAGACAACATTTCTTCATGGTGACCTTGAAGAAGAAATTTACATGTCCCAACCTGAGCACTTTGTGGAAAAAGGTAAAGAAAAACTAGTTTGCAAGTTGAAAAAATCTCTGTATGGATTAAAACAATCTCCTAGAATGTGGTACCAGAAATTTGACACGTTTGGTTTGTCATTGGGATTTGTAAGATCAAAATCTGATCACTGTGTACTTCAAAACTGAAAATGATCGTATTCTTATTATTTCTCTTTATGTTGATGATATGTTGTTCATAAGCAATAGTAAGTTAATGATTTCTGATCTAAAATCTCAGTTGTCTAAAAAGTTCAAAATGAAGTATCTTGGTGCAGCCAGGTATATTCTGGGAATGGAAATAACTAGGGATAGGAAGAGTAGAAAACTTTGTCTTAGTCAGAGTAAGTATATTAATATTGTTCTAGAGAGATTTTGTATTACTGATTGCAAGCAGCTAGTTGTTCCAGTTTTGCAAGGAACGAAGCTATCTATTGAAGATTGTCCAAAATCTCCTACTAGGATAAAGGACATGACCATAGTGCCTTATGCTAGTGTAGTTGGTAGTTTAATGTATGCAATGGTCTATACAAGGCCAAACATTGCCCAAGAAGTGGGAGTACTTAGTTATTTTATGGAAAATCCTGGAAGGACACATTGGGATGTTGTGAAAAGAGTGTTTAGATATATGAAGGGCACTTCAGAATATGCTTTGTGTTACCATGGGAATTCGGTTGAATCACAAAGAGCTCTCAGCATTCGAGGCTATGTGGATTCTGATTGGGTAGAGGACATTGACAGTAGAAGATCCACCAGTGGATATATTTTCATAATGAATAGTGGTGCAGTTAGTTGGATGAGTAAGCAGCAAGCTGTAGTCGCTTTGTCCACTATAGAGGCAGAATACATGGCAGCAACACACACCTGTAAAGAAGCAATCTGGTTAAAACGTTTGTGTTCTAACATTGGGTTTGATACAGAGAAAATTACAATTTACTGTGATAGTTAGAGTGCTATTTGTTTGGCAAAAAATCCTACTTTCCATGCCAGGACAAAACATATTGATGTGCATTATCATTTTGTACGAGATATGGTGGAGGATGGAAAGGTCTCTTTAGAAAAGTGGATACTCTGGAAAATGTTGCATATGCATTGACGAAACCAATGAGCACAAACAAGTTTAGGTGGTGTGCCAGTTCGATGGGCCTTAGTGCCCATGAATTTTAGTAGTTTTGTTGTGCTCTAGAGGTGTCAGTAAGATCTTCATCTAGTGGGAGATTGTTGGAAAATGTGCCTCAAGCTTACTAACATGAACTCCTGAAAGGGAAAAATTGGTTAGACCCTCTGGAAGTATTATCGACTAGTAGTTGTGTTCTAAAATTTTGAAATGCTCAGATCACCAAGACTCTAATTTTGTCTTGCCGACAAGAGTCATCAGCAAGAGATACCTATTGCTATGAGTTTTCCATCTCATTCTACCCGAAAAGACTCTTAGCGATGAGTGGCATCAGGGAGAGACATGAAGCTTTAGAGTGACTCATTCCAACAGAGTATGTCTTGCCAAGGTTTTACACATTGGCGATGGATGTCATCAGGGAGACTCTTGGCTATTAGGTTTGCAGTCGGTATGAACTCTTGCCGAGAGTGCTAGTTTCGCCGACGGTCTTACACAAGAAATTCTTTGGGGTGACATGAAGGCTCGATAAGAGTCTAACCGATGGTGTTGCTCTTGTCAATAGACTGGTCGAAGTAATATGAACTGTCAGGTATGCCTTCAGTGTGATCCCCTGCCGATGACTGTTGGTCTTTCTGACAGATAGGTGCTTTTGGTGAGAACTCTTGCCGATGGTTTTCCTCTCACCGACGAGTATGAACATCAATATGACATAAAGGTTCTTTAAGACTCTTAGCGATAGAAAAACTCTTGCTAATAGATCTGCACAAGATGGATTTGTGTTTGGTATGATGTCTCACCAATAGCGGTGGTCTTGTCGATGGTTCTGCAGTGGACATCGGTGAGATTTCTTGATAATAGAGTGAGTCTGGGTGATGGTTTTGAACTCTATATGACTCTTGTCGATGGTAGTGACTCTTGCCAATAACGACAATCGAGCATTGTGGCATCAGGGAGACATGACCTAGTGTCTCACCAACATGTGATTTTGATTGAACTTCTTTGACCGAACGATTGTCCTATGTGGTATGTTCTAAACCAATTAGAGAAGTGGAATGTGAACCATTAGCAGTTGGATTATTGTGACCGTTCCTGTGAGGGAGATGAACAGACTGTGAGAGAATGGATTACTCTCTAGCAATGGCAGATGATGATGAACAGTGTGAGATAACGAAGTGTTGCTCAATTGAACATGAACTGATTTGAGTGAATTCTTTGTATGTTTTCTGAGAGCTATTATGTACAAGATTGATCAGTGTATGTTGCTATTGTAAATTGACATCAGAAAGTGAAGTATGTACTCTGTATGTAATTTTATTTGTTGTAATACAAAGAGGCTTTTCTTGGTGTGGTGGTTTTTTCTCCCATAAGGGTTTTCCCATGTAAATTTGGTGTCTAATTGTGTATGTTCATTTCTTTGTTCTGTTAGTCATTTCAAGTGTATCTTAATGAACTGTAATTGTAAAATTTAAAGTCCTATCTGAATTCTTCCTTGAGGTTTTGACGTTAGGAGAGTTTGTTCCACACCTAAGCTTTCCGTACAACCTTCACTAGGATCTTCAATGAAGGTCCATTTATGCACAATAAATCTACACACCAAATGATCTAATTCAAATCATCTTTCATGTTGAAATATTCAACACCTTTTTCTTTTCAGGGGGAAAAAATATTCTGCAAGTGAAATCTCCCCCTGAGATAATGCTCTATCTTAGTTTGTCTTAGAATCTTGTGCAAACTACACAAGTGTAGTATCATCCTTCTTCTCATTGTCTTCTTTCCAAACCTTTTCATTTCTCTTCTCTTGGTGATTATGGGATTCAACCTTTTTCTAAACTAGTGGCTTAGCAAAGACACTTCTGCAGTAGTTTTCCTTATGTCCAATAGTATTGTATTTGTAGCACACAATTTTATGCTCTGGAACAAGGTTTTTTCTCTTCACCTTGGATCTACACTCATCAACCTTGTGACCATAGTTGTTGTAAGAATAGAAATATCCATAAAAAAAGATAACATTATTTCTTTGAGGCATGAATGACCTTATTCCTTCTTTGTCTAATTCTACAATCAACAACCTTATGCCCAAAAATATTGCAAGAGAAACAATAACCTTGAAAGGGTTGATTGAACTTGGAAGGAGCATACTATTTTGTATATGGAGGACTTCTAAATTCTTTTTGCTTGCAATCAGGTTTGGATCCTCTTTCTTTCTTTCCATTATGAACAGTCTTTGCATCTTCAGAGCCATTCTTTTTAGAGTCTTAAGTGTAATATTTTTTCTCCTTTGTTTTAGGCCTTTCAAATTTTTTGGAGCTATCCTTAAGACTAGACTAGTTCCCCCCTTTGTCAATTTTTTTTTTCCCTTTTTAAGGCATTCCTTAGAGTGACAATTTCTTCCTTAATATTTAAACATTCAATAGTCTTATCATTGAGCTTGACATTAAAGCAATCTTCAATCCTCTTGCCTTCTTCAACCCTTATTTTCAAATCAAAGATCATACATTCTGCCTCTTTTAGTTTGATTTCACATTCTTTGTATTTTCAATTTGTCACTTTCTTCCTTTTATTTTACAAGCAAGCATTCATATTTCTGATTTAGTCCCCTTGCTTCATTCAGGTCTTTCAGAGCTGACTAGAGTTTTCCTTCAAATTCAATTCCCCAATCATCAGAATTGAAGTGCCAACCTTCAAGTTCCATAGATTCCAAATCTAGATCAGAGGAAAACATATCTTCATCACTTAAGGAGTTGAATTCCTTGCATTTCTCAATATTACACTTTCTATTAGTAATATTGAAAACCATAAAGAGAGTTTCATCATTTGAGTCATTCTCCTCATCTTTAGAGGAACCATTGTTTTCTTTGGAATAGAGACCCCTTTTAACCTTATCTCTTTTATTTCTATCATCTGATTCTTTATAAGGGCATTTAGATGCAAAATGGCCTATTCTTCCACAATTAAAACACTTGAATGGTAACTTACCTTTGTACTTGTTAGTACCTTTCTTCAATATTCTCACAAAGTTTTCTTCAACCTCATCAAAGTCATCATTTTGATCAACATCTTCATCTTCAATCTCTTTGTTAGCTTTGAAAACAAGTTCCTTTGGAACATCTTTATCTAACTCTCATCTCAAAGGTAGTAAGAGTACCAAAGATTTCATCAATTGAATACTGATCTAAGTCTTTTGACTCTTCAATGGCCTGGACACTTTGTGACTATAATATTTTTGGAGAGATCTTAAAACCTTCTTTACAATTTTACTTTCTTTCACTTCACCAATTTCGGAGATTCTAGAGACAATTTCTTGTACTCAAAGCATATAACTTGCAATGTCTTCATCTTCAGTCATCTTTAGAGTCTCAAATATACTTTTAAATATTTGCATCTTAGCTTTCTTCACTTTAGTGTCTCCATAGATTGCAATTCCAAGCTTTTCCCAAGAATCTTTGGTAGGATTGCAATTCATCACCTTCAAAAATTTTGAATCAACCAACCTACACAAGATCTAGCATTCTTGGCTTTGGCATTGCACTCATGTATAGTCTGATTTTAGTTGGATCTATAAGAGTACTAGGAGTAGTATAACCTTTTTTGACTGATTTCCAAACACCAAACCCAAGATATTTCATGTGTCGTTCCATAATCATTTTCCAAAAGGAGTAATTAGTCCCATCAAACCTAGGACCCTTGTATGAACCATCATGTGCCATCCTCAAGTTGTTAAGATTCTACAAAGAAACTTGGCTCTGATAGCAATTGTTGAACACTTTTAGAGACTAAGAGGGGGTGGGGTGAATAAGTCTTATCAAAACTTAATCCATTCTAGAACTTAACTCTTTCGTCACAAGACAACCTTCTTTATGAGATCAAGAAATCTTTAAGTATAATAGTAACAAAGAATGATATAGTAGTTTGAATCCTTAGCAACTTTAGGACTTCTTGAACAATGAAATGTATAGCAATTTTACTTCTAACTAGATCAGTAGCAATGAGAAATAGAGAACACACACATGCACAAGGAGAACACCAAATTTATGTGGAAAACCTAGTGAGGGAAAAACCATAGTGAGAGTTAACTCAGAATACATAGCTCACTTCCAAAAGACTTGCAAGAAAGCTCACTACCTTAGAGCAAGATACATAGGACCTGCTAAACTAAAGACAACATGACTTCAAGAGAAAGATACAAGTACTTTATGAGATTCACTATCTCCAAGTATGATATAATATGATTTAGAGAGAATTACAATGATTTCCAACATAACACTCTATTGACTGAGGCATTATAGCACAATTAATCTTTCTTTTCACATAATTTAACACTATTAATGCTAGATATTAAATATAATTCACACACATACAAACACTTCTTTTCACTTGTTTACTTCTCTTCTTGTTGCATCTGAAATGATCTTGCATTTATATCCACCGTAACACTTCAAAAATTCAATTAGGTTAGCTAGAAAGAGGATAAAAAAATGAATTCAACAAGTTGGAAACAAAAACACAATGTGGTCCTATCCAAAAGATAGAGAGGACCAAAAAAAACTTAGCACTTCTTCCAATGTGATACAAAACCATTTACACACAAGCGTACATCAACATAAGTCAACATCAAGGAAATGTGTGGATGAAACATGAAGCACATAACTAGTTGGCTCAAAAACACTCTTCCAATTGAATTTACTTGATGTGGTCCCAAGAAGGATAGGTCAAGACCCAAATCTATCATCACACATCCTCCATTGTTGGCATATATCCCCAAGCACACAACATAAGCAAATGAATAAGCCCTATTGACTAGATATCCATAAATAACTCATAAAGCCAACTCAAGACATAATGTGGCATCAAAGCGGCCAATTAGGAATGTATGGATCACATGGGGAAATTCCTTGAACATATAACAACACTTCCATACACTTATTTCACACTATCATGCCACCAACAACCACCATAGATTAAATAGGTACAAAATACTTTATTTTGAAAGCACAAAATATGTAGCCAAATGATGTAGCACTAGCAAAACAACTTGTGAACCACTTCAACACATGATATTGGAATTGAGACATTGCACACATGTTGAGAGAACATTCACCAAGCAGTAGGAGTAGAGACATCAATGTGGAGAAATGTGAGGCACTTTTTAGACCAGTCTAGTCAACCAACAACACTGCCAACCTTCTATAATTTACAGAGATCTCCTTGGAAACATAGGTGACCTAAAAATATAGGAGTAAAAAATACACAAAACACTAACATTGAATACCAAATCACAAGTCCAAATCACCAATAGCAAAGGAATGCAAAGAATTCTCTTGAATAGACTTCAATGCGACTTCCTAAACCATAAACACTTAAGCAACTTACGAAGGCCATAACTTCCTTTCAACAACACATAATTCACTAGGAACACCAAGAGAGAGCATAATACATATTGTAGACCTTTAGAAACATCTCTCCACTATTAGTCATGATTCTAATCCTCATCTAAATATATCAAATTATGAACTCATCTATGCCGATAGTAATAATGCATTTAAGTGCAGTCAACATTAATGAATTTTGGTGTCAAGTTTTAAGAATGTTGAGCAAACGATTATTTGCATCATCTAATCATTCCCAAAAATTATTTAATGACAATTAAATCTATCAAAAAAGTAGGCATTTGTAATTTCCTATATCTTTTACATTGTCTTTTTTGTGTTTAATCATTTTCTCAAATTGTTTGATGAGAGTGAAACTTGTCTCTCTTGAGTTTGAAAGTTGCTATATCTTTTACACTGTCATTTCATATTTTTTTATCTCTCTCCAATGGCTTAATCTTTGTTGATCCTTATCATTGAATTCTTTTATCGGTTGATGTATGTTGTCATTTAAAGACATCACACCATAATTCATAAATGTTGAGTTTTTTGTTGACCACTATCAACAATGCAACTAATCTATTGTTTGCTATGCATGCATGCCAACTGCAGTTCAATCTATGAAATGAAAATTAGATATAGATAAATGCAAAATCTGTCACTGTAAAATCTGTAATATTTCATGAATATGCAATGTTTTTTCATAGGGGACATCCAGTTCTTCTTTCATATTAGATTCCTAATCTTCTATCTTTTCTCTTCATTTCATTGATTAGGAATGGAACTAATATTTTCTCTGCACGCATGCATACAAAATGCATTTCAATTTATTAAATGAAAATGAAAACCAGGTCCAAAAAAATCAAAATGTCTCAATATAAAATCATTTCATCAATTGGTGATGTTTTTGTCTATTGTTTGTTGTCTGTATTTTATGGGTTAACATCTATTCTTCAATATTTTTGACTGATTTTATGGGTTAGTCTGTCTTGTTGAGTTAAATACTTACACCATAATTCATTAATGTCAAGTTCTCTACTGGCCATGATTAAGAATGGAAGTAAGTGTTTCTCTCCACGCATGCATGTCAACTACATTTCAATCTATTAGATCAAAATAAGAATTGTTCCTATTGGAAATATAGTTGTGTGTTTGTATGAGTCCAAGGATTTTCTTAGATA
The DNA here is from genome assembly GCA_007258455.2 of Sequoia sempervirens. Lineage (NCBI taxonomy): Eukaryota > Viridiplantae > Streptophyta > Pinopsida > Cupressales > Cupressaceae > Sequoia > Sequoia sempervirens. The sequence continues at coordinate 902,070,026 of VDFB02281492.1, forward strand.
CATTAAGCCATAAAAACATTCAACAATAGTGAAGAACAACAATATTAAAATAGAAGATTTGTGTTTATTGGAAGCTAAAAAGGAGATGTTTACAAGTTATATTGGTGCAAGAGCACCTAAACCCTTAAGTGAAAATTTGTTCATTTGAAGATGTGATCAGTTGGTCAATAGGTGTGTCTAGGTTAGTATGGGGTGGTTTGAGAATATGTATGCTAAATAAGGTCTATGGTGACCACATATTATGTTATTGGGTGGTTTAGAGTCATTTGGGGTTAAAATGTAAAAGTTGCACAAAATGTAAAAATGTTGTTAAGCAAAAAATGTCAAAATTGCAATACTTAGGATATGAAGAGTCATGGTAGTTGGTTGGAAATTTATAGGTGTTTGATGGTTGGTTTTTTATTTGAAAATGTATTTAAAGCCTCTTGAAGGCTCGGTCTTGGTTGTTGAAGTTTGTATTTGAATATTTCCCATCAATAACTAGCACATTTTCTGCTAATTTTCTATAATTCTAAACTTTGCAGGGACTGTATGGTTCTGTAACACCTGCACTTGCTTTCTAAACCATTGTAATGTGTGGTAGCATGAATTAAATTTCATTTTAAATCATTTTGAGGGCCTTATATCAAGTTTTGAGTGAGATCTAATTAGTTTTCTGTAAAACTGCTTGTAACAAGCCAATAAGTGTTCTATTTGAAGTTTTAAATATGAAACAAGCCATTCCTCCTACTGTCATGTCCTGTTACTTGGAGAAATGGCATTTCGTAAGGTAGGATAGGTGTTTACACTATTTGGAGGGAAAAAAGGAACGTGTTGTTAGTTTGGGAATGATGCCCTAGGGATGGGCATTGCAATTTTCTTATGAAATTAAAGTGTTGTGAGAGGGTTTAAGTGAATTGTTGATGGAGTTTATTTTGTGAAGGTGTTGTGAGTCTGTACAAACCTAAATGAAACTGTTTGATGCATTGGTTGAGTTTTATAAGCCTGAAATAGTGGATTTTTTGTAAACCCTAGAGTTTTTGTTTGAAAATGGAGGGTTTCTTAGGACAGCATCCTAGAGGACTTGAAATTGTGAATTGATCATGAAATCTATGGTTTTGCATCACATGTAGTGATTGTCAACAAAGATTGAGTGAAAATTTGGAGTTTAGGAAGTACTTCCTTTTGAAAATAGGGCTAATTTAGTAGCCTAAAATAGGGGTGGTCTATTGGATCTCAATATTGTTGTGAAGAAATCACTTGAAACATTTTTGGGATTTTGGTTTGGGGTCTATGGTGAATTATTATTGATGTTTGGTTGGCCTTTGTATGGCCTATTCCAAAAGATCTCTTCAAATGTCATGTTTTGAGGCTAGAAGCCTCTAGTGGTGTATTAAGGGACAGTTGGGTGTTGTGTGTTCAAGGGTAGATTTCTTTGTTTGAGTCAGGTTATTTTGTGTTGGTTAGTAAGTTTCAACCACCTTTCTTACATCATATATCCTTTACACCGTCATTTTATATTTTACTTATATGTCCCTATAATAGTTTTTATGGCTTAATCACTACTGCTCAATTAAAGACTTAACACCATAATCCATTAATGTCAACTCCTATGTTACTGATCACTAACAATGAAACCAATATTTTCTCTATCAAACATGCATGTAAAACCTATGTTTATTGAGATGATTTATAACTATCCTATTCGTATGTATACAGTAACAAATATCTTTGCATCATTTTGAAGCACTTGTGTTGTTTTGACCATGTTTTTGGGTGCCACAAAGGTTTTTCATAATTTTCTCATGGTGTTTCTAACAATTATTGCTGCAAAGACCAATGTTTTTGCACGCTATTTCCTATCAATGCATTTGTTGGAAATCATGGCACTTAAATTTATCCTATGGTTTCTTGCATTATTTTATTAAAAGGGACTTTGGACTATTTTTTTGAAAATTTTCCATTCAATCCAAATTAATTGTATTTCCATGAAAAAGCAAAAGTTATTGAAACATGTCTACCTATTCAAGATATACTTAATGCTCTGTCTATCTCTTGATCCATAGACATCATGCACATGTTCAAGAAATCATTGTGGATATCTCTAGTGGGTAAGTCACATTGTTAATAGTATTTGACATGTTTGATTGGAAATTGGAATGCATGCTTACATAGATTTTATTGTTATAATAGTAGTTGACATGTTTGATAATATAAGCAATAGCTTATTGTTATAAGGCAATCAATAGATGTAGCTAGCAAACTCAAAAATCACTTCAAGTAAATAGGATTTCGATGCTCGTGATTCTAGTTGCCTATTTGAGACACACTTTTCCAACATTTGAAGAAGAAATACCAATGGCCAAATTCATGTCAGTAGGGGAAATATGTCCCATAGTATATAGCACTATTATAACTATGACTGCAAGAGCAACAACAGTTGCCAACCACTCTCCGATATCTAGCCAAGATTAAAATAAAATTTGAAAGAGTCTCTACTACACTTGACACAGATAACATCAAGTTCATTAGAAAACATCTAACAAGGACATGTCCCTAACACATAATAAATATTAATTGTATTCAAATCGCAAAATATGATCCCAAATTAAGTTTAATTGTAATCTAATACTGAATCCATGCATTCGAGAAAATTACAAAGCCTCATTAGATAGACTATAGATTTGTAATACTATATCTATAAACTTGTAAAAAGCATAAGGAGACTGAATGAGAAAAAATGGAAAAAGAAACTGCATTGTTCATTGTAGCTTTAATCTTAATGTCCATACTTGATACGATTTAGGGAACATTTAAAAATTAATATATAAGACAAAATAATTAAAATGTTACTCACATGTTAGCTGAACTTTTCAATGCTTATCTCTACTTTCTAATTAGCAAACATTGTCACAAATGCAAATTCTTGTGCAATTTCAATTTCTCTATCTATGATCAACTTGAAAACTGGTTCAAAGACAAGGTCACAAACATATACTACAATGCATTAAGTACAAGTGTTAAGCCTGTAAAATGAAATGGAATTGCAATTTACCTAGAAGAAGAAATTATCAAGCCATAATAACTTCTAATTTATTACTGAACGAAAGTAAAAACCAATCCATTTGATTGATAGTGTGTTTGTTACAGCAGCAATACTAGAACCAAAAGAAAACATGATCCAAAGATAAAATAATAGAGGCTATGTAATTGTGATCCAAACACAATTCCAAAATCCTCTAAAACGAATGCTGCTATAGCAAAAGCTAAGCTTTAAGCACATACAATTGATTTGAAAATTTTGAAATGAAGCACTTTACATACTTAATGTGAATGTAATTGTTAAGTCTATTAGAACAGTCACTGTGTAGTAAATATTATGTTCTCTTTCTTACACATCTCATGCCATAGTATTCACAAATGCATAAACTGGTTCACAACATACCTTTCCACATTGTTTTAGTTGTATATCAATTTCTATATGGAGGCAACAGGCCAAACAATAAACATTTGGCATAGATTCCTACAAAATCAACGACCACTGGAGAACATATTGTGCCATGTTTCTAAATAAAAGGATGTTGAATATTGCACATGTATCTGGCATGTGGTTATAGAAAATATACATTTTGCACCAATTTTATCTAACAATAGTGAAACTATCTACCATATAGTTTCTTTGTTTCAATGACTAATACTATTCAATATTTGTTTCACACACATATGCATAAATAATAGATTCAAACCTTCGCCCATATATACACATAAATACACACACACACACATATATATGTACACACACATATATATACACACACACATATATACGTACACATACATACACACATATATATACATATATACATACATATATACATACATACATACATATGCATACACATATATATCTAGATATAGATATATACATACATGCATATATATAGCTACATATATATACATACATATATAAACACATACATATATATATATAAATTTATAGATGTATATATATATACATATATATCTACATATATATATCTGTTGGAAAATGTGCCTCAAACTTACTAACATGAAACTCCTGAAAGAGAAAAATTAGTGAGACCTTCAGAATGTCTTGCTGACAAGCAGCTGTGTTCTAAACTCCTGTTGAGATCAGATCGATGTGACATCAGGTATGTCTTGGTGATAGAAGTCATCGGGGAGAGACATGAAGATTTAGAGTGACTCATTCTAATAGCGCTAGTCTCGCCGATGGGTTGGCTCTTGGTGATCATCGAGGAGACTCTTGGCTGACAGGTTTGCAGTCGGTATGAACTCTTGCCGAGAGTGCTAGTCTCGCTGACGGATTTGTTTATGAACTGCCGATGGATCTGCACGTGATGAACTTCGGTGTAACCTCTTTCCGATGGTGTTGCTCTTGTCGATAGACTAGTCGGGGTGACATGAACTATCGATGACATCGGTGTGACTCTGGTCGATGATACTTGGTCAAGTTTGCATTCGGTAAGAACTATTTCCGATGGATGTGGTCTCGCCAACAAGCTGGTGCATTCAATATGACCTCTTGCCGATAGTATTCCTCTCACCGATGGATTTTTTTTTAGTATGATGTATCACCGATAGTGATGGTCTTGCTGATGGTCCTGCAGTGGACATCAGTGAGATGTCTTGCCGATAGAGTGTGTCTGGCCGATGGGTTTTCACTTGATATGACTCTTGTCGATGGTGATGACTCTTTCCAATAATAGTTGGTTTTCTCTGTGACATCAGGAAGACTTGGAAGTTCTGTATGACTTCTTAGGGTGTTGCCAATAGCGATGATCATGGCGATGGTTCTGTGATCGGGCATTTTGGCATTGGGGAGACACGGTCTAGTGTCTCAACGACATGCGATTCTGTTGAACCATTTTGACCAAATGACTATCCTACATGGTTTGTTTTGGACCAATCAGAGAAGCAGAATGTGAACCGTTAGTAGTTGGACTATTGCGACCGTTCTTGTGAGGGAGATGAATAGACTGTGAGAGAATGGATTAATTTCTGGCAATGGCGGATGACGATGAATAGTTTGAGATAACGAAGTGTTGCTCAATTGAACAAGAATTGATCTGAGTGAATTCATTGGATGTTTCTGAGAGCTATTATGTACAAGGTTGATCAGTGAATGAGGTTTCTATAATAATTGACATCAAAAAGTGAAGTCGACCTT